>VXAB01003477.1:19359-101039 GCA_013399175.1 Odontophorus gujanensis
ACCAATGTGAAGATATAGAAATTAAAGAAAGTTGAAGGCAATATCCATTATATTTCCATTATTTGATTTAGCTGAGTAGAATTTGACTAGAATTTCCACCTTTTCCCAGAAGAATCATTTCAGTCCTTGTTTGAAGTGTCTCCTGAGTTAACTATCTATTAATGTAGACATAACAATTCCTTTTTCAATGATCCAGCAGTATGGAATTGTCTCTTAAATACCATTTTTCTAGAGAAAAAAATTAATACATATAATAAATATAAAATAATATTGGTAGTGAGTAATAGTTACATCTAAAATATATAGTCTGTTCTTTGATAACATCTGCCTGTGAACATGCCTTTCTGCAGGGTTTTATTCTTCTTTCTGTGTCTGTATTAAAAAACAGCATTATATTCAAAGGGAACACTGTAAATAGTCTGATAAATGGCAGTTGTTTTAAGCCTTTAGGGGTTCATAAGGAGCAAGGATGAACATGAACAGTATGCCAGTATATCTTTATGCCTGTATTAGCTTAACCTTGACAATTCCCTGATTTGTTCTAGATAGGCAGCTACAAGCCATTCTGATCCATGGTTTAAGTAAAAAGAGTTATGTTACGAATTAGAGAAATCAACATAAAAATATTAATTTGAATAAACTGATACTGTGCTGTGAAAACAGCTCTAATCTGACTTATCCAGGAGAGACTTTTTTTGGTAGTATTTCAGAAGATAACTGCTGATTATTATTTAAATATATTTAGAGGATGAACTTGCCCTCTTGTGTACCAAATCAATGATTTTTCAAAATTGGAATCAAATGGTTTTTCTTATGAGTGCCGAATCAACATTGCTGTAGGCTCTCCCATTGCACTCATCCATCTTCAAAATTTTACAGTTAACAGATGGAAAAAAGACCAACACAGCAGTTTGAAAGAAAAATATCTGTCTCTTATAAAATATGACTAGTCAGTCTACTTTGAGAAAAGTGAATAATATGCACTCAAAAATTGACAGAATGTCTGTGTCATTGATGCATCCTTCTAATTAGTAAATCATACTTTGTCTGCCATTTCTGCCACCATTGTTGTTTTTCAACCTTCATTGTGTCAGGAACAGTTGGTAATGAGTGACAGATTTTACTGTTTCTGAAAATATACATTTTTCTCTATGAACTTTTGACAACTAAAGTAATGGAAAATACCCATGAGGCACTTCTTTGAATGTTATACTAGGTGTCTCACTTAGCATTATAATGTTACATCTTCAGTTTTTACATGCATGTTTTCTTTGCTTGTTTTTTCCCCCAGGAATTTTACAGTTGTAAATTCAAAAATCATTGTTGTTACTATACGACCTGAGCCTAAAACTACGGATTCTTTCCTAGAGATAGAACTGGCACATCTGTCTAATGTAAGTACAAAGACAGTTGATATGATCTAAGAATGTGTATCAGGTCATATGAAAGAAAGGATTGGAATTGGTTTAAATGTCAAATAATAAAACCCAGTATATTTGATAAAATTAAAGCTTCTTTTGAAAAGCGAATAAATGCATTTCGTGTACGTGTACATGCAAAAGAAAATTAATCATAGTTCTGTGGTTTTCTTCTAAACAGCAATTTCTACAGAAATGTCTCCATCAACTGGTTTGATGGATTTAAAAAAATATCTAAAACTTAATATTGTTCTCCATACTTTTGTTCCCTACAAATACCGTAGAGCTACATAGTACTTTGGGCCTTTTCTTTTATTATTACATACTGATATGCCAGTTAGTACCTAACCTGTTGTAGCAGAGTGAAAAAATGCTCCCATTCCAATTTGCCTTGCTTCTCTTACAAGTGTTTGTGATTTCTGTACCATTACTTCTAGTTCTGTAATATTTCCTTCTTGTTTAGTGGTAAAAATGTTTGAAATACGAAAAAGTCCACGTCTAACTCAAAAGAAAAAAAAGTAGTAATAGTTACTCTTTCTGCTTTTGGCAATTCCCTGTCAGACAGAGGTAGAATAAATTATGTATTTATATCACTAAGAAAGTATTAGAATTTACTTCAAATAAATTCATAAAGAGATAATCATAAGGGGCATAGCTATTTTAGTAAATATTATTATGCAAAGAACTTTAAAGCTATGATTGTTTTGTTATAAACAATTTCCAGTGTTTCATTCAGTAACAACTTTGGACTGATGTCTTTAGGTGAAGTTATCGTGAATACTCTTTGAACCCTAGAGCTTTAGTTTACATTTTACTCCATGTTAGAGAAAACTGATTGTTCTGGCATCAGCAGTAATTGGGACTCACCAGAAAAAACTCACCAAGAGACATAAGATTTTCTTCAGGAATAGTTAATAACTACATGCGTATGTTCACTTCATTTTTATGACTAAAGAATTCATATTGTGTTTACTTTATGATAGGAACTATGAAATAAAACTAGGTTTTCTGACCAAATTAGGTTATTACAGACATCCAAGAACATTGCAGTGAAATTTACTGCAGACTTTATGCAATGTCAAGAAGCACATGAAAAAGGAACATAAGCTGAACTGACTCTTACTTATAGTACCTCTCTGTAAGATTACAAGCTTTTTGTGGTAATTCTGTTTTCAGGATGCTCTGCTTCCATTTAGTTTTAAGATACTTTAGAGAGATAAGTTGGTGTCAGTTTTTTGTTCTGAATCCCTTTGAGTAAGATAAAGAGCAACGTTCTCCAGGTTTCAAAAGCATGCAAATGTGGTGAAACTCCATTACTACAAAAGGTGAGTTTAGGGACTCTTGATTGTCACCTTGCTTTGTAAACATTTTGGTAGGAGAAAATTAATCAGTACTGTATAAGCAGGTGTCTTGACAAGGCAAAAAAGACAGTAACATTGACAACAGATATCAGAGCCAATTATTTTGACCTTAGGTTCCAATTTTTTCCTGTAATTTGATCCAGAGAAGCATCAAATATTTGGAACGAATTCCCAGTCCTTAAATGTGTATAATGTATTTATGTGGAGTATCAATCCACCTGGATACAGTAGTTGACTGGGCAAACACAATGACAAAATTTTGGTCTTCAAAGTCCATCCAAAGTAAATCAATATTAAGTGTTACAATTTTAATATATTTCAATGTTGATTGTTTTTCTTTTCAAGGCATAGCCTCCATTATGTGTATTCATTTTAAAAAGGCTTTCTACACAGAAGTATTGTTCAGGTGTTTATTCCCTTTCCATGAAAATAAGAGTTTAGGTAGTTACAATGCATCACAATGGAACAAGCATTGTGTGTCAGATACAAAAAATAAATAAAAATAAAACAATTGTTTCCGTATCCTTGGAGTTTGAACGTTATATGACTCAATTAATCACAATGTCAAATTGGCTAATTATTAAACAGAATAAAATACAGACACTCTTTCATCTGATTTTTTTTTCTTATTTTGTTTTGGGTTTGGAATGGCTTGTTTTTGTTCTTTTCAGAACTTTGTTCTTGAAATTCTATTTATTATGCAGAATAGTTTGTTTTCAAATGGATTTATTAACTAATTTTTAAGAAACCTCTCTTGCGTACCTATCAATACATACAGCATAACCTACATTTGTCAGTTTACCTCCCCATTCACTGACTAAGTGGATATGATATTATTATATAAGGTTTATGTCTTTAATTCAAAGTAGAATTAATACATTCTGGAAATATGAATATTTTACTGTTGCTTCATTGTCTACTTCTGTTATAAAGTATATTAATAGAGAGGATGTGGAAGAAGTGTAAATTGCAGATTCATATGCTATTAAGAATATAACAAATTAAAATATAATAGTTGAGGACAGTGAAAATGCTTCTGTGCATTATTTAGAGAAGAATTGTGTTATCTAAACAAGAATGTCATGTTGTTATCTAAATATGAGTTTGATAAGATTTCTCCAGTACTTTGAGTAAAGAGACTCTAAAGTAATCTCTAAAAAACTGCACAACTCAGACAAAAGCCCTGTTTGCTGCAGAGATAATAAGAACTCTCACCTTCTTCCAGCACTGAATTTTTCTCCAGGGACTCTAAAGTAACAAACCAGCAGTAGCGTAGGACATGAAGTTTTCAATGAGACTGAAAACCCTGGCTATGAAACACAGTTGGCATTGTACTGCATAGCTGTCAAAGTTGCCAATCACATCTCAAAAGTTCAGTTTTACATGCCAGGCAGAATTATATATGCATACACACTCGCATACATATGTCTATTTTTGACATATCCAAGTCCTGTACTGAAGTGTATAAATCAATACTGCAGCAGCTATAAACTTTAATGGACACAGGAGCTGCTTCCTTAGCTTCAGCTAAGTAATTAACTGGCAAGAGCTGTGATGAAAGATTGCTGCCCTAGCAGAAAGTTATGGCCGTTAGAGGCAGCTCAATGACAGCAGTGTGAGAAGGCATTGCTGGGAGGCCAGCCCCATAAGGAGTGTATAATAGGGTACAGCAGGTTCAGAGTAAAGAAGAAAATAGGAAGACAGTCTTTTCATGGTCCTTGCAGTGCTTGAAGGATGTTTGAACAGAGTATCAAAAGAGAAAGTAGCTTTCCATATTTTGCAGAACATCATCATGCAAAACCTTGTCAAAGGACAGGAGTAATATTTATCCTGTTTTCACAGTTCTGTTTAATAACTGCAGTGGCCAAACAATCTTTTTATTTTTTTAATTTGAATGTGTTTTAAACAAAGTGAAATGTGATCTGACATCAGCACAGTTTATTTCAGCTTTCTGCAAAGGCACTTTCTTCCATGTGTTCTACTTTTACTGTCTTTTTTTCTTCTGTAAACTATTTTGCATTATTCGTAGTCAAACTATGGGACTAGCTGGCATAAACTGCACGATTCCTGCTTCTAGATCTCAGTTCTCAGATGTGCAATGTCTTACTACAGTTTAGTTATGAGTTTCTTTTAAAAGCTACTTACAGCTATATCAGGTTGTAAGTATAGTTTCTTCCCCTGATCTTAGGATACATATTAATACATTTGGTAAATATATATTAGTTATTATGGTCGATTTCATTTTTTCTATTATTTCTTATTCATCCATATCCTTTTTTTTATTATTGTACCTGAAAGCTTTTAGCTAATAATCAGGATCTGGCCTCTCAATTTTCAAGTGCCTGTTACCCAGGGCTCTGAACATTGACCTCTTCTACTCCTTTGTTTTAAAAATATTTCATATTATAAACATTTTTGTTTGCACAGTGCTACATTTATGTAAAGTACAATAAGTATACATTGGTTTAAAATATTTTGGTTTTAAATATTTATACTACAATCAAAATTCAATGCAGTTAACAAAGTAGGGGATCAAGTAGGGGATCAAAATTTCTATAAATACCTCTGTAAGGTCGTCTTCAGGAGGACCTCATTTCATCTCTGATAGAGAATTGAACTGAAGATTTTAAAATTTAATAAATTTAACTTCATATTCTTTTTCTATAAATAAAGTACATTTCAGAAAATCAGTTTTCTGTGAAACTTATTCTTTTACTGTACCGACACTGTTCATGAGAGAACTAGATCGGCATTGGCATAAATAGCGTATTCCACCTGTTCCTTCAAATTTCTTTTGATTTTATTAGATACATTTTATTTGTCTGCATTTATTTACATAGATCTGACTAGCAGAAATATCTGATGTTTACGATGAACAGGAATATATTTTCCAGTTTCTAGCCAGTCATGTACTTTTAAATCAGTGCGAGTTTTGATAAAGAAAGGTTTTTACAAATTTAGGGACAAAGTGTGAATTTCAATTTTCTCTACTCTTTGTGAGTAATAATAAAGGCAATTCATTTACCTAAAACGTTGCCCAGAATGTAATGATGTATACTGAACCTAAATTCCCATGCTATTCTAAATCAACTTAAATATCTGCCTTTGACTTCAAAGAGGTAGGAACTGGGATTGTGAAGTTCAAGAAAAAATGAATGGTATTGAATGCGGAGTTACGTGAAATTTCAGTTTCCAGATACATTGCTTAATATTTAATGAGTGTTTTTGAAGTTATTACTGGTTTTAACATCCATGCCCTGTAGCTGTGATCTGTAGCTCTGTTTCTAAACTCACCCAGAATCGTTCAAGTTTTCTTTGAACAGATTAGCTCCTATCTCATATTTCAATTGCACTGACACATGCAAAATTGACAACTTCAGGCTTACCTAAAAGAGAATACAATAGAAACTCAGAGGTCTAAAAGTGTTTTAAATGTACCTAAAGAAGTAACCTTTTGCAATGTCAGTGGCGTCAGTTCATCAGAACATAAAGGTGATCTTACAGGAAGAGATCCAAATAAATGTTTTGGTCAAGCATGATATTTGTTTTTGAATATCAACAATTAATTTGTTTTTTGTTTGCTCTTCAGGGGACGTTGAATCCATATTGTGTGCTGTGGGATGATTCCAGAACGTAAGTGATAGATGTTTGCTTCTATAACTATGGCTGAAATATTTATAATGCCTAATAGTAGTGAAATATACAGTCAGTGAAAGGGTTGGTGTGAGGACAGGTAAAATCATCTGTTCGTGGAGTGAGTGTACTGGCTTCTCCAGTCACATGGCTTCTTTTCTGTGGTTATGCAAATTGAAGTAACACAAAGTCTCACCAGGAACAGATTACTCATGTAGTAATTTCAATCTGCCCTTTCAAGATTAAAATGAGGATGTCTGAGAGCCGTAGTTCTGTGATGGCAGTTGCTGAGCAACAGGCGAGTGGATAACTCATCAAACAGGTGTCTAAGGAAAACTCCCATCTCTGTTCCTGCAGGGAGAAATATTGTTTTCAGTTGTGAAACCCACAGCAATCTTCATTTTAGCACTATACTAAATAGTGAAAGCTTGCTAGCAGTCTTCTGCTACCATTTAGTGTATTTCTTCCGCAGCAAAACAAAAAATGGCTCTGCAGTGAGGTAAGAAAGTAAAATCAGTGTGGTTTAGATAAAAAAAAAAAAAAAGTTTACACTGTTGCAATTTACTTCATTAATGTTTTATGGTAAATCTCCCATTAAAGTCAAGGGGAACTATGGCTAAGTACAGACTGTTCCAAAAAAGGATCCCTATGTGATTGTTCTAACAATTTTAAAAATGTATTTCTTGTCCAGGTATATTATCAGTGTCTCATCTTACAGAACCTGTTTTGCACTGTTAGAAGTTGTATGCCTGTGAATTTTTTAATGCTTTTGTTCTTGAATTTGAGTTCAGATTGGTACACTGACTAACATGGTACTATAGAATTGAAGTCTTTGGACTTGGAAATAGAAATAATTCAATATATATGTAGTATGATGCTCAAATGCTTAGGAGAAAAAAAAATGCTGCTATCTTACCAGCAACACCATGATGTTCCATTTCTGTATGGAAAGCACAAGACAATTGAATATGATCTTTTTCTTCCCTTCAATGTTTTGACTACATAGTAACAGTATAGTGCTCTATTTAGGAATGTTTTTACATGCATTGCTTAAAGGGCTATTTATGTAGAGCACATGCTTCCATTTCGTAGCTCCAGATTAGAATTGCAAAGGCATGTTTCCATGGGATTAGATTAAAAAAAAAAAAAAAAAGAGGAAATAGAGTGGATTGAATACTGTCATTAAAAGATTTCATGCAGGTATTAGAGATGTGTGAGCTATGTTGTCCTTTGAGCTTACTACTTGTTCTGTATGCATTTCTCTTACCGTTTATGGAGAACTTTAATGCTACGCTTACGTTTTTCTATATGTTTCTAAATCTGAAAGAAAAGAAATTTTTAAGCATCTTACATTTTGATGAAATCAATTTAGAGGAAGAAATCTCAGCTTTTGTATGCTGAAGAACATATTTTCTAGGCACGTTATTTAATAGTAGCTACTGATGTTGTACACATTTTAAGTATGATGCGTTCTTGTAAATGTATCTATTCTGAAATTTGATATGAGCCATCAAGTATTCTCAATAGATAACTTCTATCAGTAAGTTCCACATGGACATTATCATGTCTTACACGTTTGTGTTCTTTTATAAGAATTCTTTTATTTGAGCAAACAGTACATACAAAATGCTACTTATTTTCTCTAGCTCATGCAGAATGGATCATGTTAGCTGTGGGAGCAATGGATGATGTTTTTTTGTTTTTTGGATTTTTTTGTAGTCTGTAGATTTTACTTGGTACTTATTACAGAATATGTTTGAATTCGTGTTCTGTTACTGTATGTTTTAAATTATTATGGAAGATCCATAATGAATCTGTAATTCATTCATATGAATTTGTTATTCATAAATCTTAATATGTAGCGGACTATACAATTGACTAAATGTCTTATGATAATGTTAGGTACTCCGTGGTTTGGTTTCCTTTTACTTTTCCATTCTTTCTAAAGCCTCTGGAATTAGACAGTTACAAAAATGGACAACTAGATTTGATAGTGTCCTCATCAGTGCTGCAGGTCCCACAGAACTGTGCTGTGGCCCTTCCACACTGGGTGGTTTTTACATAGCCAGAATTTGACAAGCATTTTGGAAATAATCCAACAAAAGTACTCTGCTTTTAGTTGAAGGTTCCTAACTAATAATACTATGTTGAAGTGTATTTTTTTTTAACTAAATGCTTTTCAGATGAAAAGCATATTTAATGTTATCACTGGCTTACAGCCAGCAGTAACCTCTAATGGCTTTTGTCACTTTTATAGCCATGTCTTTATCTGCATGTTCAGCAAGTTCATATTCAGTAAACGATATTTTTCTCTGCTGATATTGTCAATTTTTCCCTTTCTGTTGAAGTATTACTTTGTTTACCTGTTTTTTGGGGGGCATGCTTGACAGGATATTGACTCATAATTAGCAATTCTTTATCATTGTATATGTTATATAATGAATATATATATGACCCTAAAGAATCTAGGAGCTTCTTGATCACACCAGATCTTCAAACCTGTCCTGCTGCTGTTATTCATGACTATTTGTTCACCCTGAATTTGGTACAAGCAGCTTTAGTCCATTGATTCTATGAAATTGAATGTCTTTTTATTTTTTGTGATGATGTTTTCTAGAATTTCTCACTTATATAACATGTACCCTCTCCGTACACAGCTAGACAAATGTGTACAGTGTTAGTGCAACTAAACAACAAATTTTGTCATGGGATCTAAAGAAGAAATTCAAGTCCATTAATTCAACATGTAGTTTCACTTGATTTTTCTCAAATTATACAGCACACTGTCCATGTTAATTGCAACCAGTCTGTTTGAATTTTGATATTTTCTCAAGTGTTTCAACTTCTCTAGTTGAAATGCTAGTATCAGTGCTATGAAAAGCTTGGGTTTTTTTTTCCTTGAAAGTCTGAATTCCATTTGTTTCAGGTGGTGTACTTCTAAGTGTTGTCCTTTAGTAAAGTCTTAGGATACCAAATGCTCTTTCTTTCATGCAGGACAGAATGTATGGGATATAAGTAAGTTTCAATTTGAGGAGAAACAACTTATTTCCTTAGATTAAGTCAAAGAAAAAAGTCAAAGAGTTGCACCATTTCTGGTTTGCACTGCATGTCAGGAACTGTTTGTGATATGATAATTCCAGTCTGTCAAGAGAAAGCAAAGTTGCTGATCAGGTAATAGGGATGAGTTTTCAAAGAATCATAGAATCACAGAATAACTCAAGTGAGAAGGGACCCATAAGAATCATCAAGTCTAAATTCAGGCTTCACATAGGATAACCCAAAAATCAGACCATATGTCTGAGAACATTGTCCAGACACTTCCTGAACAATCTCAGTGTTGTGATCACTTTTGGCTGTATCTAAAAACTAAGTGTCTGAACTTTTTACTACTTTTCTTCCTACCTCTCTGCAAAAGAATGAAGAGGGAGGCAGTGAAGAGAGTCCCAACCAGCAAAGAGCCCACCTGACATCCTTGTCAGTTACTTGCCATCCTCAGGACCAGCATTTCAGTTTTTGATTTATAGGAGTTCCCAGAATCAACCCATGCCCCCTAATCTGTTAGCTCAGGGCTGTGTGTGTTACTTATGGCCTCTGCTGCTTGAGCCCTGCCATGCTACTTAAGAAAGTATTCATGGGCTGAGGAGCTGAGTCCCAGCACCTCTGTGTTCAATTCTACCATTCTTTCTATGTGTTTGTGAGCACACCACACATAAATCTTAGCCATATTGCTATCACTGTTGGCTTCTATTTTCCTTGTTCTACTTCATGCAAGTCTGAAGAAGGCACGTAAACACTGGGATATAAAGAATATGCTCTTTTGAACTTAGTTGTATTTTCTAATGCATGAATTGCATGAATCTATGACCATGATGTACAATGTCCTAGGGCTCAAAAAAACTTGATGAGGAAAAGTTAGTCCTTTGTCGTAGTGGTTCCAACACGTTTATTCATGACTGGCTACAGAATTTATAGCACAGGAAGAAGCTGGAAGCTCAGTAACATGGTACAGATCATCACAAGTACCACACTCTCATGCAACACCCAGCTAACACCCACCACTATGAGGTTGAGGAAGGTGGAGTGTGCACAGAGATCACTGGAATAAGCTGGCATCTCACATAGGAGTTTCAAGGTGGTTTGTTGTTTTTTGGAGTATGCTAGGCATAATGCAAGCACATGTGCTCTCTGTAAGAAAGTATCAGTTGCAGCCAGTGCACTCCATAGCTGTTTGTGGTGCGGCATGACATTTCACAGCACTGAGTAAAGAAAAGGCTTTTAGGATTCAGGGGCTTTTTTCTGCCAGTTGCTACAGAAGGATGTTATAACAGTATGACAGCCTTTTATTTGTCCATATGTGTGTTCATAGCAGTTTTCCTGCTGAATATACAGTTGGCAGTAGTACAATGCAATCTTAGTTTAGGGTAAGTGGAAGGTCTGCTCTGTATTTTTTTTTTCCTATTACAATACAAATTTACATGTATGGTGATTTACAGCCCTTCAGTTATATAAAATTGCAAATACATACATATAAGTTTATATATTTTCTCATATAACTTTATTAATTCACTCCAGACTTATATTAAAAATTCTCCATTTAAAAAGATGATTTTAAATGCTTGTTATTTTTAAATTATTTTAATTCATTTTCTCCCAATGTCCTTGGATAGTTTTGGCTACAATGGTGTGGAAATAGTGTGCAAAATAATTCATTCAATGCAGACAGAACCAGTAAACTTTTCTAACTGCAATTTTTCTCACAGATTTGCTCACAGGGTAGCATGTAGTTGTATGACGTAGCTTGTGCATGTACCAAAAAAATAACACTTGCATCTTGTTGCCTTGTGGTAAAATTGACAGGGAATGCAGATCAACTTAATCTTTCTTCATTGCTGTCAACGGTTTATGGGCTGCTTCGGCCTGGATCTTTGATGATTGCTGCAGTGGACCCACGCTCCAGGAAGGGGGAAAGGGAGAAGGGTAAAGGGAGATGGGCCTAGGAACAAAACAGCGGCAATGATCTGAGGAGGAAAGCTAATTTACTAAGTATGATATCAGAAAGCAAAATAACACAATATAATAGAATATGGTTAGAATTGAAGCTAATAAATCAAATAAAATTGAGCAAGAGAGAGTGTCTGATAAACTGAAGGCCTTATGCTAATTGTTGAAGGCAAGATGGCAGCAAGTACCCACTGCTGGGTTGATCCAAAAGGAAAGAGTGTCTCATGAGATGCAAACAGTTTTTATCTTTCCCTCTGAACAGAAAAACATAAAAATACAAAACAATGCAAAGTCCTCTGGGGTATATAGTTCTCTTCTGAGACAGGTATACCTATAACTATCAATGATCCATGGAGCTGGAGCATTAGCTCTTTATTTCTCAATGCTCTACATGATGTTATGATGTGGAATAGCAATACCAAAAATCATAAAACAATAACAATTGCTTTTTCTAAACTACTATGATGAACTGTTACTCATTCTTTGCTGTGGACTTGCAAGCCTTTGAAAATATCATGGAATCATAGGCTTTTTATGATTGAAAAGACCTCTGAGATCATCTATTCCAAACAGCAGCATATCACCATCATGCTCATTAAGCCATGTTTCTAGGTGCTACATCTACATATTTCTTGAACACCAATCTACCACCTTCCTGGGTAGTCTGTTCCAGTGCATTCCAACTCTCTGAAACAGTATATTTTTTCCTAGTAACTAACTTGTACCTTCCCTGGTCTTTAAGTCATTACCTCTTATCCCATTGCTAGTTACCTGGGAGAAGGGGCCAACCCCCACCTTGCTACATCCTCCTTTCAGGTAGCTGTAGAAAGCAATAACATCTCTCCTAAGTCTCCTCTTCTCCAGAATAAACAATCCCAGTTCCCTTAGCCACTCTGCATAAAACCTCTGCTCCAGCACCTTCACTGCCCTTCTTTGGACGTGCTCCAGTTCCTCAGTGCCTTTCTTGTAAGGAGAGGCACAAAACTGAACGCAGTACTTGAGGTGAGGCCTCACCACAGCTCAGTACAAGGTGATGATCACTTCCCTGCTGCTGCTGGCTACAGTATTTCTTATGCAAGCCAGGATGCCATTGGCCATTTTGGTTACCTGGACAGGCATCTGGCTCATGTTCAGCCAGCTGTTGGCTACCACCCCCAGATCTTTTTATCACGGATGGCTTTCCAGGCACTTTACAACAAGCCTGTAACATTGCATGAAGTTGTGCAGGACCAGCATCATGTTTTGTTGAACCTCATACAATTGGCCCATCAATTCAGTCTGTCCAGATTCTTCTGTATAGCCTTTCTACTCCCAGGCAGCTCAACACTTCCTCCCTTGGTGTCACCTGTGAACTTACTGAGGGTGCAGTCAATCCCCTCATCCAGATCATCATTAAAGGTAATAAACAGGCCCAGCCACAATACTGACCCTTGACGAGCAGCAGTCACCATCTGGATTTAACTCCATTCACCACCATGCTCTAGATCTAGCCCTTCAGCCATTTCTTTCCTTTTTTTTTTATACTCAGCAAAGAGTACACCAGTGTAAGCCATGAGCTGCCAAAAGCAGTCATCTTTAAACGACTGTACCATTCAACTCAAAATGTCTGAAGCTGGTTATCTAATAACTAAAATACTGAAAATCAGAATTCACTTCCTGAAATATGAATAGTAGCCTCTCCTTACTTTATGCTGTTTTACAGTCACAATGTTTTGTTCACCAGAAAACTATGGAGGAACTAATCGATTTCTATATAATTAGAATAAAAAACTAATGAGAGTAATTCATGTAGGTATAGTATACCAGCTGAGGCTTTGCTTGTTCTTTTAACTTCAAAAAAATTTGCTTTCTGCACTAGCTTCTATGCTTACATTTGTGAAATATAATGGAAGTGTTAAGGTTAATAAACATAAGACAGAAATGCATTCTGGAGAATCTACTTTTTATAAAGAACTGTACATAATGGAGTCTGTAGTAGCACATTAAAAGAACCAGAAGACTATGTAATCTTGCATATAGATTTGAAAGATATTACAGAAATATATTCTTCAGAGATGATTTTCATTAGAAATGCAAGGAATGAGAAACCTGTTTCAAAATCCCTTGCAGACAACCAAAATGTTTTGACTGATTTAGATCAGATCAGAGGACAAGCCACATACAATCTCAACCAAAACAAATTTAAATTCACAGACTGATAAGATTATATTGTAATTTGAGAGTACTCAGTACTGAAATACATAGATAGCATATGATATAAAATGAAGTGTTTTTATGTTGAAAAAGAGTCAAACCAGAATTTTTTTGCTTAAGTCATTTCTTTGCTTAAGTCATAAGAAAATGATTCATTATATACATGGGAGGAATTTATAATTTAGTTCTTATTTAGTTCTTTTTTCTTTTTTACAACACTGCTTTTTGCTGACACCTACACTGTCATGAACAGGCTTACATGACCTCCTGAGATTTACAGGAAAAAAACCCAAACAAACAGGAAATTAAGTTAATCCTTGATAATAAGTTCACTTTTTTAATTTCTGCTGAGTGGTGAATCAAGTCTATTTGTTGAGAACTCAATTGCTATTTATTGCTTTTATGTGGATACAGATTCCCAGAGACTAAAAATAGTGTTTTCTTGCAGTAGAAATCAGTTATGATTCTGAAATGTGAATAAAACCTAGCGCTTGTATTTTCATAATCAGTATTAAATATTTTATTTGTACCATTTGACAGACATGACACTTTGCTTAATTATCTTCTGCCTGCACTATGTACAGTCTGAATAATGTTTACAGCAACAAATAATTTGGTCATACTTATGTTTTGTATCTTTGTTTCTATAAAAAGTCATGGATGCTACCAAGTCAAATAAAATATAATCTTTGTTTTCCTTGGTAATACCTCAACAAGGAATGCAGCAAATGAGATCTGTAAATCCATCACAGTGCTAAACTTGGACTGATGCTTGTAGGGGAAAGCTGTTTAAAATCCAGTGCAGCTTTGAAAGGAACATGCATAATTAAAGCAGAGAAAGTTTTTCAACTTTCCTCACACCGTGCACCTCTTATAGTATATCACATGTAGATGTCAAAGCAACTTACCACAAGGTTGGTAATACCCTCACTTATCTAAACATGGGGGAAACCACGACAGAGTTGTTTGTCTGAGGTTACCCAAAACCCCAGCAGAGTTCAAGCTCCAAACTCCCAAACCTTAACTGAGGGAAATTTCTAACTATTCTCAATATGGAGTGTCACTTCTGTGCCATGATGCAGGAGGGTTAAATGCCTTTAAAAATGATATTTCCAATTTTTTTCCCATTTGTTATGATGGGAATGTGACTGCTGACAGTCCTGAAGAATTTATTTTTGTTAATCTGACAGAAGTAGTGCCATAGAAATAAGGTCTTTGTATTATGCCACACTTAAAAATGAAATCTTCTCAAGTCAACCCAAAATGAAAAATCAGTGAAATATTTTGTATCCATGTGAGAAGGAGCTGCACCCCTGTCTTTCTCTCCTTTACCTTTGAGAATAGCAGTACAGATCATGTACATAAGTTGCTTAGAAGCAGTTAATACTTCATGCTGTTTTCAATAGCCACTCCCATTATTTTTAGATTTACAGTCAGCACAATGAACACAGAACTTCAGGTAGTATAAATACAAGAAATATGAATGGTATAATGAAAGACATTTTTGAACCTTTACAGATTGTGGGATTGCTTGTTTTTACTTCCAAATGTATGGAAGTAACTAATTGAAATAAGTATTCTCTCTGATGAATTATATGATTCTTTACTCATTGACACTTGGCTGTCTTTCTACAAGAACAGTGTTTTCATGTCAAAATGATCTAAAAATAAATATTTGGAATGTACAGAGATGTATTTTGAAATGCACCTTAGATGTTATCCCCAGTTGTTCTTGGACTGTTAACACCAAAGTCATATCTGACTGATAAAACTAAAATTCCATCACAAAAAAAAGCACATATCAAATTAAAACCTGTAATATTTATCAAGTGCTTTCACGAGTATATCTTCCATGCGGTATCAGCATCTCACTGATGCAGGTATCTGAATAAGTAGTTAAGCCTTTGCTAAATCTCTGTGCCATACTTGATCAAGGTGAGCAGATTCAGCAAAAACTCTTCCTGGAGCAGTCACTAGAGGGAAGCAAAGACCTTCACGTGCCTATTCATGACGTCAGTTGCTGTCCTTAGGTCCTCACTGAGGGAAATCTGATCGCTATTCAATCTAGAATTTTGTACATGGACTATTTACTGGAAAGTCACACATAGGGTGGGAAAAAAAAGTGAAATACATATGCATGTGGTTGACTTTCTTAAGACTATTGTCATTGAAGTTATTTTCAAGAATTTTGAGAATTTGAGTGCAGTGTGATTGAAGATGTAAACATCTTTCATGATTTGAATCATCCCAGTGTTCACAAAGCTGCACTGTAATATTTCTAGCATAGTAGCTGTAGATTTTCTCACTGATGTGTAGCAAAACCTACAAGAAAATATACCAATTTCTTGAGATCTTTTTTGTTGACTTTCCCTTAGTTAACCCTGCTTGCATTTCTGGGTGTCATGCTCTAAATATCCTCCAATATCAACAGTTCTGTGTACTATGAGTAAAAGATTCAAGAGGAAAAGTCATTAAATGTATTCCATGCATTCCATTTCTTCACAAAATATTCATAAAGTGCACGTGAACATCACTGTCTCCCATTTTGTGAGGAGTTCCACCCAAGTTATTTATGTTTGCCCTATACTCTACTGCTATTGTATTTAACTCATCTCTGTCCTGATTACTGAGAGTACAAGTCACCACTGTCCTATGAGCTGGGCTGTTTAAAGTCCATTATAAAAGAAACAGTGGAGGCCAACATTACATTTTTTGACAGTTGATTAAAGAAATTTACCTAGTATGAACTGAACTTTTCCATAAAATTGAAAGTCTCAAAAAAAGCTTAAAATATTTAACAATGTTTTGGTTTTTAATCAATTAGTCATGATTATTTTAAGATATTAAGGACATGAATACCACTTCATATGAATAAAATGTTTTGTTAAACTTAAGTTATGCTGGATGGCTAGACATTAATAAGGGTATTACAAATGTATATCAGGATTTTAAAGAGTTCAGATTTAAGGAAATGTAGTATATTAACAACTCCAATCAAGGTAATTTAATGAAAATATTTTTGCATTGAATATCTACTAGATTACGGCTGAAAAGATTTTTAGGTGAAAACAGTGTGTTTGTGATGATTTCTTATGTTATCATCTTCTCTGATACTGATTCCCTACATAGCTAGTTAACTAAATATAGTAACATACTAAGTGCACATGCTGGGGATACCAGAGTAATAGCATGGATTACAGGATAAGTAACAGATAATTCTAAATTTCACAGGGTATGTTTATGAATCCCAATGCTACTTGTTATCCCAATGATACTTCTGGAAGCAGTGAAAAATGTTTATTCTTTAAATTAAAAAGTTCTTCACATTTACCAAAAATATGAATTAAAAGTGTCACCCTACTGCAGTTAGTTGATTCTCTAACACAGATATATTCTTGATGTCAAGTTTGCTAACATATTATTTGAGGATCTGGGCTGAAGCAGCATACTGGACTGAGAACCTGAAGCCAGAGTCCCTCTAGAGTAATCAGCACAAATGCAGTAGTTATTTCACAGACTCAGATGACAATAATTAAGGGACTGTATACTCTGATTTACACTGAAGTGCAGAACCAGAAAAACAGAATGACTCCTGCAGGATGGAAAACAAAATGAATAATACCAAATGGTATTGTCAAACAAGATATTTGATAGATGGTGTAATTTAATAAGATTATCAAAATGGCAAAGAGACAACCAATACTAAGGGAAATGCTCACCTGTCTCCAAAGGTCAAGGCTCACAGGGGGAAACTCCACATAGGAAGGATCTCCAGCTAGAGATCCTTCCTCAGTGGTGGTCAGCCCTTAAATGGAGTCTGGGAGAGGTGGAGTCTGACTCCACCCCTTCCAGTCACACAGGTGAGTTGCCTTCAGCTGTGCTCCCGCAGCTGACTCAGTGCTCGCCTCAGGTGATTCATCAGTGGTTCAGGCCTTGATTCAACAGTTCCCATACAACTCCTTATAATGTATTTGGTATTTTTGTGAACTGAACATGTAAAGAGTACGTTATTTTGATGAGAGTTAACATGAAATTCTGTAGGCTTTTAGTATGTAAGTTCAATTTTTACTGCTATTTAGATATATTCAATGTCTTTTTACAGTTTTGAAGGGCACTTTCTTTGATACAATTTTGAAATTATTTGCAAAAATAAGACATGATTTAGATACAGCGTTAAAATAGATTAATGTGAAAAAAATGACAAATATCAGATAATAACACACTGAAAAAATGAAGGATTTCCTTAAAATAAAAGAGAATTCATATGAATGACCCCTGCACTTTGCCAGTGTAATATCATGCAGCTTATATAGGCAGTACTAGTCAAGAGCTGGTTTAACCTCTTTTTAAGCTGATTATACTTAAGAAGTTGTAGCAGGGAAAAATCAACTCTTATTTTTCTTTTTCAATGCACATCACCCATTCTTCTTCTCTCTTCTCTCCTATCTTTCTTGCAAGTCAGTAGTCAAGCGTCTAGTGTTTTTGCTATTCCAATTGTTTGGGTACACATAGACACATACAGATACTTTGTCATTTAATATACATGAGCGTATTAAAGCATTTGAGGAAGAAAACTTATAAAATGTTTTTACACCCTCCTACTGTACCAGTGAATACATGAAACATCATTTTCTCTATTCTACTACACAACAAGGCGTACTTTACAGAGTGCAATATGCATTTACCTGATAGTAGATTCTGCACGTTCTCAATGTTGTTTACATTAGAGAACAGATGAAACAGTATATCTTAATGTGAATTACACTGTATTTTCTTCATTTTAAATGCAGGAGTAAAATAATGCTGAGTTTACCTTAATTATTTTCAGAATAAAATAATAAATATAGTGTGCCTAATTATCACAATAAGTCATGATTTCAGCCAACATAAGAGAGTACCAGGTGCTCCTAGGATGTCCACAATGTTGTAACCTATCCACTAGGATTACACAATTTTCTGTGAAATGGAAAACATCTAGCATTTGCAAAAGACCTCCCCATTTTCCTTGCTTCACTCTTACCTTCTTGTAAGACTGTTAACATCAGCTTTATGTAATTTTCTGGAACCACAAAAGACTAGTTTGTATGTGTGCGAATGTCTAAGACTGATCATACAGGTCAAAATCACAGGCAAAAAGTGTCACTATTTCATCACGTTCTCAGAAGATGAAAGTTGTTGCTTGTACAGATATATATGGGCAAGAGACAGGAAGGACAGGGAGAGACTTGAGAAGGTATTTTCTAACACATTTTGGTGTATGTGGAGTTCCTGTGTATATTGAGCATGCTATTTTAGAGATACTCCTTTTTCAGAACCTCTCTGTGTTACTGCCGGCTCCAACTGTTATCCAAATGTCATTTTACAACCTATATAACCGTTTTTTGTTCTAGTTTGTCTAAACTTGTACACTGAAGTTTAATTTGATTAATGAAATTGTTTCTGAGAGAATATACAAAAATAAAGGAACACCCATGTCAGTGTTTTGGGGATGTGAACAGGCTTCTTATATTATTTTTAGCTCTTCTGCCTGCAATCAGTTAACTTATAAATACCATCATCACTATCCAACCTTACAGCTGGTGTTTTTAATATTTACTCTTCTGGATTTTTTTCTTTGTATGTTTATTTGTTGAGTTTTGTTTAAGATGAGACATTTTCGAAATGCAAGCTGCTGCAACTCTGAAAATGATATTTTCCTGAAAAGAGGATTTCATGTATTTTCCCTTTTTTGAACAGCAGAAAGTTCAGTGTGGTTTTAAGCAGTTCTACTTTTCAGATTTCAGTCCCTGCCAGAAAAAAGCATATACTATTTATTACTTCATACAGGCAGAGAATCAATCAAGCTAAATACTCTGTCTGTATGGTTTCTCTGCTGTATTTTCATAATAATGGGGGGTTTTGAAATTTATGAAGCCGAAAATCTAGTCTGATTTTGCTTGATGACATAAATAAAGAAGACAGACTTCTGATTTATTAATAATAATTGTACCTCAGTAGTTTTGATTGCCTCTTAAACAGTTCCTAAATACTGAAAGCCCAGAAATAGCATTTAAACTGATGTTCTTAATAGAAGAATGTTTTCTAAATCTCAAAAATTAGAACAGAATGGTTCACATCACATTCCCCTTTCCCATTGATCTTGCGCCTTTATTTACTCATGTATTGAAAATAATTTAACAGGACAGATAGTACTTGTGCCTACTAAGTAGAACCCATTTAGGCGCAAACATCCTGTTCATAGGGGTTGCCTGCATCAGCATACAGCATTATGTTACAAGAAAACAAATTAACAATAAAACATTATTAGAAGCATTATAACAAGACTTTTATGAACTGTGCCTTATAAATATTACAAAAAAAAATGCTATTATGTGTCATGAACTGAATAATTCCACATGCTATCAAGTTTGGGTTCAGCTTACTCTCAGTTTTCTTTTAAATCTTATATCTTAGCCTCTTCTTCACGATCCTGTACAGGTCATAAGTTCTGACCACCATTAAATCACTTTTTTTCAGTAATTATGTTTTTTGCAGTCTTTCCAAAAGGTAGTGTAAAAATAATGAAATTTTTGTTTGAGAGATATTTTGCCCGTTACAATATTGTAATCAGTGAAACTGATGTGTGGAAACTCTCAAATGCTTGAGTGTTAAAAAGTTAATGATTAACATGAGGATACTGTATATTTCCAGAAAAACAACAACAAAAACATGTTCTGATTACTGAGTAATTCAATATTTACTTATTTTGCTCTTGTGCATGCAATCAGTTAACTTATAAATACCCGCAGTAATTCGTACTTTATGCTTTTAGTACTTTATACTATGTGCTTTGTGTCTCAGTCTTTTTGGATTTTTACATGTAGGTAAATTTTTGGATAATTCTGTTTTCAACTTGCTCATCAGCTGGGTTAAAATCCTGGAAGTTTCAGAAAATATGTCAATTACAGTAATGCTTTTGTTTGTTCGTATTTTGCTTCTATAAGAAATATAGATTACCTCTTATTGCTAATTTTTGGTGGAAAAAAATGTAAAACAAAACCGAATGTAGCAGAATGCTCTATAGGATGTACTCAGTTATAAATGTAGATTCATTATCCTCAGTCTATGTGAGTTTAGCTTGATATATCCACATGAAGTAAGTGTGTCTGTCAGATTATTGGCAGCTTTTGTCTCCCATAAAACCATGATTTAAGTTCTTGCTTTGATGAACTTAAAGTCTCTTTCTTATATATTTGCTAAAAGAAAACTTCAGTGGGTGGTTAAAAAGGTCACAATAGAACCATGGATAGTTTAAAAGACTATGTATATATATATATATATGTAACACCAAGAGCATTCAGCTTTTAAAAATTGTGTCTCAATTAAGCACAGAGAACAATGATATCATACAAAATCTTGGAAATCTGATCTGGTATAACAACTCCTATGTATGGTTATAAGGAAATAGTTTAATTTTGGATGTTTTTACAACTGAAATCTGCTTTCACAGGAAATCAGGAATTCTTGATAGTCTTACTGCTCATCACAGGCTTCATTTGTAGTTTTACTTGTACACTTCCTTCCTCAGCAGGGCTACAGAAGAGCCATGTAAAAGTCTTTAACAAAACCTGAAATCATCTTACAGATGCAGTGGAGAATTTAATACACCAAAACTCCGTGCTCAAATAAAAACACTACTAATACAGTGCTTTCTAAAATAGACTGGATCAGAACAGTATTATAGTTTCATATTTACTTTCAGTGACATTGGATGTGTTTATGAGTTGTTTATGCAACAAGAAAACTATTCTAACTACTATCTGTAAAAGCTCAGCCAGAGACCTGAAAGTCAGACTTATCTTTTGGCCTATTGGTAATTTCTGTAGCTGGAGTGAACTGCCATTACTGATGAAGCTGATCCAGAACTGTACACCATATGATTCCTCATCTGCTCAAGTTGTGCATTTTCTCTGATTCATTCTCCTCATCCATCTAAAACAAGTACTTGCTACTGAGATGATAATGATATCATAACATCCATCAGATTAAATAAATAAATAAATAAATACTTCTTTACAAATGAGAAAACAACCCCAGAGGTGCTTATTTGGCTTCCAGAGTGGTGATAAAGTAAGGAGAGAACAGAGCTTGATGTTGAACCCAAAGCTTCTGCATCCATGTGAGTTCTCTTTCATAATGTGACTGACTCTTTAGTAATCTCTGTGAATGTCTTTGAAAGAGGGTTTCCACACTTTCCCACATAAAGAGAAAGGCATCCTCACTTGGTTAGGTATCCTCTGTCATTTCCTGGCTGTATAAATCATAACTTTATATGCCAACTTTGGCACAACTCAAGAGTTTTTAGATTGAGAAAGACCTTCAATCCAGACTCTACAATCTCAGAGTTACTTCTGAACTCCTTCTGGGTGTGAGGAGCAAAATGAGGAGCTAAAAGCCAAATGTCCCTCTTTTTGAGATGTGTTTGAAGCACTAAGCACTGTTTCTAATTCTCTGATAGTTCCGTTTAAAAGTGAGCAGGTCAGTCACTTGTAAGCAGGAGGTATCTGTATATGGAAAGCAGTATCTGATGTGAATCCCCTTAGATGCCAAAAAAAGTGGTGCTTTAAACATTTGTGAGTTTTCTCTTGATGGTTTTGTGTATGCTTGCTACAGCTACAAGGCTGCTGTGAACACTGTCCTCAAACACCTACCTATCTGTAGGTAAGTTTACTGTTCACAGAAATTGAGTCACAGAATCACTTAACTCTCATGCTTGCAAATACCATTTGTCTCAGTAAGACTGATGAAAGTCAGGATTGTCATGATATTTAATCATTTGGCTCTTATATACTTATTTTCTCTAACTAGTTTATCTGATTCCAGGACAAATTTGAACCAAATCAGACCTTTTTCTTTCTACACATTTGGTGCCTTTTAAAAGTCAGATGGAACTCAAAAATATATTGATGTTTTTAGTTCACCAATAAATAATTCTCGTGTGCTTTTACCATATTACAATTTCTTCAGAGACCTACATCTCACCATATTATTAGATTAAGATTTCAAATACATATATCATCTGAACAGTCTTACCAGAAACCACAGGGTGGCGATTCTCAGGACCATAGAATCATAGAATCGTTAAGGTTGGAAAAGACCTCTATGATCATCTAGTCCAACTGTCCACCTACCACCAATATTTCTCCATTAAACCATGTTCCTTCATATCACATCTACACATTTCATGAACGCCTCCAGAGATGGTGACTCAACCACCATGTCTTTACACAATTGAAATATTCTATATTTAGGATTATAAATATAAAGATGTTTTGTTAAAAATTAAATTAGAAAAATATTATGTAAGACTATTTAAAGCCCTCTATCATATATCCTCAGACTTTTCAGATCTGCTTGTATGTGTACAAAGAGATGCACATTTTCAGGGAATATTTTGTATATGTTATATTGCTTTCCCAACCTGTAATGGTTTTGAAAGAAAGGAAGAAAAAGAGGAAAATCCTGCATGTAAGAGGGGAAAAAAAATATATCAAGATGATGATAATAGAGTTGTTTGGTTTTCTCCTCATTTTTAAGTCCTTCTTGTGTGCATAAAAATGGCAACAAGTATATGTGACTAATGGCAACATTTCAGTGTTGTACTTGTGATGAACTGCAAAATAACACCTACCAAGAAGCATCCCACATTTTACTATTTCTAGATTCCTTGATTTTCCTATCCAGTACTCAGTAACGTTGATCACAATATTTAAAGTATCACTGCAGATGCCATCAAGCTTCAAGGACTTGTAGATTCAATCAAAAAATAACATTTACAAGCTACATCTATGCCTAGTCACTGCAGTGTACTGCGGTGCAGTGTCAATATGTTATCTACACTACCTTCATCTAACTTGTTTGAATATTGTTAGCAGCCTAGCTATGGTAGAAGCAGCTCAGCACAGGATACCTTTCTCAAATTCCTCGATCTCAAATAGACTGAAATTATTTTGGGAACCAAGACATAAATCCCTGCCCTATTATGACAAAGAACCAATCTTTCTTAGACTTCAGAACCACTGTAATCTATTAACTAAACCTACTTATGTTATATAGAACTGATACACTTACATGGACATTCTTATAAATTTATTTCATTCAGCAAGAAAAACTGTTTGACAGGTGTTCATGAGGCAGTCAAGATAAACGTGTTCAGTGTGACTTTTGTTGAGTACATGTGTGTGTGTATACATACATCTGCCCAGACAATGTTTCTTTCTTGCTTACAAATATGCATATAATACCAATAAAAATATTTAGTGTCAACAATAGGTATGTGATAAATTGAAGGCCTCTCCCAAGGCATTTTAGGCATTACATAATATCCACAGAGGATAAATCTACTTAATTCTTCTTGTTATAGGATATTTCTAGAAATCCATATTCATTTAAGAACTGATTGTTGAAGCATAAACTGTTTTTCTCTTCATTTTAAGCAAGTTTTAACCTTTAGAGAAATAATTTTAATTTCAGTTAGGAAATAGCAGAAGTAAAATTAAAAAAAAAATAATTCGTTCATTGGTAGAGCATGCAGATTTTTGGTATCTTCTTTAATAGCTCTGCTGAAAGCTTTAACTGAGAACTATGCTAGACCAGAGATCTGCTTTTAATACAAACATTGATTTTATAGCAGTCTGAATTAATTTTAAGAGCCAAATTATATTCTGTACATTTAGTGAGGGAAAAAGGAATTACCCTCAGATATGCAAGTCTTCATGAGTAGAGTGTTCTCACTTGCTTCCAAATTACAAGCGTTCCATCTGATTCAGACAATCTTTCATAGAAAAAAAAGATACACAGCAACTATTAATGAATTATTTTTTGGTTAAAAAAAATATATGATGAAAGACAATCAACAGTGCTTTTTGTGTCAGTTGTCTGTTTCATGGACTGCTCTGCATATATACCATGACTCCATCGCTTCATATGTCCTATAAAAAATGAATATTCAGAATGTGAATGTCCCATTTCCCAGACCAAATTAGTGTGGTTTTAGATGAGTGCAAATATCCACTCTACAGTAGAATGTTTTCACTGGAAACTGAAAATATTTTGCAATATACGCACTAACATGTACCGCTTTGAGCTTTTCTTGGACCTGGCTACTATTTACAGTGGAAGAAGAATGGTTTTGCTGTCTGGAAACCCTTATGGAATCCCTGAGTAAAGACCTCTGTTTCCAGGAAGCAAGCTTATTCAGAAGTTCCTTTTTAATCGAATGGACTGAAATAACAGCAACTTCTTTTTTCTGGAGTACTGATCAAATGATTTACTGTTTGTATATGTGTGTACACACTTTATCTTGTATTAGATATATAGTGTCTAACAATTTATTTTGTTAGAGAGGGAAGGGCTCCCAGTCGGAAAGTCAATGTTCAATCATTTCTTATTTTTTATAAGGCAGAGCACTTCATCAGGCATCCTACTGGTTGTGGTCTAGGCTCATTACTAAGAGAAACTGTTGCAGGAAGAGAACAAATTGCAGAAACATCAGTATGTCTTGTTGCATGGGAACTGTTAGGTCACATCCTGAGCCAGTGACTGAGCATCTGGTGAAGAGGAGCACTGGTGCAAACAGTTCACCTGTGTGACTAGAAGGTGTGGATCCATCCTTCCTTAGTCTCATTTAAGGGCTGGTAGCCAAGACAGAAGTAATGTACAAATAGAGGTGCTTCCCTCTGGGGGCTTTCAGTGAGTCCTATCTTTTTTGGAACTGGATAAGCTGGTCTTTTCCTATTACTGGCCCATGACTACTATCTTTCTATCTATCCTAAAGCTGATCAGATGCAATTTCATGCCTTTTCTTACCCAGTGCACTAGTTCAGCTAGTCAGGAGTAACCTACTAAAGTAATACAAGCCTTAAGGTGGCATTCTTAAAAGGTGTAGTGGGTTGTTTTGTGTGGGGAAACCTGTTTCCCTGTAATTCCTAGGATCCCCTTGGTATGGCCTGGCCTCCATAGTAGAAAGATGGAGCTCATTAAGGGATGGGGGGAACTTTTCTAGTTTCCCAGCCCATATGACAGCATATTTAGAGGGCCTAGAGAAAGATAATCTGATAAAAGAAGAGAGACAGTTTACTGCATCTACTGTAGCTTGACCTCTGCTAATGACTCTAAACCATCTAAATACTTCCGAACAAATTCTCCAGGATGAAAATCAACTATTATGAGATTGAGTTAAACAGTTTGAATTTAAGATCGCTATATTAACAGGTAAACCTATCCAGACCCACCTGATACACTTACAGTGTCTTTAAACAGTGTAGTTGTTTTCTATACATTTGTTTGTTTGTTTGTTTTTTAATGTAAATTTAGGGTAAAAAGAGCATGACTCCCAATTGAACATGGTAGAGTTAAGTAAATATAATTGTTTCCATAAATGATGTACTATATAAGGTACCCAATATTATTTTTTGAGTCAGGGAAGATTTGCTGTTTATAAATGCAGAAAATAAATTAAAGCAGACAGCTATATAGCCATTATTGTGTTTTTCTCTTAATAACTGATCTTCCCACGCAGATGCAGGAAAGGCTATTATTTATCTAGACTTTTACTGTCATAGTAAGAAGCAAAAATCTAACAAATTAAGGTACTGTTTTCTTTTCCTTTATTTCTTCCTTTTTGTTTTAGCTTTTTTAGTTTAACTTCTTAGTCTGTTTACATGAGAATTAAAGAAACCAAAAACTCGGTATTTCTGTGAGCATTGGTAATGAGGGATTTAGATGAGTTTCATTTGTAGGAAACCCTGATTTGATGAGCTTCACATGTGCATGCTGGTAAAGTCAGATAATGTCTCTATGTAGACTGTACCTTTGCCATTACTACACTTACTACATTTAAAGTAATATACAAGAACATTAATATATTTTCCTTATCTGTAGGATGATTTAGCAATCAACTAAGGAAGAATCAAGATTTGTCAGCTAGTAGAACCAGCTGTAGGATTTCAATTGAACAACACTTCATGCTGTCACTTTCCCCTAGAAACCTTTCATGTTTACAAAGCCAAAAGCATAACACGACTGAGATGACCCAAAGCTGGGCCTAGCTGTAAAAGCACACCTTTATGGCTATATCTCCCACTGATGGATGTGCTGATACTTACAACACTGCACTTGGCATTGTTTCATGATCAGTCTGCTGTGGACTTGCTCATGCAGAGTTATGTTTCCAAGCACCAGAATTAATGTATATTGCAGATGTCTTTCCAGTATAATGTAGGAAAAAACATGCCAGAAAATTAAAGTACCAATAAGAAGGGACTGATCACAACAACACAATATCTCAGCATTTTCTCACTCTATGTCAAGCAGGACTGGGTAAAAACACTTGGCTCACTGTGTATTCAACAGCTTGGGCTGGCAATTACTTAAGTTTCTGTTATTGAAGTTCCAACACAAAACCTGTTAGTCTGTGACTTGTCCATGCACCAGTATTGTTCAGGATAAACTGCTCTTTTCCCTCATTATTTTGCTGATAGATATAACCACTGTTCTCCAATTTTTTCAGTCTTTGTTTTGCTATTTTGCTTTGTTTTGTTTTTGATTTAACACTTTAAACTCTTTTAGAGTTCTCTTTCAAAATAGATAGGGAAAATAAAATAGAGCAGCTCTTTCTTGTGCCACTTTCAATCTGAATTCATTCCTGGACATGAGTGACAAAAGTAGGGCACATAGATGTAATATTACACATTAATGATGTGGAGAAGGACAAAGATGTAAGTGGTAGTCTATTTGAGTCAAAATTGATTTGGGAAAAGATGGTAAAGTATCGTCCAATGAAATAGAATTAGATATCCTTCATAAATACAAATGTCAGATTTGACCTTCAGTGAGGCTATTTTAAAGTTACTAGGGAAATAAATATGACTTAAAACTGAACTGAGCAAATGGTAGAACCTCATTATTTCAACATACCAGAGTTATTAGATTTTTTATTTTCATTAATTAAATGCTTTATGTTGTAACTTCAGAACTTGGTTTTGGTAGACCAGAAGCACACTGATTGAAAAAAAAATGTTTCTGTAAGATAGCCTTGTAGCCTTGGACATAGTGATCTAAAATTGACTCAATAAAATCAAACTAGAGGGAAGAGTTCTATTATTTTCTTGAAGTTTCTCATGTTGAAATAGAAGACATGAAAGATTGTTACCTGGCCCGAAAGATTTTTTGCCTGGCTGAATTTTCAGACTTGAGTGAAAGTTTTTTTTTGTTTTTTTTTTTTTTTTTTCTGAGAGAAAGCTTTGTTCAGAAGCTTTTGGAACAGCTGTTCAGATGAGGGTATGAACACTATATTGTTAAGAGTCAAATCTTAGACATATTGAGCTACTTTTAGTTGTCCGCTTTTCCACAGGAAATAGTTCTACAGAACACTGATATGTAATAAAATAATTATTGGAAGTAGTTATTGAACAACACTGCTTTAAGCAACCCTTGTGCCTTCATGTTGGAATGGGTTATGCCATGTTTTTTGACTGCTCTTGAAAGATGATTCTTGAGTTATGGCATTTTAATAAACATGCTGGAGGATTCTTATGTGTAGCTTGAAATCTGTCAAACAACACTGAAGTATATCAGGTAAGTATGTGACCTACAGTGTTTGTACTGGATATAACTGAAGTGTAATCATATATGTGTGAACTTCAGCACTGTGTAGTTTGAGTACTTACTTCCAAGTACATTTAGCATCTCATAACAGATTGAATATCATTAAGATAAGATTCAAAAGAGTATTGCAGTGGTCATGGTAATAATATCCATACATACTAGAAAACCAGGAATCATAAAATCAGACTAGTTTTTTACAAGCTTTAAAAGGTCATGTCAGAAGTGCTTTATCATTCTAATATTTTCCCTTCCAGTAGCTTAATTACAGAATCCAGAGTTCTCTGTAGATATAGGAGAAAATAAACTAACAAATAAGTCTATTTTAGCAGACCTCATCTTTATCTCCTGTGACTTTAACACTGTCATAACATACAATCCTCATAGGTAAGCTTAGGAAGTATGGAATAGACGAGTGGGCAGAGAGGTGAATTGAGAACTGGCTGACTGGCAGTGTGTTGCAGTGAGTGGTGTTTAGTTTGTTTGGAGGCCTGTAGCTAGCTGTGTTTGCCAGGGGATTGTACTGAGTCTGTTTTTGTTCAACATCTGGATGAAGGGATAGAATGCACCCTCAGAGAGTTTGTTGATGATAAAAAGCTGGGAGGAGTAGCTAGCACACCAGAAGGGTGTGCTGCCCTTTGGTGAGACATGGACAGGCAGAGAGGACCTTATGAGGTTCAGCAAGGGCAAAAGCAAAATCCTGCCCTTGGGGAGCAATAACTGCATGCAACAGTACAGATTGTGGGCTAACCTGCTGGAAAGGAGCTCTACAGAGGCAGAGTTGGTTGTCCTGGTGGATAACAGGTTGACCATAAGCTAGCAGAATGCCCTTGTGACCAAGAAGGCCAGTGGTATCTTGGGATGCATTAAAAAGTGTGTGGAACAGATTGCCCAGGGAGGTTGTGGAATCCCCTTCTCTGGAGATATTCAAAATTCTCCTGTATGCTTTCCTGCACAACCTACTCTAGGAAACCTGATATAGCAGTGTGGTTTGATTAGATGATCTTCAGAGATCCCTTCCAACCCCTGTCGTTCTGTGTTCTGTGATTCTGGGACTAAGTGACCTTTTGATTTGAGCAAATTGAATAATAATAAGGGTGGTGCCGAAAACGTTTCAAAATTAGCTCCTGTGCTTCAGACACAGGAAAATCTTTCCAGGAATAGGCATAAATGCATTTAACACAGTAAATTCTTCAGCTGGATCTAAGAATCAGCTGCCAACACAGAGATTCATTAAATTCATACTCTTATAGTTTCACACTTCTCATATTTACTTTTTTCCCTTGACCCAATGAGCAGAGGCTTTTCCTCCTCCTACTCATAGTCTTTATGTACACGTTCAGTATTCCTGCTGCTGTTGTACATTTGCGCCTCTAGGTGGAACTGAAGGGATTGAGAAGACTTTTTGATAGGACCTGGAAAAACACACATCCACGCTTTTACAATTAGCATAATCTCTGCCCTGAAGAGTTCCAGTCTAAACAGCCAAAATTGATAAATTACTGAATGCGAAACAAACCAGCAAGTCAAATGACTTGCTTTAAGTGGAAAAGCAGGGATTTATAGGTTATATTCGGAGTGTATTCATTAAGCCATCATTGATTCATTTCCTCAGTACCCATCAACAGCACCACTGCCTACAGAAAAAGATGTTGCTGCTTTGTATCACTTTCTATCACTTATTTCTCTTGAACACAAATCCTATTAATCTCACTGTATATATTCAAAAATTTTCAATACATAAATAGTTTTTTATGCTTTTTTTTTTTTTCTATATGAGCTGGTAACTTCAAATCAAATAGCAAGGGAATGAACAATGATTTTGAAGTATGTAAATCGAGTGAGACATTTTATTTTTATCTTTTTTTTTTCCCCCATCCAAACAGGAATTTAAAATTCATGCAGACACATTAAGATTAGTATTTCAGATAGCTTTTAACACAGGCAAAATAATGTCCCATATTCTAAATATTTGAATTTCTAAGATAGTTTTACTCTTCGACTTCATTTCCATTGCTCTGCTTAAAACCAAACCGAACTATATCCAGATTTAGTATCTTCTCTCTTTTATTTGTGATAGCACTCAAAAAAGGGAAAGATATTGCTTTTTATTTGTTTATTTATTTATTTTTGCCATGGTCTGCAGGAGGAATCTAGTGAACTATTTAGTGTTGCTGCATAGTTGTCTACAAGAAAAAATTTTATGATCTTTTTCAATTGCATAGTTTGTGTGAGAAAGGGACAGAAAACAAGATGGCTTCACTTTGTCTTCTTTATATGATACATTTGTCTTCCAAGATGTTGACATTTCTCATGGAAGTGAAATTCATTTGCTGGCAATTTCTTCTGCTCTTGTTTTTGTTTTAGTATTTGCTTCTCACAAAATCCAAGAAAACAAATCTTTGGTGCAAAATCTTGTGCAACATCTCCAACGCTGAAAGAATTTTACAGACTCATTTGTAGCATATCTCTCAGTCTTATCCCACCGCTTATGAGCTGCAGTGTTTTACCAGGGGTGGTTCTTTAATTTCTGATTGAGTGGGTCATAGAAAAAAAATCAACTGTTCCATCATGTGTCTAAGATTCTTCTCATAATATGTCAGGAGTGGGAGGTGGAGAATAGATGTGGGAGTAGAAGGAAAAAGTCCCTATGCTTGGTTTTCGGGTTTTTTTGTTGTTGTTTTTTCTTTCTGAAATCAGAAGATGTGTTATTAACTACAGAGTGTTGAGATAAGGCCCTTACATTGTAATTCTTGAGCTCACAGCTATACACAATGTTTTTTTATGTCCTAACGGTTCTTAGCTGTCAGATGAAAGCTATCATTGTTACTGCAGATTTAATTCTTCCTCCTTCATTGTTAGGTAAGACAAGTCATAGTGATCAGTTCTGGTGAGGTTTAAAACTCTTTTCTCCAATTCTAATTTTTTCAACAGGAAAGTGACATTTCTATTAGTCATGTCAATCTTAATTTAAGGACATCTTCCTACTGCAGTCAGGAACTTGAACATGTGGCATGGACCACTCACAACAAATATAGGTTGTTTTGCGTGTCACAAGCAAATATTTTGTTTGCCTGTGGCGTGGCTAAATGAATAATCATCCTGCTGTGATAGCAGGCTTCACTGTGAGCTGTCTTAACCAACTGGAGTAACTCTTATGCAGCTGGGACACACTGGCATTTGTGTTTTATTTATAGACTAGGACAAGATAAAGACAGACATATATTGCTATTTCATAGCTGAAAAGTAAACGTACTCTCATTCTAAATGGTTCTTTGGAAGTACTATTTAATGCTGAGGTTCTAAGTCAGTCTTTCTTCTTTACAAATTGCTCACTATAAATTCAAGATCTTGTATTTACAAATTCAGCTCACAGCTTCGTCACAGCTACTTGCACTGATTAGCAGTGTGCCCCGGTGGCCAAGAAGGCCAATGGCATCCGGGCTTGTATGAGAAATAGTGTAGTCAGTAGGAGTAGGGAAGTGATCATCCCTTTATACTCAGTTCTGGTGAGGCTGCACCTTGATCTTAGAGGTCTTTTCCAGCCGTGGTGATTCTATGAATAGAACCAGAAAACTGGCTTAAACCTTTCTGCTCTAAAACAAATCCTGTCCAGGTGCTTCTCTCTCTCTGCCATAATGATATGGGCTATGGCAGATAGTAAGATAAAATATCTGTCTTTCTTGCTGCAAGTAGAAACATAGATTTAGCAGGAATTCACACTACAGCCATTTTAGATTATGTGTTTTGGGTTTTTTTATTATTATTATTATTTTTTTTTTTAGCATGGAGTCTTCCTATCTAACTTGTTTCAGCCATCAGGACTTTTCAGGAAATACATAAAGTGTGTGTTATATATGAATGTGTAATTGAATTTTAAACATTAGACTGAAATCCATAAATTACACATATATTCAAAGTGCTTAAGAACTCTTTTCTATTTTTTTCCCCAAAATTCAAATATTAAAAACACCATAAATGATGCATTGACCTTTTCATTATTTATTATCTTCTATGTCAAGAAGAGAAAAATAAATGTTGAGTTGAAGCATATCACAGTAATTATCTGTAAGAAGGTTTCCAGTGACTTCTTGCACTTTAAAGTTCCTAATGTTTCCCTTTTATTACCAAAGTCTAGTCAACTCATTATTTCTGCATCATCCATATCATCCCTCAACAAGCATAATGTATGAGTTAGACTACACCTTTTTTGTTGTTGTTTCAGCTTTTTATTTCTCCATCAACTAGACAGAGGGATAAAGGTAGTAGTTCTGCACTCACTGCCAGGCCCAGCCGCTCCATGGGGAAGAGAGCAGTGGGGACAGGTAGGCAGGGCTTGGCACCAAGATCTATCTCTCTGCCCCAACCAGGAGCACCACAGCCAGAGGCAGCCACAGTCATCCCTGGGGTTGGGAAGAGGCTGAGCCCAGATGGAGGCCTGGGAGCAGGCTCAGCTGGGCAGGGCTGAGCTGTGAGGAGTTGAAGAGTGAGTCTGCTGAGGCCTCACTGGGGCAATGGCTTACACGGGGTCCTGAGACAGGAGTAGGGTAGGGCTAGGATGGGCAGTTACATCCTATTGTAGCCGTGCTTTGGGGGCCCTAGCTCTTTACTCTTTGCTTTGGTTACCGTTTCTTCCAGATCTTTTCTCTTTGCCGACAGAAGAGAAGATAATTATTCAGAGCAAGGATTTGTTCCTGAAGAAATTGGTACTTTTCTGAAGTATCTGGAAGGGACTAGGAAGAGAAATTTTTAGCACTGTTGACCTCTGATTCAGCCTCTGACTCCTTCACTGTTTTCAGGTGTTTGTGCATGAGTGAGAGGGAAAGTTATAAAAATACCTTGATGAGCTGATGCTTCCAGCAAGGGATGAACAGTTGCTATGTATAACCAGGCACAATAGGGCAAATGTAACAAACACCTAATTTTAAAAGTATCTTCTAACAACTTGAGTAATTATTATAGGCACATCAGTTATTAGTCTCTGCCTGAAACTGAAAGGGTATAAAACTTCAGTAAAATTTTCAGTCATTGTGAACTAGACTTTTATTTGTGGTATCTAAGATTGCCTCTTTGAAAAGATATGTCTTGCATGTTGTGCAGCAGCATATGCAGTTGCATCATAAATATCCTATATGCAGCAAAGATAAGAATTCCTGAAAATTCTCAGCATCTGTATATTATATAGAAGTTAATTAGTTGTTTCTTACCGTGCTGCTTGAAGTTACAGAAATTTCAGGTGGCCTTGAAATTATTTCTGAAAGTAACAAAGCAACAGTGTGGTGCTGACTGTGGGAAATCAACACAGGAAAAATCCTGAGTCTTAGTTGCCAAGGAAAAAGCAGGCAAAAGTGAAGAGGGTGACTTGGAAGAGCTGTAAAGAGAGATCATTGGCATAATGAGTAGGAGAGAGAGATACTGGCAAGAGAAACCAGGTGGGCAGAAAAGAAGCAGTAGAGGAGGAGGGAGTGAAAGATGCTTAAGATAAAAAGTGTAACAGGAGTGGGGAAAGAAAAAAAATATATTTTAAAAATAAGGCAACAGAAAGTGTAAAGGCTGTGACTACTGAAATACATTTCCCTCAGAAGCTGATGGGGAGAAAATTGCAAGAAAATAAAAATAATGGGAAAAAAACCCAACACTATTTCTGAAATTTACAGGGTTTCTAGTAAAATATGGTGGAATTTCAGACAGGGAGGTTAAGAAGAAATTGAATTTGTTTTTTTTTCAACCTAAAAATGTACATAAAACCTGAAGTGGAAATGCTAAATCATGGCTCGAAATAGTGATAGAGCACCTGGTGGGAAGGCAGGGCCAACCCAGGGGAGCTCAGGTGCATGCAATGTACCTGAGTAACTGGAAGGGGTGGAACCAGGCTCCATCCCTTCCCAAACCTCATTTAAGGGTTGGCGGTGGAGGTAAGGGTACTTCACTTGAGGCTCCTGTGTACTTGAGGCCTTCTAAAGGTAAGCAGTTTCTTTATTTCTGTGCTCATGACTGTTGTATTTGAGCAAGTCCTCGCTTGCTGCAACTTAGGACTTTGCTATTCTTTGCACTGGTACAGGCTGGAAGATGACTTGCTGGAGAGGAGCTCTGAGGAGAGGGACCTGGGTGTCCTGGTAGATAACAGGCTGTCCATGATCCAGCAGTGTGCCCTGGTGGCCAAGAAGGACAATGGGATCCTGGGGCGCATCAAAAAGGGTGTGGCCTGCAGGTTGAGGGAGGTGACCTTTTCTCTCTACTTTGCCCTGGTGAGGCGAGGCCTCTCCTGGAGTACTGTGTCTAGATCTGGGCTCCCTGGTGCAAAAAAGGCTGAGATCTCCTTGAAAGAGTCCAGCCAAAGGGTACAAAGATGATGTAGTACACCTCCCTTATGAGGAGTGGCTGAGGGACCTGGGACTGTTCAGCCTTGAGGAAAGGAGACTCAAAGGGGATCTGATCTGGAATGGGAGGTAAAGGGACAAGGCTGAACTCTTCTCTGCAGTGTGGTGATAGGACAAGGGGAAATGACCACAAACTGATGCATGGGAATTTCCGCATAAATGTGTGTGGGAATTTCTTCACAGTGAGGGTAACCAAGCACTGGTACAGGCTGCACAGAGAGGTGGTGGAGTCTCCTTCTCTGGAGACATTCAAGGATGACCTGGATGCCTACCTGGGCCAGGGAGCTACTTTGGCAGGGTGATTGGACTCTATGATCTCTGGAGGTCCCTTCCAACCCCTACAATTCTGTGATACTATGCTATTATTGCTGTGCTTTCCATTGTATTACAAAGCCAGAAACCCTTGGAATAAAAGAACAATACTTTCTTTTTCCCATGTGATTTCTGTGAAGCTGGAGAATGCCAGGATTTAATGTAATTCTGTAGTTCTAATTCAGCTATTTTGTACATATGTACTTTGGTTCAGTTTTAGATTACCTAGTCCTGTACTTCTAGTTCAGTGTCAGTCACCTACTTCACTCAGTGTACGGATTACATTTCCTTTGCAAGTCAGTGAAGGGTTCTAAAGCATCTTTTCACTTCTTCCAGGAATCTGCTGCTGTGCACATCCAATGGGGATTTTTCTAGGAATCAAATGATTCCTGATTATAGACTTCATGACCTTACAAAATTAGAAGAGAAGTTAACCAAAGGGTCTGAGAGGTGGTGAAACAAACAAACAAAATAATAATAATTACAAAAAAAAAAAAAAATGCTCTGAGGGAGGCAAGGGGTGGAGTGCTGCTGATAGCTGTTAAGTGAAGTCATGTCCAGAAGCTGTAAACTGAATTATTTTGTGTTGAGAAGGAAATGACCATGAAAGATATCACATGATTTCAAGCGGTAGGAGAGAGGAGAGTGGCTTCATACTCAGTGGAGCTGAGGGTTGCTATGGAGAACTGTAATCTTATCCTTTCTGTCCTCTGTGTTCTGAGTCATTTCTATCAGTCTTATCTGGTGGTGTTACTTGTACAGTACTCAGCTGCTCTTTAGTGTAACTCAAACTCAGGTCCAAAACTTAAAAATAATTAACTCTTGCTTTAGCTTGCCAGTCGTGTGTTCCAGAACTTATCCTATTAGTATGATTAATTATTATTAAGAATTCATTGCAGGAATTCTTGGAGACTAGTATAGGCTCCATCACATGAAGAATTTTATAAGTGATAGAGTGATCGTGTTACTCCAAAAAAAAACCTGCTCTGTCTAAATACGAAGACAGATCTGAATAGGGCGGAGAATCACTTTCTCAAGGTTGCTCAGGAGGCATCTAATGGCAGCAGGGTAAAACAGCCTTAGAGTCACAGGAGTTATGCTGCTTGGAGTCATTTGCTTAAAAATATTGCTATGCATTTAAGCAAAATGATCTGTAATGGAAGCCTGTCACCAGTGATCTGAGTGAAGTAATTTCTTATGTAAGATCCATACAGGTAATTTACAACAGTTCTTCTGTGTGTTTAATGTATAGTAACTGTAATCATGGAATTGCTTCTGAAATCTTTTATGCTACTTGGCACTCCATATGGTAGTTGAATACTGCAGGAAAAAATATCCTCCAGGAATCATTGAGCCAGGCTTTAAGCCAGGCAATCTCCTCTAACACTTTCAGAGCAAGCCATACTATAAAAATGTAAATGCAGTAGCAATACTTCTTCACATCATTTTTCAAAAGGTAAATGTAAGTGTTGTTCAAACCATAGTGTGGCTTGAGAACGTTTGTAAAGGACATAAAAAAAAAAAATCCAAACTACCTCTGTAGGTGGCTTTACACACCTGTGAATGTGAAGTTTCTCTGATTCTGGCATATATCCTCCAACTTCAACAGAAGAACGGTACTCACAACTGTGCACAATTTTCTTTCCTCTTTTAATTCTCCTCCTATTTTAGATGTCTTTTTGAGACAGTTGCTGAGGGCTTCTCCCTTCCTGAGGCATTTAGTTAAATTTTACTTGCAGAGAGGTGTAGTTTTCTAGTGTGTTCAGAGGCATAAATGAAGCAGGCTACAAAAGGCAAAAGTGAGATAACAGAGGGATGGAAAAACAGAAAGGAAGGCCAGTGCTGACACACTAGGATGAGCAATAAGATATACAAGTACTAGGAAGCAAGAATTCAAGTGTAAATAAAATGAGAAGGGAAAAAAGTGAGAGAAAAAATTAGAAATTAAGTGATAAATTAGGAACAAAAGGATACTTCCTCAAAGAGTGAAAATGAGCTCCTGCTGAAGCTTTGGAGCTGTGAGATTGTTGCCTAGGTTTTACACCTTTTTAAAAAGGAATGATTAATGCAAATTTATCCTTCCTATGCTTTGAGAAAATGGAAAAATATCACCAAGTATGTTAGCAAATTTTGCTTATGTAAAAGAAGGAAAGAGGGGAGAAGAATTTTTTTTCCCTATCAGTTTTCAAATCCCCATTTTTAGATATTTGAATGGTTCTGACCTTTGATCTTGGTGAAGTTAAATAATTATAATTAAATTTCTGTGTACATGCGAAGCTTTGAGAGAATCAGTGCCTACTTTTAGACTCTACTGCCAAAATTAAAATGAAGTAGTACTAAGTAATTAGTGCATTAGTCTTACCACAGCAGTGCTTTCTCAAGTTAAACATAAATTATATTGAAGAGCTACTCGGTGCAAGGGAAAAGGGAACTACCTGCTACCCTTTCCCTCACTGTGCTTTACCCCTCCTCTGGACTTTTAACAGTCTGAGAAGTTCCCTTGCTTGCTTCCAAAAGTTTTCATTCTATTTAGATGTGTACAACACTTTTCTTTTGCATTCTTCTTGTTTCTTTAGTTTTTTTTTTGTGAGGAATTTTGTCTGAGTATGTATAAGAGTAATTGAAATAAACATTAAAAGAATACGGAACAACTTATGATCCCAGCAATTGTTATACACCTTTTAAACACTCTATTTCTAATCTAATTGGATTTGATTTCCTAATAGAGGTGTAAAGGTGTATATGAGTAATGTTATGCCCTTGCTATAATCTGTAGTTGAGTTTGGTCTAAAATTTTAGTTCAACATCATATTGACATGGGTCAGGAAAAAAGGAGGATGTTAAGAGGGGAAAGAAAAAGAGGGTGGGAAGGGCAGGGAGCAGGCATGCATGTTTGCACTCTTTTTATCACCATGTTCTCTACTGAATCCAAAGTGAATGTGGAGAACAAGCTGTTTTAATGGTACCACCCTGCTTAGTTTTTCTTCTGTTGCTATGGCAACTGTCAAGTAGTAAGGCGTTTTTAAGTAAAGTTATGCTGCCCAGGATTTGACGAAACCATTTTTTGGTACAGGGTATGTCTAGGTTTCAACAGGTACTATCAATTCAAAGTTCACAGCTGATTCTAGGCTTGTTTTCCAAACATGCTTCCAGTTCATGTTGTGTACTGAGGCCAGTTGCATCCGTACACATATTATTTGTGCACTCTGCTCCTTGTGAAATGACATGAATTCCAGAACGGAGCTGTGGTGCAAGTTATAAATTCCTGATCTGAATCATCAAGATACCTAGGCACAAAGTATGCTGAGACTTAACTCCACTATGAAGTGTAGCTGATAGCAGACTTCGATACTTAGAACAAGTGGTGTGGCAGTTTTCTGTACTACAGCCTTCACCACTGTGACTCTTTGCCTGGGCTTCTAAACTGAGATTTAATTTGCAGAATCTTCCCCAAATACTCCCTTAATAACTGGTGAGACCTAACAGTCTTTAATGTTTACTTCAGAGTCTACTGTTCACCTATATCATTGTAAGAATGCACATGCTTCAGGTGTTTTGAAACCCACAGAACAGATATTAAGTCTTAAGAGTGTTTTTTTTAAGTATTGTATGCCCCAAAAGCAATTCACAGTTATGCATGTGGTTTTTGATGTCTTTCAAATAATAAGTTACTGTGAAGCTGCAGATTGCTATTTGTATTTACATGCATGCATTAGTTTGGAGCGTTACCTTTATCATGAAATACTATTTCAAAATGCGTATTTTTTTCTGAATGCTTCACAGTAGATATTGTAAACTTTTGTCACTAATAGCTTGGGTCATATTTAAAGATTCTCTGGTTTATCTATAAATTAAGATCAGAAGTTAGACATCAAGAAGAAATTCTTTACTCAGAGGGTGGTGAGGCACAGACCACAAAGAAGCTGTGGATGCCCAATCCCTGGAGGTGTTCAAGGCCAAGATGGATGGGGTGATGAGCAATTCAATCTTTTGGAAGGTGTCACTGCCCGTGGCAGAGGTATGCATGCCATACTATAATTTTTTAGGTAGTAGAAAGTCCATCTGGAGCAAATGAGGTCTCTGAACCATCTTTGTGCATAATTCTTATTGCACCAGAGGGAATGTTCAGCTCCAGTTTTGCTGCCTTCAGGGATTCAGGGATGCTATAGGGATCTTCTGTGTCACTGTGATACCTTTACTTTCTAAAAGTTTTATTCGAGTGTTACTTCCATGAATCATGGGAATATTAATGTGATTTTATGGGTGTATAATTTTGCTTCCAATAATATTTGGCCTGTAATGAGTGCAAGCAAAAGATTTTATTCTTCAAGCTTTGGAAATATCTTTTTAGGAAACTCATAGGACTAGCTTTAAATTTGTATATCCAGTTAAAGCAGATCTGATTGTAAGTGCATGTCTGAATGTTAAACATGGAGGTTTTCTTCTAAGGGATAAGGGGTTATTTTAATATGTTCTTTTATCCATGGTTGCATAGCTGGGTATTAAATAGTCTGTAAATCTCTCCCTAGATATATAGCTACCTGGCTTATTAGACAAGCATTTTAAGCAATTATACATATGAATTCAGTAATTTCTACTCACAACTGGACACACAAAATCATTTCACAAAGGTGATTGCAGGCACGAATTAAGTCGGTTGTAGGGGATTAGCAATAAATGTTTAGCTAAACGCTTCTGCAAAATTTTTTTTAAAGTTTAAAGCTCTCATAAACATATTACAAAAGGATGCAAACAATTGCAGAGACACTTGGCAGCACTGTAAATACAAAGAGATTGAAGTAATTACTTTAGGATGAGGAATGAGAAATTTGGTATCAAGCTTTAAAGATAACTTCATGTATGCTTTGGCCATCCTGATTTTCTTTTGAAACACGTGGCATGAAACAAAGTGCTAAATTCTCATCTGACAAAAATTTGTCCAGATATCTATTTGAAAGAATGTGCAGTTGGGCTGGATCCTTGGCTCAGTACAACACTTTTTCTTCTCTTCGTTAAATAATTAAGCAGTTAAAGGATGGAGAGCTGCATTAACATGAGGAGTTGAGAAGCTGAAAAGTTTAAGGAGTTCGCAGGTGATGGTGGAATCAGCTGTGGGAGCACTGGGTTGATGACATTGCATACACATCTGCTGATTAAGAAGAAACAAAGGCAAAAATAAATTATTTCTCTTATTTGTGAAGTCTTGATTTTGAGAGCAGCTAATGGGTGGAGAGAATGATTATTCAGGGGAAAGACACTAGTAAGCATTCTCAATTGGAGTGAAAATGATTTTGTGCTGTTTGGTACATTATTTTTAGAAACAACAGAACTGGACAAGGCTACGGAATTTTAAGTATTGTGGAGTGCCAAGTCCTTACTGTTTCTGTTGATGCCATGGTTATCGTGTTTTTATGCCCTACTCCCTGCCCTTCTCTTCACCATTTCTGAGGGTGTGGGTCTGTGTGTTCCCCCATGGAACTGGGCCAAGCTGGCCTGTAAATTGTTGACAGTTCAGTAAGATATTTAGATTGCCCTGCCTACCTACACTTTCAGCTAGTTTAGAAAACAAGACAGATAGTTCCTCACTTTGATGTGACAAGATTCTGTCTCAAAACAGTTTTAATTTAGCTTACTATTTTGACTGATGAATCAAAAATAATATTATGACATAAAAATCCATTTGAGAACTAATGCCACAGATATGGTCCTTCTCACATGCTAACAAAAGATATAAGCTCATCATTGATTCCAAACTATTCTCCTAAAATGCATAATACAGTTCCATGTATTTTTTAGGGACAAGTGACGTTCGTATTTAATTAATGCATACATTAGAACTCTTAATGCGTAATGCTGCACAAAATTAGATGGAAATATAAAATATCAACAAGTTTCAATTTACTGCATTTGAATGATGTATACTCAGGTTCATTTTATATTTTTCTAAGCCTATGTTCTGAACTAATTGTTGATGACTGGAAGTTATTACTAGAGGTTTTTAAGTGGGGAAAAAATACATTACAAAATAGATATGTCTAAACCAGATGAAACGCAAAACGTTTATCATGGAAAATATGTATAATCCACGGACAAAAGGACCTCTTTCAAATACAGAGTAAATATCAAAAAGAGGATAAGGGTATATGTGTGAGTAACAGTGACGTGAGAAAATGTGTATGAGGAGGTTATTTTACGTTAAAAATTAACCGTTCTAGAAATTAAGTTCATAGGATCACAGAATCATAAAGGCTGGAAAAAAGAACGAACTTGCAGAAGTCATCTAGTCCAACTTCCTGCTCAAAAAAATGTCCAATTGAAGCCTGTTGCTTGGGGCTCCTCAGATTTTGAGGGTTGGGAACTCCACAGCATATCCAGTGTCTACATACTGGATCAGCCATCAAATGTATGTGATTGTGTGACAGACAGTTAAGCATACTTAATCTCAAGAGAGCGTTGTGAATAGGCCTGTAAGATGTAATTGTCTAATGCAATATGTTCAGACTGTACCATCTGACATTGCATTCTATGTGTCTGTGAAAGAAGGCACTCTGAAAGCTCTTTTCATGACAATGTTAATGACATATGTTCCAAACAGATAAGAATTCTGTATCTTTGAGATCAAAAAATTTATTGACCTCACTAAGCCTACAGATGCCTGCTTCTGGAAGCCTAGAGATAGAAGAGAATGTACTGCATTCAAGAGAGAAAAACAAACATAGATTCTGATTTCCAGAAAACAAAATATTGATACTGACAACAGTGATGCCATAAATATTATTTGAATGCCCTCTGATGTAATGAAATAGCTGTTCTGTCATTAATAGCTGGGATAAGAGTTCTGTAAACACTAGGCTAGGAGAATTTAGGAGAATTGTATCTCATCAGTCAAACTTCATTGCTTTTTCTGATGCAATTATGAAATTAATGGGCAATGGGAATGAAGTAGATCATTTATATTTGGATTCTAGTGAAGCATTTGATATGTTGTCTTAGGAATTCCCAGTTTAAAAATTTGATTCAGTGCTGCCTTTAGTAAAATCAAGACCATGTAGGCTGTAAAGTATCTAAATGAGGGTAAAAAACAGAAATAATAACCAGGAATACATTACAGGTAGAAATCTGGAAGAGTTGGTATTGGTTGCCAAGATTTGGAGGGAGGTAGATTTGTTTAATGTTTATATTAGTAAGTGGAAAGAAAAAGTGAAGTGTTGATTAATTAAATTGGAAGATAGTATTAAATTGGAAGGCGTGTGCGTCCTTAAAGAAAAAAATAACTGTGTATTAGAGAAGTTACAGATGTGGTGTAAGTGGAGAAAGTGGTATTCTCCTTAGATATATGAAAGCCTGGTCATATTGTGGAAATCTTGTACTAGGATTTGCAAGTTATGAGAAGTCAGAAAAGTTCATAAGATTCTATAGTGTATAACCATTGGAATATATATGTATAATGGGTAAAATCAAGAGGCTAAGAAGACTTGTGTCCAAGTAGTGGATAACATGGGATAGAAGTCAACTGGCTCATTGAAAAGTCATAAAAGAAAGTGGTGATATAACGTTATTAGGACAAGCTTGCCACATATTTTATTTATTTTCCAGGGGTGACAGCAATCTTAAGGATTCCTTGGATGTACGTTGCCCAAGAGCTTCTTAGAAAATTTAAAAAATAAAATTAAAAACCAACTGCTTAACAGGAGTTACAGTTCATTGCAATTATGTTCCTGAGAAAAATCTTGTATAAAAAAAATAAAAATCACTGTGCATGTGTCTGCCCCTTCTCCTTTCCCTGAATAGGGTCTGTTGTGATAGTACAAGGGAAAATGGTTTCAAACAAACAAAAAAAAAAAAAAGAGTTAGATTGTAGAAAATTTTTCTTATACCCAATAAGGGTAATAAAGCACTGGAACAAGTTGCCCAAAGAGATGATGAATGTCCCATCTCTGGGAATATTCAAGGTCAGACTGAATGGAGCTCTGAACAGTCTGATCTAGCTGTAGATGTCTCTGCTCATTGCAGGGAAAACTAGATGACCTTTAAAAGTCTCTTCTGACTCAAATAATTCTATGATTCTACCCAATCTTATCATAGAATCTTAGAATCCCATTATCACTGAATCATAGGAAATGTCTTATGTTGGAAGGGACCTTAAAGACAATCCAGTTCCAGCTCTCTGCTTTGTACAGGGCTGCACAGAGCCCCATCCAACCTGGTGTTGAACCATCTCTGGGAATGAGACAATCACAACTTCTCTGGGCAGCCTGTTCCAGTGTTGTCTTGCCCTCTGAATAAAGAATTTCCTCATAGTACTTAATCTAAATCTTCCATCTTCTAATTAGAACTTACCTTTTACCATTCTTCTAACTGAGCTCTTATATTGACTGTTGCATTTTCATCTGCATTTTCTACCATTATAGTGTGACTGACTCAGAAGTATGCAGTTACTTTCAGCAAACTGCTTAGAACATTCCACCTTTCCTAAAAGTACAATTAATATTCTGAAATGTAGTATGCAGACAACAGTAAGAGTAAGACCTTTGGAAACTTTTTCAGCAGTTTTCATTTTGGTATCTATAGTAACACTCGATCTTCTTGCAAGCAAAAGGGGAGAAAAATCCTATCTGTGGAGCTAAGGACTTGTTGAGATTTTGATTATTCTAACAATAGGCTAGTCAAAATACAAGAAATCTCTATTGTTGATAAAATTACAGTACTAACAACACTCATAGTCCAGATCAATACAGAAGCTTTAATAATAATACAGTTAAAATTGTTGTATGAAAGCTTTCTATCATCCACCTCTTTTACATGGTGTTACATTTCCCATCTGTTGTCCCCCTGGGTCATATGTGGATGATGTTCTGTCTTCATCAGGAAGAATGGGGAAGCAGGTTACAGTGAGACATCAACATCCTGGGGCATTAATAGGAGAAGAGCGTTGTTCAGGTTGTGGACTGCTACCTTCTTGTTGTTGAGTACATTTGGGTTTATTTTTTACACGTGTTTTAAGATGATCTACTCACATGCTCTTTCTTTCATTCCCAGTCGATCATTTTTCTGTTAGCTGTGCTACTGGCTTTCCTTCTTTTATATATTAGCCTGTAGTGACCACTGATTGATTATGTTATCGTTGCAATTTATGGGTGTGCTTGATGCATCATCTGAAATTTGTCTATCCTTAGTGGAGTCTCTGGTAATGACCCATATCTACACTTTTACACATTATATTTCTATTCTGAAGTCCCAGAAAGTTCCATTCACACAAAATAACAACTTTTTATTACTGTAAGCTGCAGCTAAACCAACATACATCTAGACTGCTATATAACGTCTATCACAGGTGAAATAAATCAGTGTGGGGAAACAAGTCTCTATTCCACACACTGTCAGGACAGCATATTGTGGCATTTACCAATAATGACATATTCATTTCTATTGAAAAATCTTTGCCATGAAATAACGTACATTCCATACTTCAGCGTAATATACTGCAGCCAGAGTTACCAGGCTGATAAACTTGTTTGCTTTGCCTGACAAAGTAAGTGACAGCACTTCTTGGAAAGCCTTGTTGGCTTTGCATAAGATATAGTAACTGTTATGCTGTCACCAAGTTCCATAAATATATCTGCTTTATAAAAAATAAGAGCTTCATAAAAGTGCTTTAAAAATTCCACATCATAAAGAACAGTAAGCTGCCACTTTATTAAGGAAAAGGCACTAAAAGCTAAAGAAAAATTGAAACATTACTGGATGGTAAATGCAGAGATACCTCCATCCATCTTATGCAGCCATTCTAATGTTAGTGTCTAAAAGGAAAACAACTTTCTTGAACACCAAAGATGCCCATGTTTTCTTAACTGACACTCCCAAGTATCATTTATGAGCTAATATTTAATAAGAACTGCCTCTTCACATCTTTATTTTGTACAGTAATTACGTATACGATCTAGTGGACTGTTAAAACACAGATTATATGTTTTAAGAGAGAGGAATGGCCATATATTTCATCTCATCCATGTCTTTCATGAAACCATAAAATTTGGCTGTATTGTGTTATATAATTTCCAGCTCTACCATGATAAAATATTTTTCTCAATAACATGTGTGTCTTTCAAACAATGTGTTTCATATTCACCAGCTGTGTTGCCCTAATACTGTAGGGCAGTTACAAGTGGCAATACTAGGATTTTTTTTTTAGTATGTGAAAGCCATCTTGTTGGACTTTCTCAGGCCAAATTTCAGTGGGACAGAATCAGTCTTCTGATTAATAATAAACACAAATTGAAAGCCCATACTGCCTCCTTCATCAGTGCAATTACTTAGAAATTTTGCTCCTTAGGAGCAAGTGTTTTAGTTTTCCTTCATATTCTACATGCTTAATATTTCCAGATACTAAATATTGGAGTGCAGAAATGAAACATCCAACAGAACAATGAACTTTTTTTAACATCTCAATCTAATTGAAAGGAGCAGAAATCATAAAAAGAAAAAAGAACTTTATAAGAGGAAAAGAAATTTAAAAAAGGGCAATTGGCTTATTTTTAATCTGTGTCAATAAAGAAAAAAAACACAAAAATTCTTGTTTCTCCATATCAAGAGAGCTTTCCAAAGCTGTTGAAACCACTGAGGAAACATAAAAATATATGATTTTATTCTTGCCATAAACCATTCTCAGTGCTGCTGGAAGGAGTGACATAAATTTAATACCATTCTCCTAAAACCATTTGAAGATGTTATTGTATTTCTCTTGCTTCTGAACTGTTCCAAAAAATAAATAAATAAATAATGGAGAATATATGACTACCTTCACAGTGAATTGGTTGCTTTCACTGATGACAAGAGCAGCATATTATCTGTAACATGCTGTAGGTAAATAGCAATTGGTTTAACACACAGTTTTATATGAACTCTGTAGTTTAAAATTCCAGTGAAGAATTTACTACAGAGAAATTATTCATTATTCTTGCACCACATGCTCTTGAATTGAAAGTAATTTGTTGTGTCTCTCCCCTTCCTAACTGTTCTAGTCTTTATTTGAGAGTTTTCACTTTCTTTGCCCTTACCTTTACAGGAGCACCAAAAGAAACCACTATATGTATTTATTTATTTGTTTGCAGTTCTGTTCTATGGTATGCATTGGTGTTCGAATATAATGCTTATAGTGCTTCAAACCTGTTGTGATATTTTTGTTGCTGTAACATTTTTGACTGCTGAAGAAAAAGAAAAAATATCCTTTCAAGTTATAGCATATTTGTGTGTGCCTGTGTATATTTGTATGTTTCTAAATAAGGTAACTAAATATTGTAGTACTTCTGTCAGGTGATGGAGTCCTTGGAAACAAGGAGCAAAGAGTCAGAGAATTAGGTAAACAAATCTTTGAAGGACATCATTGAACAGTCCAGATTCTGATATAACAGTCTCAGGGTCAGTAATGAGGATGAAAATCCTGCAGCACATGGGATTAAGGACAATAAGACTCCATAGAAGGGCTCCTATGGAGGACACTTAAACTAAGGAAGGCCTGTGTTTTCTTGCACACTGAATGCTCCATACTGATCAGTGCAGTTAGGTTATCAGTTTATCAGTGATATCGATAGTTGGTTAGAGTTTCTAGTGAGGGCCATATGACTGACTTCTGTACTAAAGAAGACTGTGCTAGAGTGTGCTTGGCATCCAGACATCACCTTCAAAGGGACCTAATCACTGTTATGAGTCCAATGTGTAGGGATACAGTATGTAAAGAGTAAAAGAGAAGTTCTAAAAGCAGAACATCAAAGAAAGGTAGGCTGAAGGTGAGAAATTCTGTTGTAAAAATGTTTAAAATGTTCACAGTTTCATTCATGTGACGTAGGAAATCATATCGTATATAAAGAACCATCTTTACAAGTCTTATGAGGGGCAGCTGAGGGAACTGGGATTGTTTAGTCTGGAGAAGAGGAGGCTCAGGGAAGACCTCATCATAGCCTACAACTTCCTCAAGGGAGGTTGTGGTGAGAGAGGGGTCAACCTCTTCTCCCAGATAATTAATGATAGGATGAGAGGCAATGGCCACAAGTTGCCCCAGGGAAGATTTAGATTGGATATTAGGAAAAACTTTTTCTCTGAAAGAGTGGGCAGGCCATTCTCCAGCTCTGGTCTAGGGAAGTGGTGGAGTCACCGTCCCTAGAGCTGTTCAAGAAACGTCTGTATGAGGTGCTAAGGGATATGATTTAGTAGCTTAGTGGGAGGATGGTTGGGCTAGATGATCTTGTAGGTCCTTTCCAACCTAGTGTTTCTATGTTTCTATCTACATTCACTGTAGGAGGATTTAGAACTAGTAAAACACTTAGACTGAATCAACCCAAAAGACATGAGCTTTCCCTAAACTAAAACAGGTTAGGGTATTTTTCACATTAAAATGTTCTAGTGAATTTTAAATGCAGGGGAAATTGTCAAATAGGATAGTATACTTAATGAAGACACATACCTGGGAAGTAACTTTAAAGCTGTCTGGGGAAAGAAAAGAAGAGTAGTGATGAAGAACCGGGCAAGTAAATGTAAAACCAATGGAAATCCAATGAATAGGTAGTAAAACTGCACTAGTTATCAAAGATTCTACATAAATGTTGGAAGCCTAGAAAGTAAGGTGTAAGAACTGAATTAGAAGTTTCTATGTAAGTATGACAGAAATACGATGAGAGGAGTGTAATTAGTGAGACAATGTACCAGCAGGATTCACTATACCTTAGAATGTACAGAGGGTGTGTTACATTCGCTATATCAAATTATATAATAGGATCCCTATAAAATTAACTTTCATGCCTGAATAGAAAGAACACAATATTAAGGTCATGTTGTTAATCAGCCAAACGAGATGGTGGTGGTGACTCTGACGTACTCTGAATAACTAGAAATAATGCACAGACAGAAAACAATAATGGAAGATGAGAGGGCACTTAATAGAATTATCAGGTAAGAGGTTTAAAACAAGCAAAGCACTTTTTCACTTAGTGTGTAATTAAATCATGTAGCTGAAAGTGCTGGATGTTCTGGAAGCCAAAAATCTAAATGAATTCCAGAAACCTCTTAGGCATGTTCACTGATGACAGGTCTTATGAGAGCTATTAAGCATTTGGAGAGTCCAAATGAAACCTCCAGGTCAGGAAGTCCCTAAGTCCTTGACGTATCAAAGGATTTCCAGAGATGTACCTCAGCTGTCTTGCCTGATTCCTGTACTCTTTTCCTAAGTGCCCTTATATGTGACCCCAACAGAGAGAACACTGAGCAGTATCGGGGTTTGTGGTGTTCCACTGCAGTGCTGTTGTGTTCTTACAGCTGTTGTATAATATTCCTTCCAAAGGGCTTCTTTCCTGCATTATTTATTATTCTTCTTTAGCTACAAATATAACCTAGTTTTAAACAAAAAGAACCTGGTGGGTTTTGGTGTGATTTGGCTGTTTTCTTTTTTTTTCTCCACAAGGATAGGTCACAGAGATCTTGATCTTGTTTGATTCTAGTGCCTTGAAAGTATTTGTTAAATATTATTTCATTATGTAATTACTGTGGGGTAGTGGTGACCTCATTTGGAGGGAAGGAAGCTGGCCTAGTGGACAACTGCTCAAATGAGTGCCTGTAACATTTATGCCAATAGCCTGTGAGGCACATAAAAGTTGTCAGAGGTTCTTCTTAGTTTTTGCAGATTAGAAAAATGAGTGCTCTGCTCCACTACTGTAAATCTTTTCAGCGAGAGATTAAATATCAAACGCATAATATACTTTGTTTAACCCCAATGAAATCTAAATCCTTAACTGTAGCTTCAAAGCTAAGGTCACTTGTATGCTGCTGTTGTGGTGCATTGTTGTGTCAGGGCAGCTTTAAGAGCATCTAAGTTAAAGTCAGCTATGTATGAGGGTTGCTCGTGGTCACCATGTTGGAAAAAAAGAGTGTTCTGTAGCTAAGAATTTTCTCTATCAGAAAAGCGTTATTGTGGTCTTTGTATCTGCCGTAGTTTCCAAGGAAATAGATAGGAGACGTTACTTTTGGCATATCCTATGTACAAAGAAGGTGGAATGTGTCACTGAAATCTCATCTGTTTTGCCATGAGTGGAGAACATTTGCATTTTTAAACTGTTAAGAACTACTTAAACTCTGTGAATGAAGATGCTGAATTTGACTCCAAACCACTGCAGTAGAGCAGTACTCTTACTTCCACATGCTAGTGTTAGGCAAAGTTGTTGGCTTCGTGCTCAGAGAAGTACAGAAACTGCTGTTCTATAAAGGTAGCAAATAACCTCAGGAACAAATCTCTCTAAATCTCAGAGCCTTTAAGAGCATTGGCGCTGTTGCTGTGCAGTACAATAAATGCAATGCTTTCCAGGAAGCAACACATCTTGCAGTTGCCTTCACAACAATGAACATGTTAAAATGTATTCTAAGAACTAGCTTTATTTACAGAGATGTGATTATTGCATGAGGAAAGTAACTCTCATGTACAATAATTTCCAAGTAGGAGACCATATTCCACTCTGTTAAATTTATCAGCGTGGCTATAGTAGATGTTTGTATCACTGGACTTGTTTCAACTGTAAATGTATTTTGACAGAAAGTATGGGGAATCCTCCTAAAATCAGATTGGATTTGGCTGACATTGTTTCAGATTGTTTCAAAGTTATTGGAGGCTAACATAAATTCAAAATAACTCATCCTGAATTATGACAATCATAAGAATATACATTTTAGTAAGAATTTATCAAAGCAAATAGTAATTTTCTTTTATGATAAAAGGTGAGTACAGAACTTAGAAAGTAATAAATGTAGGCATTATTTGCTGGAGAAGTATGTGTTTCATTTTTCAGCAAAACCATTTTCTCAGTGACACGGGTACAATGCAGCAGACAGAGTGCCCCTGACAGAACAGGAACCAAATCTATAGCTGCTGTGGAAGGAGGTGACAAAGATCTTCAGTTTGCATAGAAGAAAGAAGATTATGATAGACTTATTCCTTTTTACATCTTTTCTTGTAGTCTTGACTATAAACATCAAGAAGATCACATGTGTAATTTAATTTCTGTCAATTACCTATCTACGTTGTTTGGGTCATGGTGTGCTTCCACTTGGCAAATTGAGTGTCATCTTAAATGCTTGAAGGCTACAGTGAATCTCTTTTGAGTACAGCATTAAAAACAGTCGGAATACAAGAAAATTTGGTTAAAATGCTGCAGTAATATCTGTAACTAAAAGCAGGTTATGCTTATATCATTGTAGTCCAGACAGCATTCTTTTACAAAACACCTAGAGATTCTAGAAATGATCATTACAAAGTTTGTTGTAACTGGATATCTTTAGACTATTTCCCTGAGGACATAAAGTGAAATAGATTGCTCCTTTTGCTTTTGTGTGAAGGAAACCTCTGTCTCCTTCCGCACGGCGTACATCACTGTCAAAAAGTTGGATTCTGCTGCTCTGAATCTGAACTCTGCAGATTCACAGAGCTGAAAGGCCACTTTTTCAGAGGGTGAAATTGCAGACAGTCACAGGGGAATGATGGAATGATATCCAATTACAGCTTGCTGGTAAATGCATCATGTTACATGGTCGTACTGTAAAGCTACCATGTATCAGTGTTTCTGGTTTCACTGTAAAGTGTTGAACTGCAAAGTCAGGTTAGCAGTACATGATTATTTTGTTGTATTGTTTCACTCTGTTTCACACATTTATTTTTTTTCCTCATGGAAGGAAATGGTTCACAAAGGAAAAAAATAGCAAAGCTTGCAAACTATGCTACTCATGTAGTGCCATGAAGGAATGCGAGTTACTGCAAAGTAACAGATGTCTTTGTATGTAAAATAACCCGATTTTGTGGGTAGTCTCATAGAAGTCAACAATCTGCTTCCAAAAAGTTTTAATGTCTCAGTTAAATGATGGTGAGTCAAACTGGGACCATGGCTACATTCTGGGGATGGACAATGTAGGAGAGCTAGTTATCTAAATGGGGGAAAAAAAAAATCTGTCTGAAAATATAAACAGCACTTACTGAGTAGGATTAATGGAATTTGGATGGGAAGATGTATTCAATGTCAATATTGGTATTTCATGCTTATGATTTACAGTCCACCTGAGTATAGACTAGAAGCCAGTATTCCCCTCTCATGTATGGGAAATTTTCTGCCTCCTACCTTCTAGGTAAAAGTACCGGTGAAAATGTCCTGTTCTCCATCTCATTGACTCCTTAAGTTTTTTGCCTCATCCTTGAGTCTAAGAGGTTCTGCTCCATAATTCACTTTCATAAGTGAAAGAATCTTGGATGGAAGGTAGGCACTGCTTTAGAAACACAGATAAATGAAACCTAGGCCATCTATATCCTCTGGAAGTATTTTAACTCAGAAGCTAGCTAGAACTGTATCGCTTTGACTACCATTTTTTGTAAGTTTTCCACCTACTACTTTTTGTTCCAGATAGATCTACCCAATAACTTCAACCTTCGCAAGGAAACAGTTTCAGAATATTGACAGTGACTTGAAACCATAAAAAGAAGGGGAAAAAATGTTCATACTAACCTAAATGCTTATTTCCAAGCATCATTAATCTCAGCTTACCTCTCTGTTTGACAAAACTGTAGATAGTGTAGTAATGGCTAGAGGATGAATGTCCTAGATTAACTAGGGAAGTTAATTGAGTGTTTGTATAGCATTTGGTGCTCTAAAACTTTTACTTTACTAGATGTAATTTTGGTCAGCTTGCTAATGGGAAAATATGTTCCAGCTGGATATGTTCCAGAAAACCTCAATATAGCTAATAAAAAGATAGTTAAAGAAATATGACAAAGGCAAAGAACTTAACATGAGTATTTTGATGTGTTCCAGACATTGTATGTTTACTGTATGCTGGCTTGTGATGAGCTATTTCTGTTCCTTGGTCACAACGCCATTTATGTAAATCACTGTGCTTCTAGTATTGCTTGGAGTATCGTGTCCAGTTCTGGGCTCCCCAGTACAAAAAAGACAGGGATCACCTTGAAAGACTCCAGCAGTGGGCTACAAAGATGATTAAGGATGTAGAACATCTCCCTTATGAGGAAAGGCTGAGCGACCTGGGTCTGTTCAGCCTTGAAAACAAACTCAGAGGGGATCTGATCTGTGTCTATAAATATCTAAAGAGTGGGAGGCAAAGGGACAAGGCCAGACTTCTTCACAGTGAGGGTGATGGAGTACTGGCACGGGCTGCCCAGAGAGGTTGTGGGGTCTCCTTCTGCGGAGACGTTCAGGACCTGCCTGGACACCTACCTGTGCAACCTGGGCTAGGGAGCTGCTTTGACAGGGGTTTGGACTCAGTGATCTCTAGAAGTCCCTTCCGATTCCTACAATTCTGTGATTCAGTAGGAACCTAATATGCATTGGAGAGGGACTGAGTATATAAAGTCATGCGTTTATGCATGATATACATACTAATTCTATGGAATTTGTTTTTAGCAACAGTTGGGATTTTCCTTTATCATATTGTTTTGAAATGGCTTAGATTTCTCTATAATATTCAGCTTCCTGTGACCATTTATTTTCTACTGCCAGCACTGTGCTAGTCCAATGACTCCATCATCTCTAAGCTATTGATTTGTCTGACATCTGATTCAACCTGTTCATGGTTATCTGGTGTGCTCCAAAGATAGATCACGAAGATTCATTACTGGCCTCTCTGACACAAAATGTCTTGCAGAATAACAATTCCTAGTCAACAGGCAAGTTAATCTTCAGAGATTGGGGAGTTTTATTTTTTTAATCTCAAGGGGAGTACTCACTGGAATAGTGAGATGGTAGCAAAATGTTTACTGAAATGAACTTTCTAAATAGAACTCTGTATGATGGGGCCTCGTCTCAACAGGGCTTTCTGTGCATTGCTTATCTAGACAGGTTGGATTCTTAAAAGACAGTTGAATCAACTCTGAACAAGAACTAATTAACATGTTAATTAAAAAAGAAAGAAAATTATACACTACAAAAGAAGGTATTTTTAAGAACTCACTGCCTTCTTTTACGAGTATTGAATGTTTTGTGATTGTTTCAGCAGATGGATTAATTACACTAATGCATGTAAATGGGTATTTCTGTACGCACAGGTAAAGGTTACTACTGACTGCAGTGGAATTTGCTTTGGTCTCCAGCAATATTGTGTTATACATATTTACAGGGTCAAGTACAACTTTCAAGTGAATAGGTTTTGTGCTTGTACACCAGAAGGTTAACTTAATCAGGATAGATATCAGAAAAAAAAAATGAGGAAAGTGAAATTATTTTCAGCTTCTTCATTCACAGTCATGTTTAGATCACCTGGAAATACTAGAATGGTCAAGAGTGCAAAAATCAGTGCTGATTAATAGTAAATCAAATGGATCTTCAGATAAATTTTAAAGTGCCATGTGAATTAAGTTTCAGGTCACTCAAGAACCAAGTCAGATGAAATCTCTAAAGATCTAAATATCTACCTGCTTGCAGGGATTAACTGATGGAAAAGGATATTATTCTGGTGTACAAGCGTGGCTATTATGGGGGCTGTTCTGAAAGTAATGCCTCATATTTCATTATGTTGGCCCCCAACTTTAGAGGCAGATCTTGGTGGTATGGCAGTAGAGGTTGCACCTTCCCACCAATATTCCATTACGTTTTGTTTCTGTGTGGCAGATGGCAGCAGGGGAGCAGTTTGACAAAATGTCACGTGACATCGAAGTGCATGTGAAGCAAAACTGTGTAATTGAATCCCTCTGTGCAGAAAAATAATGCACCCATGAACATTCATTGACAACTGCAACAGTGGGTCACCCCCATTGGTACAGATTGTTATAAGCACGGCAAGCTGGCTCTTATTCATTGCTGATTGAAATGCATAGCTAATTGTGGTGACTGTGTTGTAAAATCATGTTTTATAGCTGAGAATTTACTCTATCAACTAGTGTTATTATGCGCTTTCTCTCTGTTGTAGTTTCCATGGAAATAAATAGGAGGCATTACTTTCAGAGCAACCTAAGTACTTCAGAGTGATCAGGCCTATGTAGTTCCATTTTGATAGCCAAATTCTCCACATACTTAAAAATTTACTAAAATTATACCCTAACTTTAAGTGTACCTAAATTTTGATTTCTTTTACCATCGTTCCTTTATACAAGAACTGTAATGTATGTGTTAATCTAAAATAGATCTTCACCATACTTATATTGCATGTATTATGAACAAAATAAAGATATTTTATGTGAGTGTTGAAAGAGAACTACTCAGGGGAACAGGCAATTCATCATATTTAGGTTAGTAGAAATAACGCACAAGTCTGTCAGACAGACAGGAGGAAAGGAAAGAGAGAGTGACCGAGGCTGAAGGCAGACTCAGAGAAATACAAAAGGCTGGATTATCTCCAGACACAGCATGGAAATCACTGAGCATAACACTGACAAAATGCATTGTAATGCCTACTGATGCACTAGAGGCAAGACTGAGAGTCTGTCTCTGTGGGAGAAGTGTCCTATACAGTAATTAATGAGGGAGTAGTCAGGAAGAAAAGAATTTCCTAAGTAGTGCTGAATTTCTGTGTAAAACCAAACTCTACTGTCTAGAGATCTAAGTTTACATGTTATAATCAAATTTAAGATTGTACCAATCAAAGTAATATAAGATCTCGAACCAGAGAAATAACTTTGTTGTTTTTTTTTTTTTTACTTTAAGCTTTTGGAAGTAGGTCTATTTATCTTCAATGTTTTCTGCAGGCACTAAGGAATTGTCTTCTCTTCATTTTAATATATTCAGGGGATTCTCAAAGTATATAAGAGAGACCTTCCTTCTTAGTTCACATAGGTCATACAGGAGACTGTAGATGGGGAACATGCAACTTTGAAATGAAAGTGGCTAAAAGTAAATGAAGGGACATTTCCAGGCTGGTGGAATAGAAGTGAAAGGTTCTCTCAGACATGAGAGATATCGAAGGGCGAGACCTGGAAAAGAAGTGCTGAGGGAATGGCAGAGCAACTGAAAAGGAGATTTAGTTCTAGCCATTGTAGCTAGTAATAAATGTTAGAAATTGGAATTAAGAAAGGGAAGAAATAATTATAATTATGAATCTTGGCCTGATCCTGAAACCTTTGACGTTTGGGAAATGTATTATAATGTATCTAAAAGAGGAAATTTAATTTCTTCAAAATATTTAACCTTCTCTTTGCACTATAGTTTCTCAAAGGTTCAAAATCAATATTGTATTATGCTCTTAAGTCCTTCATTAACATATTCAAGTCCATTTCTGAATCAATTTCCCCCTCATAAACATGAAAATGAGTTCAGCACAACCATTCTCTTTTCGGTATTTGCCTTGAGCCTTCTTTAGCATCTCAGGAATTCACTGTTAAACATTCCGTGTTATTCCTGACTACTTCCTTTGAAGAGTATACTTTTGCAGGTCATACTAATAGCTCATAGAAGAAGCTGAAGATACTGACTTACTTGAGTACCCAAAAAAAAAAAAAAAAGCATACCAAAAACAAATGATCAGAATCATACGGTATGATAAAGGAACACAAGGGGGAAATTTTCAGTGCAAATTATGGACTGAACTTGAGGCTTAAAAATCATCAAGCAATGTATTTTTCAAGAGCTAGTCAGGAAACAGGAAGGGTAAGACCACTGGTTGTACTTAAAAAGAGAGTGGAGATTAGAAAGTCAAATATGTATGGTTTCCAGAAGGAGGGAAATAGTGGCAATTCTATATAGAGAAAAAAAAAGAAAAAGTAAAATGGTAAATAAATAATATATTTTAGTATGTTGAGATAGTAATGTACAAAATAGATAATATAATAATGTTGATTGAAAAGTGGTGCATTCCAAACAAAACTGAGCCAGAATTAGTTCCAGCAGACACAGGGCAGGATTGGGAAAGTAGAACAGAGTTGTTACTTTGACGCTGAGGGCAAATCAGGCATTATATTGCAATATTTAATATATTTTTATCTTTTTATTTCTGCTGCAGAATGTCTTTGATTTGTGATCGTGTCACTTACTTAGTTTCACTCAAACATGTATAGACTTGTTTTTCATGGTTTGTGTGGATTAAGACCAATATACTTCATTTCTTTCCCAAGAGCAAAATAGGTTTTTTTTTGTTTGTTTCACATGTATGTGAGAATATGCACATATAACTAGATACGCATATATTTTCTTAGAGAGAAAAAAATGAATTGCTGACAAGGCTTATCTACTGAACTGATTTTATATGTAAGTATTACAAGTAATGATAAATGAGTGATTCTATAATCAGGAAAAACTAAGCTCTAAACCGTATTCACAGGCACAGAGGTCTTCTGTATAGCTACACTTGAAATGTTTATGCATACTTTTGTAATACGTGCTGGTTGCCTCAAATCACTTCAGTATGTCTTCAGTCTTTCCAGAGAACAAACTTCTTGACTTGCTTATATTTTTAAGATTGAAGGCCTTCCATAAAAGAAAGCATAGTGCTTCAGTGCTTTAGGATCACTCTACACCACACTTACTGATTTGAAATTATTGTAACACTTCACATTTTGTTAGAAGCGTCTTTGTAAGTGGTAGGGGTTCTGAGCTTGCAAACAAGAAAATAACTTTAAGTTATTGGTGTGCTTCATATTTTTAGGAGACCTTCATTCTTCCAAATTGGAATTCCAATTTGTGAAGCGCTCTACTAACTTTAAATTGCTGTGTACTCTAGATCCGAATCCTAATCTTTGCAAAGTGGAAAGCATATAAAACTGTTGAAACTCTTTAATAATTCTGAATTAGATTCCATACACATGGCTGGAATTTCTTTTTAGTTTTAAATGTTGAAATCATCATAATAATAAAAGAACTACCTGAATCATCTGTGGAAATATAAGCTCAAATACTGCCATCAGTTTCTGATTTTAGCTCTTGAATTTATAGCAGTGTTATGATAAAAGCCTTCTGTTTAGTTACTGTGAACATCAAATTATTGTGGAGAAGAATTGCTCTGTGTTCTGAAGCTTTTAGGAGCTTTTTGGAAGGGATGTTGTCTTCATTTGTTGCTGCATACCATATATGTGTAGAGTTTGGACTATTTGCGGATTATTAAACTTTTGTATATATAGTCCACAAAAAAAAAAAGCAAAAAACACAGCTGTAGTGGTTGCTGTCGAACCGGCTGTTGATCTGCTGTGCTAGGCTGTGAAAGCCAGATGCAGCAGCTGATCAGCACTTGGAGAGCCAGCTGTTCTCCTTGTTCTTCCTTTTATGTATTTTGCAGGCTGGTTTTAAAGGATTTACAGTATAAGACTGGGTTATTTATGTGCATGATTTCTGCTGTCCACCCCAGCCTGTCCTGGATTATGAAGGCCTATGCAACATACAAGTGATTATGCATAAAACAAGGATAAATTTGAAAATACAGTCTATCTACTACTCACATACAACCTGCTGGATGCTCAGCACAATTTTGTATCTTTTTATGTAAAACCATTGACCCAAAATTTTCTGGACATTTTGCAAACCAGAGTCAAGCAAATAGAATTAAAAGTGAAGAGCAGGTGTCCTGGTATTGAATCCCAAAAATGGATTTGTATTATTTGTATTGATAAAAAGTACTTCAATCAAAGGGATTGCTTTCTCTTCTTTGTCCAGATAAGGTGGAATTTCTGTTAAATCTTCCTTAAAATGAACACATTTTTCATTATTTTAGAGATGATGATGATTACTTCAAACTTATTAAGGAAAGTTTGTAATCTGAGTGTACTGCATGAAAGTAATTCCACTTCTATTTTTCTGGAGATCCCAGTTTCCTTCCTTATACTGTACATGAGCATATTTACATAGTCTGTTGGCTTTATCCTGAAGCCTTCCAATCAAGGGTCTAGTTATAGCTGTGGGTTTGACCCAGACAATCTTTCTGTTGAAATCCTAAGCCAGCTGACATTCTTATCACCTCTGAAGAAGAAGGGCAGCATTTGTATCATTTTTAACACTGCTCTGCTGACCTGCCAACCAGAGTACCAACACAGGCTGGCACTCTGCCACCATCAGTCTGTCTGAACAGGAATCTCTCTCCCTGTGATGCAGAGAAAATCAATGCATTAGGCAATGGGATATGAGAATTTATGTTGATTTTTTCCTGTATCTTAGTCAGAGTTTTTCCCTCGTTCCCAGCTACGTTAAAGACATAAGAAAACAAAAGATTGACCATGAACCAGCAGTGTTCCCTTGTGTACAAGAAGGCCAGTGGTATTCTGGGTGCATTAAAAAGAGTGTGGCCAACACAGTGAGAGAGGTTATCCTCCCCCCTCTACCTTGCTGTGGTGAGGCCACGTTTAGAGTACAGTGTTCAATTCCAGGTTCCCCAGTTCAAGACAGAAAACTTGGAGAGTGTGCAGCAGAGGGCCACAAAGATGGTGAGGATTCCATACAAACTCAAGGAAAAACCCTTTTACTATGTTGTTGACTGGGCACTGGAACAGGCTGCTCAGAGACATGGAGCTTCCTCTGGAGATATTCAAGACCTGCCTGGAAGCTTTCCTGTGTGACCTACTGTAGGGAACTTGCTTAAGCTGTGAGGCTGGATCTCCATGAGACTCTAACTTAATACTTTCCAGTTCTGTGTGACATATCTTTGGACAATTCGTTGTCTCATTGCTTTCATTGAGGAGGATCAGTGAAGTACCTATCTATTACATGATGTTGTGTGAAGATCTTACATATGATGAGTTGTAAGATAGTCTTCGGGAGTATTTGCTTTCAAAGCTATAGTTTTACCTTACTTTTCCTCCTGAATCACTTGAACTTCACACCAACTCTTCCATCTCAAAAAAGAAAGTTCAACCATGCTATTCACACTTGTTAAAGTTGAATCATTTTAAGGAAATAAATGAACTTTTGCAGGGAGACCAGGATCTGATTAAACATCACCTTCTGTAGTCAAATCGATTTCTAAAAGAACAAGGAGAAAAAATTGGATTCTGGGCACTTCTATGTTTTACATCCATGATTTTGAAATGGCACAGAAGGAAAGCACAGTCCAAAATTTTTCCACGTTGCAAGCAAGGAGTCTACCTCTGTTTCCAATCTTCATCTCCATTAATTGTTAGTTCCATAGTTTTTGTATTCTATGTCTCATTTCAGCCTAAAGCATAGTGTCTATTATCTAGGGCCTTGCTTGCAGCCTGATGATTAACTCACCATCCAGGGGGAAGATGCACGTGTTGCTCAGACCCCTCACATCATACAAACCTGAAGAGAGTGTCCTTCTAGCCTCTGTATCCTTTAAAACAGTTTCTTTTGCTAAAGTCAATGCAGGTTCTCTGAGACGCAGAAGAATTCCCCTCCACCAGAACTTTATAATCCTCCCATCTTTGGTAGCCTATTATAGGCAAAAATGCTAAATTTCTGATGTTCACGTCACCTCCATCAGAAAAGCAGTTCTTTTTTTACTAATGCTAAAGCCATCACTAGGATTGCCAGGGGTAGGATCATGAGGGTGTGCTTTGTTTATAGACGTGACTTAAACCAAGATATGAGTGTACAGGCAGGGTAGGCTCTTTCTTGATGAAGAAAAAGGAACCTCAGTGGTAGAAGTGCATTTTCTATAACTTTGGAGTCCAGCTGAAAGAATGAGATACTCTGGGAAATTATCATTGTACTGTTAATATGCAAATCTTTAAAACTATTTCATCATGTAGAATGATGGCACCTAGTCCTGCTGTCTGGCCAAGATTTCAAAGAAAGTATGAAAGAGTCAAAGAGAACTTAAATGTTTCTTGTGAGATAGAAGAGACGCTGTAATTAATGTAATTGATTAATGGACATCTATAAGCAATTCTTAGAATACCACAGCAAAAGACATTTCAAGGTCTTTTCCACTTCAATGTATAGTGCTAATTCAGAGCACATTCTTTCACAGTACTAGATAATAAAGTTTTTCCCAATGCTACTTAATAAGTTTCACAGACTCTCCAGAAATTTGCTAAAACTTTTTATTGCCCTTAGTGTACTTAGAGGAAAGTAAGTAGGAGTTTTCATTCAGGAATCTTGTCATTAATGCTGTCCCTTATCAGTATGTACTTGAATTATGGTGAGGCATTTTGACAACAGGGAGAAGTAGGAGTGAGCAGCTCCCCAAGGGAATTTGAGCTGAAAGCTGAGGCTGACAGCAAGAACTTAGTTGAAGGGTGTCGTCCCACAGTACCCAAACAAGATGAACAAAACAGGTCCAGGGTCAGCCACAGCCTGCTCATCACCAAATAGCCTGTAGTGACAAGGTTAGGGCTGGTATGGTACAAGGCCAAGTGCAGCATAACTCTGACATAAAACAGACATGGAGCAAAGCCTGAGCTTAAATACAGTCACTGAGCCAAAGAGTGGAGCCCAAGTGTGAGGCTTGTGTGCATGGAGATCTCCATTTTTCACATCTTTTTCTCACAAATATGGATGTTTTCAAAACATAATGGTGAAAGAGGTACGTGATTCTTCCAGATCAGAAGTGACACTGAAATCAAGTGTCTGAGAAATGGTGGGAAGAGTGTTTGCAGAGGAGTTTTATGGAGAATGGTGATTACAGACTGGTTGGGGTAATCAGAGCTTTTTGCTGAAATCAGAGCCCTGACACTTGATTTGAAAATGCACCTTTGATGAAAAGTGTGACTTTGTGGATGTTTTTAAATTGTTTATATCTGACATATTAGAATTCTTCAGTATTAGTATCTGTTTTGTTTGATCCACAAACAGAGCTGTTATGGACCTCAACAGGAGCTATATGCATAGATTAGCGATAATAAAAAGCCCATAATGTTTTTTTTGAAAATTATAAAATACACAACACACAGTCTTATCCATGTCATGGGAGGTGATATGGCTTGTCAACTCTAAATACCTTCACAGAAAGCACTGTGTATCACAGGAGGGTATTGTATAAGTAACTCAAGTCTTGGCTCACTGACCAACATCACTATTCAGTTTAACAGCCTGATTTTAACTCTGTAGGGGAAAAAACTTCACTAACATTGTTTGAGCTATTTATTAGTTCTTTTTAAAACACTCATTGGTTTCCATTATGACAAATAAAATGCTTAACAGGGGAACCTTTCCACAGAAAATCAATTTTCCGCAATATCATTGTGTCCCTGTATGGAACAATAAAGCTGAACAAAAAAAATCAAAACTATTTCTTACTATTATTGGTTTGACTATGGTATGCTTTATAGCTCAGATTTCTCAGTGTATCAAATAATTAGCTTCACAAATTACTAAAAAAATTCCACTGTTTCTAATTGACTGTTTTGAACATTTGCAATAGTTTCTGTATCATCTAAAAATGAAATATAACCTCTTAAATGTTTTAACTTTACTTCCCTATTCTGTAAGTCATGATACTCTTGTTTATGTTCTATATTATATTCCTGTTAAAGCACTATTCAGGCGTCTAAGATAAGCCAAATGCTTAAAATTGTATTCATGTTGATTGTGAAGCCTATATTCAGATTGTAATAAGCATAGAGATCGTGTTTCTTTACTGACATTTGGGGAGTCTGTTCACCCCAGAGACTAAGCAGTTTCAGGTTTTTTTCTGTCTTGAACCTAAATGCCACAGAAATTTCAACTCCTAAATTAGGCAATTTGAATACACCCCTGAGTCACTTACAGAAAGACAGTTTTTTAAATTCAGGGTAAGTGGTCGTACAAATGTCTAACTACTTTGCCCCTTCACACACAAACAGATGCCCTTTGGACCTGCTCCAAATCCATCCAAGCCAGCTGAGATCCTTCTTCATGCATCAACTAACTTTGGATCATATCTCCATCTTTGCATAGCAATTCTGCTCAGTTTTGAAATTGAATCAGTGGTATCTGTAGGAATCGTAAAATATGTGTACCACAATTTAAAAAAACCCAGAACTTGCATCTCTCTAAACAACACTGATAATCTACCAAGTATTTACCTTGTCTTGTTCCTAATTTGTTATTCAGATGGGCAAGATGCAGCACAGTTCTATTGTAGCCATTGGGAGAGGAAGCCACCTCAGCATTTTCAGTATTCAGCAAATGTGGCTCCCTTTAGACGAAAGCAGGGGCTTGTAACACATAGTAAATAAGGTCACTCAAGAGACCACCTACTCAGCTCTCTTGTGCATTCCCAGCAGACTGCTCTGTAACCTGTTCTTAGAACCCTATAATGATGGAGATTTCACAACTCCCTGGGGCAGAATGATCGAGGCCTTACTGTTCATACAGATGAATGGCCTTTCTAATAGGAACCTCCTGTATTTTGGGATACTGATGTCATATTTAGTCGTTTTTTGTTTGTTTGTTTGTTTGTTTTTCCTTGATTAAATATGCCTGTTGTTACAGCATTTCTCATTAGGATCTTATTTTCTGGGTTTTTTATCATCTTTGTTACTCTTTTCAGTGCTCTCTTCAGTTTTTCATCAGACGTTGGGTGTTCAGTAATTCATTGCTCTGATACCTTACCTGGTTACAGTAGGGTGGGAGGATTAGACTTCCAAAATATTCTCCAGGAAGAAATGTTTTCCATTTGCATGGGGAGAGGAGAATTTACGTATTGGGTTTCTTAGCCGAATAAGGGAATAGGAAATACTAAGAAGTCTAAACATCAAATTACAGAGTTTGTCAACATTCTATAACTGAACACCAGATATTTAGCTAGGTTTGCTTTGGCGTCATGAGATTCCAGTAGCCCTGTCCAGACTGTCCTTGACTGTTCTTCAGGGATTAATTTCTATTACATATCCTCTAGCTGTCCTATACGTTAGATGTTTGATTTTGTGACCTCAGTCAGATAAGTTTGAGGTCTGAGTAGTTTGTTCTTTTTTTATGTTATCCTTTAATTAAAATACTTACTACATTGTGACACAGAAGAGGAGTTGAGAAGGAATAGATATTTTCTTAGCATTAAATATTTAAAATACTTTAGAGGAAGTATGTGCAAAACTGAACTTGCTTTTATATGTTGCAGGGTTGACTCATAAGTTGATGAAGGTGGCTGAGAGATATGATCAAACAATGTTTTAGTGACCTATTAATCTAAAGAGATTTTGAAGAGGAGCTACAGAGATGGAAGATTAGATGGAAAGAGGAGCAATTGTAGTTGACAGTGAATACAAAATGAAATACTGCATGTGACTGTAACTTCATAGCTTGAGTTATAAAAATATACACATTCTGTTTGCATGAGCTTTTCCTGTAATTCCCTTGGGAGAAAGTGAGGGATTTGCTTTGCCAAAAGAAAGCTGTAGTAGTTTTATACATTGTCTCTTCTTTTATGCAATCACTTCCTTTCATTTACACAAAAACAAAAAGGGAGAGTTAAAACAATTATTCTAGTCCTGCAGCATATGAAGTGTGCTGTGCATTCATGAAAAGGCTCAAAACTGGTAAAAGGAAAAATGTGTGAGTCACAAGATAGTTTGAGACTTTTTCTCTTAATTAATTTGATGACTTGTTGTTGAAAGCGGTGCTTACAGTGTATGCATGTACAGTATCGCTTGATATATGTATGGTGTCATGGACACAGAGGACTGTGTCCAGAAACACCTTCACAGAAATTTAATGTGACCTTTGTACTTTCTGACAGTAATTTCAGGGTAAATCTGTAAACAAGGCTGCAGATAAAGGAGCAGAATACTTTGCTGTCTACCTTACCAAATACTCAGATAAATCATATATGAAGTATTCTATGACAGTATACACAGGTTGCTATTATCATTTGCATTTCAGTTGGCAATGGTGCAGTTTTATATACTCAGTAGTATTAGAACCAGATCCTGTAATGACTTACATATGTAAAGGTGTGACTATCTACATTTATCACATTGTCTACACAAATGAGTGCATGCTCAGAATCTCAGTTATATGAGAAGTTATGATTCTTGAAGCGATGCTTCAAGGTTTCCTTTATCAGTTCAGGAAATAAAACTATTTTAATTTAAATTCCAGAGGCAAACATGATTTGATGGCAGACTATTTTTTGAACCACCAATGAAGTGTAATGTAGCATTTTTTGGAGTCTTTACATTTATTTCTAAAAAAAAAAATTACAAAGTTGATTACAAATTTGTTATTTTTTCTATGTAACTTAAAAAACAATACCTTTTAGTATTTGCTGGAAAAAAAAAAAAAAAATCTAACAGAAAAATGTACCACACTGAATTTACACAAAAGGGTGCCTATCTCCAAAACTCATCCTATAAATAACATTGCTTTGTGGAGATTGAATGTTTTTCTCTGTGTGATCACTTTGTTTTTCTGTATTCTTTTTTTGTGTGTGTGTGTTTTAATAGGCTAAGATGTGGCATTCACTAGCAAAAATATTAAAATCCGCAACACTTTAAATAATATTTGCTAATGCAGCAGATGGGTAATTCAGTATGTCTTGCTGCAACATAAGCTCATAATGCTATTACAAGGAAAAATTGGAATGAAGGCTATTTCTCTTATGAACATAATTAGTCCATTTTCACGTCCAAGACAATTTTCTCTCATATTCTTATCCCATTCAATAGTTCTGCCATTGCACTTTGTGTATGCCATAGTTGCCATAGACTTGACCAAAATACATACTAATATCAGGCAGGTAGTAACAATTTGCTTCTCGTTCTTGGAGAATAAGTTGTTACATAATGATAAAATATTTGAAAACCTGTTAATACACAGGGGAAAATGGATAAAGTGCTGCACACTGAAATCACAAAGTTGTTTTGAGTAACTTTACAGAATGTTTCATTAAAGTACCACCTGTCTTATACAGACATAAAAGAATCTGGCAGATGGAATATGCACTGAGGCATTATTCAATAAGTTTCAATCAGTTTTTCCTGACACCCAGCTCAAGTGCTGCAATGTTTCTTCTTGTCTGCTTAAGTCCTGTCCTGTTCCCTCTTCAGCTGCATCTCTATCCCTCTATGATCAGCAATGCCCAAGCAAGAAGCCCTCCCTCTCATGGCATATTTCAAACTTTTCATGCTGCTAGTAGCAGAACGGCAATTGCATCGTTAATATCTTCTCTAAAATATATGTGCCCATTTTTCTTGTAGTACCTTCCATGGGTCTTTCTCCAGTTGAACAGTTTCATATGGACAGTGAAACATTTCATGAGTTCCACATGGTTTCAGTCAGGGAAGAACTATGGTATCCAGGCAGAGAGTACTTCAAAATGATCTCACTTGCAATCTGCTGACTTCTGCTAGGACTTGTACTGGGATTCAGTATCTGTACCTTTCCCTTTTCAATGACATTGAAGAGTAATGACTGTCAATTAAGTGGGACAATGTTAGAATGAACTTTGCTTAACAAAGAAATGTTTTCTGCAACTACTAGCAAATATTTAATTGCCTATTGATGTTGAGAAACCGAATTTTTTTTTCTTGGATATTCAGCACAAGGTGTACTCATGACCTTGTATAAGTGTTCTAGGCTTCAAATGTCTTCTAGAATTTGTAATATCAACCCAACATGAAGTAGAATATTTCTAGGTTATAGAAATTGCAAGAAGTATTATTTTTTTCTTTTAGAAGTTGGAGGGGAACATCTGAGAAAGGGAAATAAAGTACATGCACAGGAGTTTTCAAACACATTTTGATAGAGAAATATGTTTCTGTGATTATGGTTATCATTTACATTCCAGCTAGAATGGATTACACATTCTGCTAAGCATTGCATTTAACAAAGAAATGTTTATAATTTTTCATCTGTATATTAATTTTTCATCATTGTAGTCTTAAAATGTGTATAAACAAAACTGTTAATATAGCTATATATTTATTTATACTAATAAATAATCATCAATTGTTTGAATGACTAATTAATTGTAGAAGAAAGATCTTTCATTACCTTACTTACAACATAATATGCATATCTTTATTTTTGTAAAAGATTGTTACGATTTAGGAGTCAGAGGGGTCTACCATGGTTATCCAATAGCACCAGCAGAGATTATTGTCATTTGACACGATCTTTGTTCAAATTAAAGGTCTATTTTGTGGCTTAATTCATTGATATTTTGTGCTACTGAGATAGAAATGACTGTGATTTCACCAGAAACATGAACATGTTACTATCTTTTAATGTATGAGTAAACATACTGATGTCACTGGCATGTGAAGTTAAAGGCATATTTAACATTATGCTGAACAATGACCAACATATTTTGGCTCTTTTCTTCAATTTCCTAAATTAAAAATCTTGATTTTGAAATAATTCTGTTGCAGAAAGGAAGTTATTTCATAGTTAAAATTGCCAGAGTTAAAAAAACCAAACAAAACTAAACTAAATTGAAGGATATCAAATTCAGCAGAAATAGAATTTCATTTAAACTATATTAATTTTAATTTTCTTAAAACTTAAGTAAGATTGAAGTTGGAAATTTCTGAAACTCAAAACTATATAGCAGTAAAGGTTTTGCCACTTTTAAGCAATTGAAATAATATTTTTCCAAAGCAGGCACTTTTTAAAAATCTCAAGAATATACGTATTTATATTGTGTATAACTCTTCTTTGGGATTCTGTAAGTAATTCCAATTTTCGTTGTACTACATACTTATACTAATTAACATATCATTTAAAATGAAGGATGACTTAATTCAACTAATGCTGCAGTCATTTTAATTGATTTTAATGTGAGATATCTTGGAAGATAAAAAGACACTAGACATTAAAACACAACCATAAAAGCTGCAGCTGAGGCCCTTAATAATATTTACTGACCTTGAGTGTTTGATTCCTCAATTTTCCGTGAATGTTAACACCTTTGCTTGGATTTCTATCTTATAACCTTTAGAAAGAGATAGACACTTTACAGCATTTTACAAGTACTGTTTTCATATACACCCACCTGTAAAACTAGATATCTTAGTTATTGAAAACATAGGGCAAAATAAAAGAGCAATAAAAAATTCTGAAGTAAGCTAAAAATGGTTTTCTGTTTCTATAAAAGCAACTCCTCCGTACATTTTCTTTAAAATGTCATGACTTCAAAGTTTGATAGCTGGCAGCCCTGCAGGGTTAGAAGCAAGGTCTGTGTGTCCAATTGGAAAGCTGAGATTTTTTTCCTTCACAAGTTATTACCTCTAGCCCTGCAGGACTACTAGGTATTGGACTTAAATGCAGTGACATTTTAAAATACAGAATAGATGTTACTTGCTTGGGATTAATATTTGATCATTTTACAGCTCAGGAGGTATAATTTTATATGGGGAAAGGCAACATGGTGAGGAAAAGAAGTAAATATTTCTGTAAATGCTGAACAGTCAAAATCAAAGTGTGAAACTATCATAAATCCAAACATAAGCCTGACGATGGGTATCAAAATCAGCTGAGATACAGTAACACATATCACATAGCGAACCTGTTTCCTGTATCCATAATTGTCTATGATTCTATCCATCTCAGTAGAATAGTATGAACAGGCTTACACAATCCCAAGTCTACTCTATAAAAGTAAGGAAATAAAAATTTTCTCTCGTTCTCTGATAAACCTTTAATGCAAAGTAATAAAAAATAACGGCTCAGTATCCACCTATATGATGCCAAGAAATTCAGTTTGTAAATTCAGGGTGTCACAGTATCTCAGCATTATACTGAGGCTCACTTAAGATATTGCTGTCTCAGCAGTATGTTGTGGGTTTAATATGCATATGCAGTACTACTGCAAGATGAGATGTGTTTATATTGAAAGCAAAACCCTTAAACCAGAAATAATAGTTTAGGTACAAGCTGAGCTGAACAGATGAAAGATTAGTCTAGCCCCAGCATCCTGTCTGCCACAGTGGCTGTTAACAAATGCCTAGAAGACTTCTTAAGAGCAAGGAACTTATTTAGTGTAAATTCCCCCGGCATGCTTTCCAAATTCCAGCAGCTTTGTGATGTACAGCCGGATTTTTACCTTTGTGTGCTGTAGTCTTAAAAGACTTTTTTGTCTCTTAATTCATCTAATCATTCTTTCTGTTCACATAATCTGTCATTTATAAGCTCCTAAGGCAGTCATTTTCACAGTTTAACTACACCGCATGTGAAAAAAAAGACCTATTTTTTGTTTTGTATGGCCTAATAATTTCTTTTAATACTCTTTGATCTTCTGTTACAAGGAAAATCTAGCAATCATTTCTTGTTGATTTTCACATGACACTCTTACAGATCTTTATCAGATTTCCCTTGACCACCTCTTACCAGGACTGAAAGGTACCTTATAGAAGCTGTGAGGTACCTTTTGTTGCCTCATCCCCTCCCCCTGTAGCTTACCTACTTCTACTACATCTGTTTGCTTTGAGGAAGAGATCAGAAGTGCATAATGTGCTCAAAATATGGACATACTATAAACTTCTTTAGAGTGGCAAAATCATGTTTTCTGTTCTGCTATTTCTAAAATCCTGCCAAAAATTAATATAAGAACACATCATAAGCTTGACATGCTGTGAATTAAAATGCACAATTTCTCTGATACATAGTCAATAAAAAGATGTTTGCTTACATGTGATTTTGGGTATCATCTAGCTGTCTGTGAGATCAAAATATAGTGCCAGGTTCTTATGTGAGTTACACTGATGGTATTCCATTGAAGCTGACAGACCCAATCAATATACATCATGCCCTGACATGAGGTGGATTCTTGACATTCCCTGGAATACTCTATATGCCCTTGGAATTGGTAGTTATCATTGTGTATTCTCAAGGAGATATATTCTAGCTGATAAGCTTCATCTGCTAAGCAGTCTGTATATAATTCAGATTGCGTAATGTAATCTAAATTAACCATATTTGTATTTATTGCACTTTTAAAACGTTGTGTACTGTGAGAACATAACAGTGTAAATCACTTCAACGTATAAGAAGATGCTATAGCAGTTTCTGCTTGTAGCAGTGTGTCTGACAGAAAGGAATGGCACTGAGTTTTCAACTTAGGCATGCCCCATTTATACAACAAATTGCAGACACACAGATGGACAACTTGCAAAAGAAAAAAAACAAATCACAGTGGAACAATTTAGATGTTATCTTCAGAGATTACCAATATCAGATCACTTTATTTTAGGCAACATTAAAATAAATACCTGTGAAGTTGTACTAAAAAGTGTGTCAATTGACACTATTCTGTTTACTAGTCACATTTTATTCTCTAAGTTTAGAAAATACATCAATTGGTGTAGGAAATTCTAGAAACAAACCACTCTTCTGAGAGTGCAGAAGCATTGGTGTAATTTACCGTTAGTGGGTAGTTGGTCATTGAGCACATCAACTCAGGAAGATTCAGATGAGCAATAGCTCACACAAAGGCATTCCAAAGTACCTGTACTCAAACTGTTTTGAATCTGGAAGCCACGTTATTACATCCTAGGGTAATAAGCTTTGCTGAAAGGCAACAGTAACTGGCTAAATCCAGTTCAGAAAACTCAGAATACACTGAGGAGATGCCTGTTAAATCTTCTTTCTTTTAAAAACAGAACCTCAATTTTCTAACCTGGTACTTGAACTTATTTTACTCTGTAATCACAGTAGTTATCCCATATATTTTAAAAAATAAATAAAAAAGCACAAATAGTAAAAGAAAAAGAAAAAGCATGACTTTCTATTGTCATTGGAATTAACCCTGTGATTTTCAGAGATGTAATGTACAACCCACATCTATCAGCTTTAATAGTTTCTAGGTAGTTTAGTTTTGCTTTCAAATCATATCGTAAAAACCACTGTAGGAAAGATATTTGTTGATATTTAGCAATTGTAGATTACATTTACTATCAGCTAGGCACATACAAAGCCACCACACCTGAACTTCTTGCACCTATTTATTGCATTATACCATTTTAATAAATCCTCAGCTTTATTAATTATATGAGATCATTAGTTATCTTTACTGTAGGTATCTCAGTCCTAATAATGGGCTTTATCCTTTCAATTCACCATACAAGTCTGCAGAATCCTAAATCCAGAGGATTTTACGACTCTTATGTTAAAGTGTTTATCCAACAAGTCTTCATTCTAGTATGCTCAGAAGAGCATTAGCATTAACTTTCATTTGGTTGCATAAACCAGTTATATTTCTCTCGTTCTTCACAGTAGCCTTGACTTAGAAGTTATTTGAGTTATTGGTCCAAACATGGACCAAATAAATAAATAAATAAATAAACCAAATCTACACTGTAGTTCATTTGTTCAGTTATTCAATTGTTAGAAAATTCACCTGGGTCAGGAGAGATTTAACACAGAGCAGGTCCCATCTGTGCTTGCAAGATTGGGAATCTTTCAGGGAGGAATGACCTGATCTCCAAGCTGTTGGGCATTTTGAAATAAAGAAGCTTCTCTTACTCACACTGTTCATCATTATTCCTACTCTTTCACATTAAAGCTAAACATTGATTGTATGAAAAGGGAATTACTCAGTTTTACAGATCTAAAGTTAAGGTTTTCACTGAAGAAAGGATATCCTACAGAAAGTAAAGCATCAGTCACATTGAATTACTTGTTACATAATATTTGCTAAAAAGTATGTGTCTGATCTCAGTCAAGAGCCAACAGCAAGCTATATGCATTTCTCCTATCGAAACATTTTTATTAACTGTTTTTTTAATGCTCAGACTGATAACCAATAAAAGATTTTATGAAGGTTTATTCAGGGTGCACACTGATTCACCAGGGACAGAATGAGATAAGCATTACACTTATTGAAACAAGAGTTGTTAATTGGCCAGTCAGGTACACAGGATAACATCTGATCTAACAGACATCTCCAGGGGAAAAATAAATAAGTACTTATTTTAATTAAGAGGAATGGTGAGATTATCTCCCCCCCAAAAAAATAATAATTCATTTGAGGAAAAATAGATTAGGAAGAACTTAGAAATCAAGATTGTTTATAAAAACTAATTGTTTTACGCAAGGTAAAGGACATAACTTGGGTCTGAACATATATAGAAAACAAAAATCTGAATGTTTAGAAAATATTCCAGACTATCATCTGGATCAAGAAACAAACATACTGCTGACATCTCAGTGTTAACAGGGCAAATTGTTCATTTTATTTGTTTTCCTTGTGTGTTCTATAACATTTTAAACTATGTTCCTAGCTTGAATTAAGTTTTCTTTCAAAGTGCAGTTAAAATTCTAAGTAATGTGTATAGAACCTGAGGATTCTCAGGGAGTTTGTACTGGATCCAGTACTCCAGATGGGGCCTTACAGTGGAAGAGTACAGAGGGACAATCACCTCCCTCTCCCTGCTGGCCACTCCTCTTTTGGTACAGCCCAGAATATAGTTGGCCTTCCAAACTGACCTCCACCTGGACAGAGAGCTATATAGAGCCTGGACTACAACCTTCTTCTGGCTTGCAAGCTTCCAACCAATTCTGAGCCCAGCAAGAAGCCCAGCTTTCTAATCCATATTTCTTTGATTAAGAGTTAAGGATGTAGTGTGAGACCATGTCAAAGACCTTTTTAGATGACATTAGTCACTCAGTCATAGAAGGCCACCATATTGATCCATCCCAGATTCAACACTCAGCATTTGCCTTTATTGAACTTCATGCTGTTGCTAATGCAATGCTCCAGTGTATCAAGATCCCTCTGCAAGGCTTCTTGTCTCTCCAGAGAGTCGGAAGCACCTCCTAGTTTAGTATCATTAGCAAACTTCCTAAGGATATATTCAACTTCTGCATCCAAATCATTGATAAAAATGTTGAACGGGACTAAGAACTGAGTCCATGGGAACTCTGCTAGTGACCTTCCACCAGCCAGATGTGGCTGCATTTACTATAACCCTTTGAGGTCTAGCATTGAGCCAGTTCATAACCCAGTGTAATGTGCACTTTGTTTATCTCGCTGTTGAATGCTTTGTCCAGAAGGAAGCTGTGAGGAACAATATCAAAGGCATTACTGAAATACAGAAAGATTACTTCCTCTACCTTCCCTTCATCCACTAAGCAGGTGATCTTATTGTAGATGGAAATTAAATTACTAAGTCAAAACTTTCCTGTGATGAAACTACGCTATGTCTGATAATGGCTTTGTTTTTTAAGGGCCTTTCAGTAATCCCCTAGGACAATTTTGTCCATAGACCTACAGATAGTTCTGTCGTTTCCTGGATCTTCTCTCATGCCCTTTTTGCAGGCAGGTATAACATTCAAAGAATTGTAGAATGGTTTAGGTTTCAGCCCTCTGCTATAGGCAGCAACACCTCCCTCTAGATCAGGTTGCTCAAAGCCCCATTCAGCCTGGCCTTGAGTGCCTCCAGGGAGGGAGTACGCGCAACCTCTCTGGGCAACCTGTTCCAGTTTCTCACCTCCCTCACATTAAAGAATTTCTTCCTAATATCTAGTCTAAATCTACCTTTTTCCCTTTTAAGGCCATTTCCCCTAATCCTGTCACTATATGCCCTCATAAAAAGTTCCTCCCCAGCTTTTCTGTAGGACCTCTTCAGGTACTAAAAGGCCTGAAGTATATATATGAAAAAGTATGCAGATATGATCTGAATAGTGGCTCAAATTCATACACATTGGAAACACTTTCTAAAATGCATTTTAATATTGGTTAGTTTCAGTCTGCAGAGATCTTCCCAGACTCCCACAACGTTTGGTAAATTGCTGAGAGAGATAGCGCTTTAACATCCATTAATCCCTACAGCACTCTGGGTGGATCCCATTTGGCCCCATGAACTTATGAACAATGAGCTGATACAGATGTTCCCTTTACAATTCCAGTGACCATAGATGGAAAGTCACTGCTTTCAGTGCAGAACAGACAAGTTCTGTTTAAGTTTTACCATGTCATCCAATCTAGAATAACATAGGATATTATAATAGTAACAGCGATGAAAGATGAATCTATGCTACTTCCCTCATCCATTACTATTCAAATTTATTTCTCTCCCTGCTGGTCATAGCTGACCTTGAAACTTGAAATAATTACACGCCTGTACTTTATTACTAATTTTGTCATTTTTAAGAAGCATTAAAGATAGTTACTACCCTGATCTAGGATTTGACATTCTTAATTTTCAGGAGAAACTTCTGAGCCCCTAATGATTTCAAGCTCTTGGCATTATGCAGATCACAGTGTACCTTTTTGCTTGGAGTCCCTGTGAATAGCAGTACAGTGTGAAAGACCTCACAGATTCATCACTGAGAAGATACCAGATAGCAATGTTTCCTCACATCTCACAAATATTTATATAATCTGAACATATGAATATGAATGACTTTACTGATTTGGGGGAAATTGAAAGCTAATAAATTATTTGTTGAACTATATTTTTTTTCCCTACTAAATAACTGATATTATGATCTTATAAATTTAACATGGTCAAAATTGATAGATTTTCTTCATATCCAAAATGTTTTTAAGCTCAATACTGAAAACTTTGAGAATATATATTTTAACATAATAAGTCTGTACATGATTTTTTACCCCGTGTAACAAAGTCTATAATACAACAACTTCAATGAAGAGTCTTATCTCAAACTGTAATCTTAGTCAAGCAGAACGTACTTTCATAATGTAACATGAATCTTCTTGTCTTGGTCATTCACTATGATCTGCTGTGTCTCCCTGCAATAATAAATGAACTTAGCAAAACTGTATTCAAATGAAAGACAAAATTATACTAATGTCTGACACGAAGTAAATGAAACATCAACAAGAAGAAAGGGAGACTGCACTTTGAAATTTGTAGCAGCGTTGACCAGTATGCTGCAATTCTGATAGCTTTTATGAAAATACGACGCATCCCTCTGTTGTTTCCTGTAGTTTGTAGGAACTAGAATGTCATAGAAAGAAATTTTCTCATCTGTTCCTTTCACCCTGTAGGCCCATTGTCAAAGAAGTCATAGTTCTCCTAAATCCTTAGCAGACAGAGACATGCTTTGGTAGTAAGTACACAGCAGGAATGAATGCCCAGTATTTCCTTCTGCACTTTATCTGAGAGAGCATCTACAAGGTCATGGATGAAGCTATGGATAGGAATTCATTTCCCTCCGTTTTTTGGATATATCACTACTCATTAGATTTTCTCTACAAATTTGGGAAAAGGAGGAGAATGCTTTTACTCAGATTTCTTTGATGATACTCCTAGAAACAATCAAGCAAACAAAAACAGTAACAACTGCAAAAACACACACAAAAAAGAGTAGAATGGCTGAAATTTGTCCAGTATTTCATAAAAATGTGAATAGATTTTGTAAATCTGCATTATAGCAGTAGTCCAGAGTATCAGTTATAGAGATCTATGCAGTTTATTTTATACCATTTTCATCATAATATTCCTTTAGAATTTCCTTTCCTTTTACACTTTGTAGCACTTATACTATGCTAATGATAGGGAAGCTGTTGTTCACAGTACAGCTTATGCACACTGTTCTCTAGATGATGACCTAAACTGCCTGGACAGAAAGGATACAAATAAAAGGAAAATGCTACCCCGAGATCTTATTATGTGTTGGAGATTATTAGAAATTTAATGTAGCAATCCATGCTTATAACTACAATTGCTATCTTTTAGAACATTTTTTTTATGTAAACCATATCACATCTGTTCTAAGTCACATTGGACTAAAACTTGATTTCCAGCCCAGATGCACATTCAAATAGGATTTATATATAAAGGTTAAAAGTAAAATTTAATTTTCAAGAATTTCTACTCTTTTTTTTTTTTTTTTTTTTTTGGGGGGGGGGGGGGGGNNNNAAAAAATAAAAAATAGAAGCACACCTACATTTCCAAATATGTCACTGTGGAAAAAGAAACAATTGAATACCTTGCTTGGAAAAGTGACCTTATTCTTTTGGAAACAACTCCCTATAGTGTTTTGGCTGGAGGTTCAACTGCATAATATCCATCACCCAGCTTTTTCATTCGATATCTTAGAAATTCAGAGTGAATTCTGGAGACATCCATCGTATTTTAGACATGTAATCATAAAACAGTTATTTTTAAACATTCTATTATTTTTCATTTCCATGATGAAAAAATCTACGAGACATTGTTAATTGCATTAACTTCAGGGTAAACAGTACTTTGGTAAACTACAGTTTTTATGTGTCACATTATTATGCAAAGGGTTTGCATTCATCTTTTTTGTTGTTGGTATTGTGTTTGGGTTGGTTTGTTTGTCTATTCATTAGGAAAAACAGTGGAGATAAACCAGATGTTGCCATATAGTACTGCAGGAATAAGATTGACCACAGTAGAAATTATGTGTACTAAGGTTAGGTCATGCCTCAAACATATGGACACAAACATCTTGGAAGGAGACTCCTGCGGTTCGACTTTCCTATAGCTTCCCTGAGATTTTAAGTCCAGGTGTAGAGAGGTAATCAAGTGTTCAAAGAACTTTACCTTCATTAATATGCCAGTTTGCACATCTGAACAGGCACAATAATGTAAAAATCTGCTTTTCAGAAGGGCCATAAGGATGTTTTCTATCAATTGCAAGGCTAAAAAAAATATTGTCTACATTTTACCCATTTTTCTTGTTTTTCTCATAATTATTTGTCGTTATTTGTCTATTCATCACTGATAATAGGATTGGAATACCAAAGTCTCTTCCTAAAGGAAGGACAGCACCAATTTGAATAGAAAAAAAGTGGACAATAATGCACAAACTCAAGAAGTTGGGAGAATTAATATTACCTCAGGAGAGCTGATATTATAATTTCCTAACATCTATGTAGTCTGTTTTTCTGTTCTGTAATTTAAGTAATGTAATCTAATAGTATGACAGATTTAATATCCCACTTTAAATACTTTTATCAGTGATCAAGTAAATTACTAAAGTAAGCTAACACCATGTATGTGTTAGCCAGGATGTGAACTCTTCTTTCACAATGATTAAAAACCCAAGAAACTGATTGAAGCAGATAGTGTATATTATGTGGTTAAGTTCTTTATTGAGTAGTTTTGACAGCAATGCCATAGTTGATTTTTAGTCATAACTATGTTAAACAGAACAATACAATTGGTAAGACATGTATATTACCAATTTTAACAAAATATGTGAATAATAAGACAAAAACCGTGAGATAAGACTATGAAAAATAATGCAAAATAAAGGAAGTATAGCTGCTAGCATGTTAAATGCGGATTGATCAGCAGACTGTGTCAGGTGGACAGATACAGCTGTGAATTATTTGGGTTTTTTATTCCCAAAAAAATGCTTGTATCCTATAAACTGCATCTTCCTTTACATATCTAAGGCAGATATAACATTGTTTACAATAACAAGAATCATATATGCCATACAATATTGCCTAATTTAGTATTAAACAGTAAAAATAACATTACTTCTGCTGCATCACGTACAATTAAATGCCTTTTCCGTACATCATTTGACCATTAGTTTTCTTGCACAGTATTCACCCAGTTCCTGATCAGAACTATGAAAGAGTTTTGAAAAGACACTCTGTCATTTCTCTAAGACTTCTCTGAGAAGAACATTCTCACATAGTAATTTCGAAGATGTTTTTTTGGGAGGAAGAGACTCTGCCGTATTAGCTATGGACATGGGAGATTGGTTTACATTGACTATTTTCCTGTTTCCCTTTTTTCTGGACTTTTACACCTGCCTAAACTGCAGAATGACACAAGATCTGCAATGGTGAAGCTATGCTTCTTGGGAATTCTTCTGCTTATATCATGGGAATTCTGCCAGATTGATTAAATCATCTGTAGCTCTGTGGAACTGTACAAAATTGCCAATAATGGCCATGAATCTATATCTATATTTGCTACCTATTTTCAATTTTATAATTTTCTTTTATATAAATAGAACATGTGTTAATAGTAGCTGTCACTTCTTTATGGCTTTCTGTAGAAGAAAAATCCACAGGAATAATAGGTGCCCTTTTGCATATTCATATAACCCTAAACACTAGACATATATTCAAAGAAAGTCACGCCAAAAAGGAATGAAATTTCTAAATATGGATTAGATTCTGACAAGCCCAGGAGGACTGTTTTACAAGAGGGACAGATAATCATAGATGAAATATTTGATTAACAACTGCAGCATTGAGATTTATGAATATAGTATAACTTTTTAAAACCCATTTTTAGTCTAAATTTCATCCAAATTTCATTCCTTATTTACTTTATACCTAAAACAAAATACCAGCTTTATACTAGTAAGTCAAAAGGTCCAGCATCTCTGAGTGAGTAAGTAATCATACACTTACAATTCTGCAGGCATGAGCATCATAAAACAAATTGCAGTTACACTTTTCCACTGGATCATGCTCATTATTCCGTCTCCTTCACAGACTAAGTAACAATCTGCGCAGCTTCTGTCAGCCATCATTTCAACAGGCTACAAATATATTTATAAATGAGATTATTTCTACAACTGTATTGGTTATAAATAGAGATAAATCATATTTAATCACTGAATTTTCATTTGTTACTTATTTAAATATAATGTTGCTTGGAAAAATAAATAAACAAACATGCAAGCAAACAAACAAACAGAAGACTGAAATGCAAAAAATGTCAATAATAGCCTGCCTCTCCTCCTGTCCTGTCAATGGACTTATTGTTAAGTTCAATTTGAGCACTTCTTTCATTCCAGTGTTTTTGAAAATTCCATTTAAATTTTCAGTAATATTCAAGTGATTTTGCAGAATACAAAGTGTATTTGCTGTTTCTGGTGATACAGTAGTACAGCAAACTGCTCAGTGAATGGAATTTTACATTTGCACAAGAGGCTTGATTAATGGAATGAGTCCCTGTAAACCTGATGGACTGTCCATGATTTATACTGATTTAAATATAATCATAATTATAACAGATGTTTTGTTTTAAAATAAGCTGATCTCTGTGGTTGTCTACCTTTTATAATTAGGTCTTGTCTAAGTCTCTGCACTGGACACCACCTGCAAGGATTTAGTGCTAACTGGATGCATTGTGTTTTACAGCATGCGGTGAATTCAGTATATGAAGTCTAGTTCTCAGAATGAATAAAACCATCCTTTTGTTTTAAAAACATGCCAATTTCTCTTAAGCTATCGCTCTTTAATATTTAATCAGTGCAGACAAATGTATTTCATTTGGCCTTGACTATATCACAAGAGGTAGGAAAGTTAATACAATAAATTAGTTAGGTTATTATTATGTTATAATGATTCAGAATATAGAATGTGTACCTACATATTTTAAAGTGGATGTTGATTTAGCATGCAGCTCTCCAAAAGGCACAATTTTTGGAGGAAAGCTAATAGACAGCATTAGTGGCTTGAAGAATTGGTGATGTTTTCTCAGTTGTTTCACTCAGTTGCTGTTTGTTTTATTTATTAAAGGATACTATTCTGAAGACAATAGCAAGTAAGGGTTTCATCTGTTGTGTGTTCAAAAGCTGGTGCTGCACAATGCTGAAGTGGAGTGGGGCAAACTGCATTTTGAGAGTTAACTTGGGATAACAAATTCCCTTTGCATGAGAGCTCTTGGCATATAGAACCACTCATAAGGTTGAGGTGTCAAGGCACAAGAGGTGAAAGGAGTCATCCCAGTGACTGAAAATTATTGTTTCCCAACTTTGTTTCTTCCACTGTTATTTTTGTATTTTCAAGTCATTTAGTGACCTGAGGTGATATTGACAGGAATTGACAGCGCACATGCTGCTGTTGGCAGCAGAGTCTTGCAGTTGTTCCCTGGACATGAAGAAGGGGAAACAAGAAGAAAGAAACCCAATTGGTGTTCTCTGAGCATAACATATGTAAAGATAATAGGCTTGATTTAGTTGAAACCAACCTCTTTTTTCCTGTAGAAATGATTTCCCTCCTCTTTCCACTGCAGTTCAGGAAAAAAGCAGGAATGATTTTTTGCCTCTCCCTCTCTTTCCTTGCCCGCACAAAGAAAACGTGGGTTGATACCATTTTTATTGTTCTGCTGGGGTGGGTTTCAGACCTCACATTAGCATATTGAATGTCTAATTGAATTCGGGGACTGTGTTAATCATCTTGTTTTCTTTAGGGCTGGTTGGTGAAAAGTGCCAGCAAATGATCTCTTTGGCTTGGGGTTAGTGTGTTCCTGCCACCCCAAGAAAAAGAAATCACGAAGGGGGAGGGAGCTTGGGAAAGGCGAGTTGAACTGAGTGATGTCTGGAGGGCGAACTCGTGTGTCTCTTTGGTGATGTTGTGTGCTGCTGTACTGAAATCCACCCCTCTGCTGGAGCTAAGGCAAGAGTTGGAGGCATCTGATGCTGCCGTTTCCAGGGTGAAATTTCCAAGGCTGATCACTAAAAACAACCAAAAAAAAAAAANGTGCCTCCTCCCGGACTCGGCCGTCAGGCGTAATTATCCCCAATTTTTTTTATTTTTTTTTTCCCTTCTCTCTCTCTCCTTTGCAGGAACGACTCTCTGGGAACCTGGTCCACCCAGGGATGTAAAACTGTGCTTACCGATGCATCCCATACGAAATGCTTATGTGATCGTCTCTCTACCTTCGCCATTTTGGCTCAGNTCAACAAAAATAAGCATCAGAACAGAAGATCCGGCATCTCCCAGTCCAACTGGCATAACCCAGACAGACGTTTGAGAGCCATCTGCCTTTAAACTATCCATACACACAAGGAAAAATAAATACACATAGAGAAAACAAAAAGAGACTACAAGTAACAACCACCACCTTTTTTTTTTTTTTTTTTTTTTTTAAAAAAAAAGACAGAAAAAAAGCTCGTATGGAAAAAAAAAAAAAAATGGAGGGGGGGAGAGAGTGTGAGAGAGAAAGCCTCCCCCTCTTCCCCCGATGAGTTTTTCGCAGTGCTCTGGTGAGGCTCGGAGGTGGCTGGCAGCGCAGGGGGCGGCTGCTGCCGCGGCTGGCGGGGCTCCGCGCAGCGCAACGCGCCGGGCCGTCAGCACCACGGCTCCGGACAGCTCCACACCTCCCGCTCCGCGCCCGGAGTGGGGCCGGTCCTACCCCACGCGAAGTGCCTCGCTCTGTCCGGGTCTGCGCGGCACTCCTCGCGGCTCAGCTGCATTGTCTCCTCACGGACTCGGCCGTCAGGCGTAATTATCCCCAATTTTTTTTATTTTTTTTTTCCCTTCTCTCTCTCTCCTTTGCAGGAACGACTCTCTGGGAACCTGGTCCACCCAGGGATGTAAAACTGTGCTTACCGATGCATCCCATACGAAATGCTTATGTGATCGTCTCTCTACCTTCGCCATTTTTGCTCAGCAACCTAGAGAAATAGTAAGTAACGAAGGGGGAAAAAAAGCCCGTTCTAATGCAAAAGCAATAGTGCAGGAGGGGGGGGCGAGGGGGGGGGGGGGCTGGTCGAGCTTTCCTCTTAGGTATATTTCAGACGTTGCATGGAGGAATTATTTAATATTCCAGGTAGGCTAATGTTGTTAGTCTCCTGGTGTACACAGTGTCTCAGAGAAACAAATTCCAGATTCTCTGATATAAGTAAATCCTGGTGAAATTTACATGTTCTTAAACTCTATGTGGGTTTTGATATTTTTTTTCCTTTTCAGAAAAATCCTTCTATTTGTGATGCAGATATGTTGAAAACTTTTGTATTGAGCAATTATCAACTTAACAAGCCTTTTAAAGGTTGCAAGCCTTTCCAGGGGAATGTATAGGGCGGCTTTATTATTGCTCTTGGTAGGAAAATCCTAGATACTGTAGTTAAACAGATTGCATATCTGCATTGAACATTTTAAGCAGAGATTTTCAATGTAGTCTTTGATACAATGTAAGAAAAATAATCAAGATTTCATGTAAAAGAGTGAGCATGAAGGATATCAGCAGACAGTATTATTGAATGTAAAAATAGCTAAAAAGCAAATCTTTGTGAAGTTACCATATAAAGACATAATATCATTACCTTGGTTTAGGAAACACATGATCAGACTCTAATAGCAAAGTAGATCAGCTTGGAACAAAGTGTTTGAAATAAAACGTTACTTTCTGACTGAGATGTGGCCTGAAAGTATATCAGCCTTATCTTTCATTTGGGTGATGAAAGATATCTTGATAAAATCTAATTTGCTATACCTCCCTAAGGGTTTAAACAGAATTTTTGTAAATCGGGCACTGAATCCTTTTGAACTTTTAGGTATATATATATATTTTCCATTTTAATTAGGCAAGACCATGTCTGTTACAGAACATGAATGTCTACACGTGGAGGGAAAATCTTGTCTGATATCTGACAATAGTAGCTTTCTTCATAGCAGGAAAAGCTAGTTTCTTTTCAAGGTCATTTATTTATTTTTGTGTTTTGTTAGTGAACAGATTACAAACTAATTAATTCTAAATTTGAAATATTTATGATGATATTGCCATAGGTATCTTACCATTCTTTATGATCAAAGGCCCAAGGAAATTAAGTGTGTGAGAACAGTAGATTGAAGTCAAAGTTATTAGAAGTCAGAAAGTTTGATAATTTTGCAATAAACATGAGCCAATTTATTGAAAAAATTTGTGAAAGATGTTCAATATGCTGCTTTTACAAAATGATCCTGTTCATTTAATATACAATTCCAAACATTGTTTCTCAAGACAATTTTTTTTTAATTAATTTTAACTGGGGAGTGTTGTAAATTTGTGTTCATCTTGTAATCTCCTATCACATTATAATTTTACTACTTTCTTTATTTCTGAAAATATTATGCAGGTATTCTAAGCCATTTTATAGTTCAAAGGCCTCTGAGGGTTGTTTCAATAATTAAACATATCTCGGATTTCTGTATGTATCAGTTGTGGAAATAAGTTGATTTCTGCTTCATATAAAACATTACCAAACCTTTCTCTGATACTGTGTCAGCTTTTAAAATATTTA
>VXAB01003477.1:101407-158340 GCA_013399175.1 Odontophorus gujanensis
ATTTATTCTATATATATATATAGAATATATTGACCTGTTGTTTTAATTGCTGGGGAATGATTTCCTTCATTGCTATCTATTGTAACCTACAGATCATGGAATCATCTGGTACACCCTCAGTAACCTTAATAGTAGGCAGTGGTCTTTCATGTTTGGCCTTGGTCACCCTAGCAGTTGTCTATGCAGCGCTATGGAGGTATGTAATGGATTAACAAAGTTGAATGTGAATACATAGTTGTATTTAGTTGATTTAAAGTTTAAAGAGACCATTAGACTAAGCATGTATTATTTAGGGGATAGCAATTGTTTGTTTGTTTGGTTTTTTTAATCGCTATGTATATTGATGTGATTGATTAGTTTTCCTCTCAGCCTACTAGCAGTGGTATAGCCAACTCATCTTTCCCCTCTTCAGCATGAATGATATTGTTTTTTTGGAGAGGCACTCATAGTGCCAATAAACACTTTACTTGATTCTTCTATATGGTATATTTCACATAAGAAAGTGAAGTAGTCTCAAGTAGAGTGGTGGTACTGTGCAGTAATGGACTTTCTTTTGTTCTGTGTTTAGTACATGAAAGTGTGGTTTCAAATGTGCAATAGATAATAATGGAGAAAATGAATTTGTAATGCAATTAATTTTGAGATGTGTGAGAAATAATATGATCTGCTAGTGTGGAAGAAATAGAAAAGTGAGAGGAAATGTCACATAAAGTAGTAAGTATGCATATTTTTCAAAAGTGAACATGGGTTTTCACTTAACTTTTTCCATAATAAAAGAAAAATTTCTTCTTAAGTAAAGAACAGGGAGAAAATGGTAATTTTTAGAGAAATGTGTAATCAACAGGTAGGGTTTTCTTCTAGAAGCAGTCTGATAATTTTACATCCTTTTTGTCTTTCACTGTCTTATGGAATCTCAGAGATTCACAGGATTAGACAGATATATAATAAATACAGAATATCTAGTCACAGAAGTTATGATAAGTGTAAGAATTATAAATTTGTGTCTGTCAAAGCTCAGAATATTTCTGAAAGGGTATTCCTAAAGAATTTCAGTGTTGTTTTTGCACTCTCTGATATATTTAGCACTTGGAAAGAAATATTGTCATGCTCAGTGGAATTGGTCTTCCACATTGTCTAACTTCCAAGCTGAGAAAAATGTATTATAAAGGACCTGAAATGGGTTCTGCATCCCTCCAGCTGAAGAAAACTGATAAATCTTGTTCTTTTGTCATTATTTTGATTACTGAGTGGCCTGTCATTTGCATCATTAAAATCTGCATTAAATAAGTTTCTTGCAAGCATATAGTAACCACACATACAGAGAAGATAGCTGAGATATATATATAATCTACTGTTTATTATTAAAAATCTGCTGGTCAGAAGAAAGATGAAATTTTGACCCCATGCCTATGTATTTATATTTGGGAATATCTTCCCTCTTTTACCTTTCTTTCCACTGTAATTAAGGGCTAAAACTAGTGCATTGACAGAGAAACTAAAGCTTTTCCTAGCTTAAGTCAGTTCTGTATTTATCCAACCACTAAGATCTTTTGTAGGCCACAGATACTCAATGATGGGTTCTGGCTTAGGTGAGTCAAGTTAGAAAGTAACAGCTCACTGACTGTGTAGACAAAGGCACTCGACTTTCTGTACTTGTTTTCAAACACATAAACGTAGTTTTAACAGCACTGTTCTATTTTTAGGTAGAAAAAAAAAAAGTGAATTGTAGTGTCGGGGTTGTTCTCACTTTTTATCTATAAAAAACATAATAGTGTATTACTTAAATTATAGCTGAGCAGAAAGGACTGTGATCTATTGCATGTCCATTGCTCAACATCTCTCATGGGTGCAGCATCCTTTATTATGACCTCAGAGTGTCATCTACAGGCATACAGATCAGGAGGAGAAAGCAATATTAACTAAACTTTATTGATAAGTATGTGGCTTGGTCTTCAGATAACTGAGCACCCTTAACTTTCACTGTTTTAGCAGTGAACATTTACTCTGTTAGTGAGTCTGATAATCAGGTCAGTAAGGTACTTCAATTGAAACCATCATCAAGAATTTCTGTGTTCAAACATGAAAGTTGTGTACAGAAAAATGAGAACTTTTGTATCTTGTAAGGAAGTAGGTGAAAAGAGTATTTGTAGTTTTTCATCCTAAGTGTACTTGTAAAACGAGTATAATAAGTTGGCAAGAAAGTGTCTGTTGCTCACTGATACAATTTAATCTTTCTGAACAAGCACTAGCTGTTTTTGGCATTAGTTTTTATGAAGATGAAGATCTTACAGTATTATTACTTTTCTACACAAATTATTCTGTAAAGGTGTTGTAACTTCAAGATTAATGTTATCATATAACAATAATGCATTTCAAGATGCATTGCTATATATTCATTAACCAATCTGCATCTTAGTTATGCATGTGAACCAGATCTTCTGTTCATGTAAATCACCCTGTGCTTCTGAAGTTAGCTTTGTGACTGGTTGATGCCAACTGTGGGTATTCCCAGAGATAAGAAGGGATCATAAGAAAAGACATGAATTTATCCAAGACCATTATTATCAGCATCATGTCAGAAAACTTGTAGTCTTGAAACAAGAATTGACAGAAACTTTTTTTTTAATATACAAAGAAACAAAGAGGGAATACGTATGAAAATATCATTGTTCCCAAGTCTGAAATGTGACAGTTCACTGATACTCTGAGCATGAGAGTACTCACCTAGTAGAATGACTCTCTAGCATTTCTAAGAATTGCATTAAATCTTTGTGTGATTTAGTAGTTGCTTTCTTAAAATTTGAATCCTCTCTTTTTTTTTATTTGAACAGGTACATCAGATCTGAAAGGTCAATAATTCTAATAAATTTCTGCCTGTCTATTATCTCATCAAATATCCTCATCCTGGTTGGACAAACTCAGACACATAACAAGGTATGACAGATTCTGTTACATTTGCACTTAAATATTGATGCTTCTATTTTAGTTGTGTTTAGCTTAAAATGATTGCATTTATTTTTTCCTTTACTCATAGGAGTTGACATTTTTGGTTGGCTATTAACAGACAAGGGAAAATATTTACTGTGTTTCATCATTATTCTTTCCCCTCTGAAGACCCCTTTTGGTATTGTTCCCTCTGGATAAGTTGTGCTCTCTATGGTAGACTTGTATGTTTTTTAACTGAATTTCAAAGCAAAAAGTTCAAAGACTCCACATCAAAAGCACAAATTTGGATTCATTATAATAGTTGTAATAGGATTGTGCTACGGTGTTGGGGTTTTTTATTTTTTATTTTTTGTCTTTTTATTAACACACTGGTACTCGAAAGGCAAGTGGAAATTGCTTAGAAGTTAGAGTACTACTCTTGAAAAAGTGCACAGACAGACATCATAAGAAGCTATAGAACTGTTAAATCTCTGACTGATGTAGCTATAAGAAAGCAACAACCCTGCATATCTTATTTAGTGATAAACTGCTGATTTATTAGTAAGCCATTCTCAGACTTTCTGAACACAGATCATTTGCCTCTTTCCTGCAGAGCAGAGCTGTGTTAGTGTTTTGAGGAACCACTCAGTGCCTACTGATGTTGGACAATTTTCAGTGAGAACAAATGATTGTTTAAAATTAACTATAGCTACCTCATGGCTTGAAATATAAAATGGAACGTAAATGGCAGATAGGTCTGTATGTAAGAGTGGTGTTGAGCTGCAATGAGCAAAAAACCTGTGAAGTAGTTCTTTAGCCCAGTGTTTTAGACTGCATAAAGCTCTGCTTACGTTATTTTTTCTCAGCATCTAATGAAATCCATCATTCTGTTGTTATCAGTTTCCATTTAATCTATAGTTAACCATTTATTCTTTTCAGATGAGTTCTTAGAAATGTAGGTGAGAGAAGTATCACAAGCTCAATAGGAGTTACACAGCTGTACTTTTGAAAAACACATCCAAAATCAAAAATTATAATTTCCAATACAAAACTTTACAAAATTATTGAAATTAAGATATTAGTATGTACTAAAGTTTTGAAATTATGAAGAGGTGCAAACAAACAAAATATGATTTTGTAGAAGGAAACCATGAGACTCTAACAGACTTTATTCAGGGGGAAAAAGTTGGAAATCCGCTGGTGACTTCAGAATGCCAGTAACTGAGGAAGGCAAAAGAAAGATTTAACCTGTCTAGAATTTCCACACTTACATGCACAGTCATATATAGTATATTATCAGTTTCAAGACTGTATTACCATAGCACAATTGAGGTTTGAGTGCTCCAGAATGACTGCATTTGAGAACATGTTCTTGAGGTATGTTGGCAGCTTTACTCCAATGCTTTACTCTGGGAACACTGAACTATTTTTTTTTTTTTTCATTCCTTTAATGAATCTTAATATCTTTGAGCTTCCTCACTTCTGCTTTCTGAAATCCTAAAAGTGCAGAGATTATATTGACTTCTTTTTAGGAAATGCTGATCCTAAGAATATAGATGTCTGGAGGAAATTATTGACAGAAAACCAACATGTCGCACAATTTTTGAATATACAGACTGAAAAAAAATGACTCTAAAATACCAGTTTTTACTTAGCTTGTCTTCTTTCTGAGTCCATGTCTTGAGCTTGATACATGTACCACCAGGGAGCTTCTTGGAAGAGAGTACATCTGATGGACCAAAGGCAGAATACATTTTTATATCCAAGATATTTCTTGTTACACACCAAAAGTCTTTTTATCACTAGGTCCAGTGACCTGTGAATTTATTGTACCTCCAAGAGGCTGATCTGTGAATGTACCATCAACAAAATGGCCAGCTAAAGCTAGTGTTTAGCAAAGGCTTAGTCAAATGAAAGTAATCCAACCTGGGTATGACTTCAATATGTTTGTGAATAAGGATGAGTTTTGGCATGATGTGTTATAACACAAGTTCTAGAATCTTTATTTTTTCTGCTCATATACGACCATAAGACGTCAGTATTTGATTTTTAGTCCTTAGATATAGGTTACAATATTGGCATATGTAGGACAAAATATGTTTTCATTTTGCTGAGCTGGAAAATTAAATATGGAAATGAGAACTTTAGAAGGAAAATCTTTGCCTCAGTGTGGTTTAAGGTGAAAAACATTTTAAATTCTGTTTCTAGGATTTTATTATTTACTACAAGTCAAAAAAATTAAGTTTTTGGGGTTTGTTTGAAAGCTTTGAGTGAAACCTTGGAAAATACTTTATAAAGAGTGCTGTAATGTTCAAGTCAACTTTGAAAAATTATTATTTTAGGTTAAAGACTGTGATGGTATTTTATAGTCAGATGATGAGATCAGTGTTTTTAATTCATCGGAGAATTTGAGAAATATGGTGTGCTATAACTGAGTGCTTATTTATTCTGTTCCATTCTTATTCTTGCAATTTTCTTGTTATTGGGTATCTAGTTAGTGTCCATATGACGCTGTTGATGTTCACAGAGTTGAAGAACACTCTGCTTTTCCTTGTTTTGGTTTGGATTTGCTTGAGTTTAAACTGTCCCAAGTACTATATGTGTGTGTATTCCCTTTGAGATTGGATGCTTGTTAACCTGGATAAAGGTGAATTCCATTTTAAATTTAAATAGCTTGTGAATTAAGTGTACTGAGGGTGTATTTATGACAAACAGGATTTTGTCAGTTGGTGAAGTTCATAGATTTTTCTATCTGTGCTGAACACTGCATCAACCACTTTTGTTAATTTCAATGGTATTCCATCTCCAGGAAATTTATTTTATACATACAGTTTTTTAATGTACATATTGACATTTATGACAGAAAAAATATTGACTCTCTTGGTCTGAATAAGTGTAAGTTTCCTTTTATTTACTTTCTACTTATGTAACCATAGATGCTTGGCATGTTGAGTTTAGCTCTGCTCTTTTAAGGTTGAATACATCCTCAACATTTTTATAAAAGCTTCTTTTAGTGAAAACACTTTTGGTAGCTCAAGTGAGTTCTGTCTTTCTCAGTGAAAAAAGAATATGTTGTTTTTTGTTTTTTTTCTCACAGGCAGAAATGGCCATATTATTTACAGAGGAAAGCATAGTTTTTCCATTTCTGATATTCCTTTTTTAAAGTTCTGTTTCAGTGTATAAAATGTAACTTGAGGACACTAACATTAGACCAGAGGTCTTGATCATGAGGCTTCTTAGCTAGTTTTAGAATTCTTACTGATCTGGGAGGAAGTGTGGCTGCTCTTGGAAGATTTGGACTGGGATAGACAGAAAAAAAGCCTTTTGTCAGCAGAAATGCCTTGCTTCTTTATTCCTTCTTAGCCAAACTTGTTGTGCATTTTATTGAAGGGCATAACTGAGAAATGTTCTGCTGCTTTCAGTGTTTCCCCAAGATTTTCCTAACGTAGAAATATATTCAAAGCCACCTTAATGCATCAAACTTTGTAAGAGATTTCTGTTTTGTCAGATTCTATTTTGAAGCACAGGTCACTGAAGGATGAATTTGCAAAAATATTATGAATTTAGTTACATATCATGATTCAATATAATCTATTTTATACTAAGTTTGACAGACATATTAATTTTCTTTGATGATTCTTTCTGCCTCTGGTTTTCTTGTCCAAAGTAAAACTTAATGTTAGATGTTAGCTACATAATCTAATTTAGATGTGAGCATACATGTAATGCTGTTGATACACCGGGAATAGCCATTTTACAGCTGAATGTAGTTGTGATGTTGAAATGAAACCTCACAAATTAAGGAAAGATAACACTTTTCATGTAGAACCTAACTGCTCAAATATCTGTTATTTCACAAATACTGTGAGGTGTCCTTACATCAACAAAAGCAATATGCTTTTACTTTGAAGAGATTGACAGCTTTCTTTGGGGAAATCTATCAGTGATTTTTAAGTTTTGCTGTAATGAAACTCTTACTATACTATCTGTGACTTAATGTTCTTGCCATCAGAAAAATATGGTTTTATTTCTCTTACATGTGGACATCTGGCACTAAAACAATACATCCTTATTATGTTACTGATCTCATTTAATGAACAGATTCTCTATGAAAAATAATTTCTTGCTCAATATTGAGTTTTCTTTTAAATAAATTATCTTTTCTTTTGCATACATTCAGAAAATATCTTGTCTTCTTCACGGTTCTGCCCTAGTAAAACCATAGTACCTGCTTGATGTAAACAATTCCTGCTTACCTGTTTTCTCTGTGAGGAAAACAAAGCTGAATACAATTTAAAATAAACTACAGAACACATTTTACAATTGGGAAAAAGTTTATTTTCTATAATGTCTCTTTCTGATTATACTTGATTATACTCAAGAGTTCATTGCTGGAATTCAGGTCACTTGTTAAAAAAAAAAAGCATATTTTTAGAAATGTCACAAAACCTTGCACATTTTTTTAGTCACAGTTAGACTTAATGTGTGCCAACCAAGGGAAGACCACGGAAGATGTTTGAGAACAAGAAAACATTTAGCAACCCTGATATTCTGTGTCAACCCTGTTTAATTGCAATATCCAGTTTATTATGCTTGTTATTAATATTTTGGAATTAATCTCACCTGAAAGTAGGTGAAAAAGGCAGTAATTTTGAATCTGATGTCTTTGACCATGTAAAGCACGTAACAAATAGTGGTCCTGATAAAAGTACTGCAAATAAGCAATAAAAAAAAAAAATCATAAAATTTTACAGATTCCAAGATTAAAGCAGCCACTAAATAGGCGACCATATGAAAATAAACCCTATTTTAGGTTTTTGTTTTGTTTTGTTTTTTAATAGACATTCTAGGCTGAAAGAGTCAAATAGGAGTAGAAAGGAGCTGAGAAGCCACAGCACCACATACCCACAGCACTCTGAAGCAGCTGACTGTGTAACTAGGACTCCCTCAGGTTTTGAGAAACAGTGCGTGGAGGGATCCCCTGAGAACTCAGCAAATGTTCAGGTGGCATTAGTGCTGTCTCTAGCCATGTGGCTCTTGCCCCATATCTGCCACCGCCTTACAGATGCAGGCATCGTGGCAATATATCTCCTAGGAAACAGCGGGGGAGACCTAAGAGCAGATGGAATGAACAGAGAAATGATGCTAACACAGCATTAAGGTTGTTTCGGAAAATCAATGAGGATGTAGGGAATTCAGTGTCTCAAGCAATAGCACTCTGTATTTTAGCTCTTTCTCTGAGAACTTCAGGATGATACCACCCATTTATAAAATAAGGCCTGAGAATATAAGTTCTTCCATTTTTTGCCAGCGCTCAGTTGACACCTTATCTGCTGATTGTCATCTATTTCTTTGTGTACAACAGTTTATTAAATAGAATAGATCTCACAAAACCCCACCATTAAATAGGTCATCTGACAGAGTACACTGTACCATGCACATCTGCCTGCTGTGTATTTGGGAACTCAGAAACAATTAACTGAAGAGCCCACTTAATATAACTACTACAGAAGTAGGTCTGCTTAAGCAATACTGTTTCACCATGCCAGATTCTGACAAAACCTGTTGACATCAGCGGAATTAGCTACCTATTTTTATATCCTCAAGGGAACCTTTGGGAGCAGATCTTTCTTACTCAAGATCAGTAAACATTGTCATTCATGGTACTGTTACCTGCCTCAGCAGAAAAGGTAACATTCTTCTCTTAAGTGCCTGCCACTCTGTTTCTCAAAATGCATCAACTTTATCATTTAGTTTGCTGCTTCTAAACAGACTAGACATTTTGATTTTATGTGGGCTAAGGAAAGACATTGAGTAGATATCATCAGCATGTAATCTCTGCTTCCAGTCCCCAGAACCTTGATCAGAGCTTTGTGACCTATTTTAGAAACAGAATTTTCAGGTAGGAAGGTCATCTGGTTCAACCTCCTTCTCAAACTAGAGTCAGCTGTAAGGTCAGAACAGGTTACCCAGAGTTAAATACTTGAATTTATACAGTCATGTCTTGAAAATCTCCAATTGCACACCTGGAGAAACTCCTCCACTGCTTGACTGTTCTCACAGCTAAAAGGCATTTTCATGTACCTGGTTTGGACCTTTCTTGTTTCAATTTGTGTTCATTGTCCTTTCCATCCCATCACAAATCTCTATGGAGACAGTGGCTACATCTTCTCAATAAGCTTTCTGTAGGCACTGACAGGCTGCCGTTATGTGCTTCTGAAGCCTTGTCTTCTCCAGGCTGAGCAAGCCCACCTTCTTCAGCTTTTCCTCACAATGCAAGTGTTCTAGCCCCAAACCATGCTTGTTGCCTCTGCTAAATTCACTGTAAGACTTGTATTGGGTGACCCAATTGTATTGGGCATAGTATTCTAGATGTGGTCTAATGCGTTCTGAAAAAGGGAGGAAAACTACCTGTGTTCCTTTTGATGCAGTCTTGAGTGCTCTTGACCAACTGTGCTGCCAGAGCACACTGTTAACTCATATTCAGTTCACTTACCCATCCCTCCAGAATGTTTAGGTCTCTGTGGATGATATCCCTGCACCTGACCACATTTGGTCCTATCTGCAAAGTGTAAGAACAAGAACTTTGCTGCCTATTCCCTGTCCCTAACATCAAAGACAGATCCCATTAGTACTCCAGTACTCCACTTGTTATTTGCCTCCAGGTAAATTGACACCCAATCCAACCTGTTTTTTACTTATCTGGTTGTTTACCCATCTGAGTGTGACTTCATAGTCTGGATATAAAAATGCCTTTGGAGATTTTGTTGGGGCTCATTTAAATAAATTTAATAATTTTAATTAACTTAATAAAAATAAAAATTAAAAAAAACAACACCAAAATCTTGGAATCCTATATTCACAAGTCTTACCAGTGAAAGATTAGACAATGTTGTGGGACCCATGGCTCACATCTGTGTCAGCTCCAGCACCTCTCAGGTGGTGAGGGTCTTCACACATCCAACAATCTTGCAGACATATGCTGAGAAGCATGGCACTGGTGCGTTGTGTTCTCTCCTCCCTGACTGTGATGTTGGAGTTTGGTGCTGGCATGTGTGCCTTACCTGTCCTGTAACAGCCCAAAGTAAACAGACCAGGATTTACCCTTTGCTATCCTGCTGTTCTCAGAATGATGTGTTGGGTGTTGTTTGCTTGTTTGTTTTCCCCATGTTCTTCAGGACCTTTTTAGAATAGTTTGATCTCTTCTGGAATTCACCCCCTCAGTCCTGAGCTCATTCTCACAAACACCTGTTTGAATCACTTCAGACAATCTGTTGATGACTCAAGTAGCTATTCTGGGCTTCACACCTATTCTATGCTTCTGTGTTGCTTATTTGTTGAATTCTAAAGGAAATAGAATAACAGTCAATGGGAAGTAGATGGACCTACAAACAAATGCATTTTCATTTATGTAACATTAGTCTTAAAAGAAGAGGAAAATATAAGCAGTTGTAAGTGAATACAGTGGAAAGATTTTTAAATGAAGATATCACAGGAATAGACTTCACAAATCTAAACAGTTTGAACAGTAACAATTACACTAACAGCAACACTAGAAATCAGTATTCAGCTACTTGGTTATTTTCATTCTAGTAAGAAGGTTGCATTTCCAACATGAATTTTTGTATGTATGTGGGTTATCATGACTGAGAAGGCAGGCATACAATTTGTTTGCCATATATACCAAAACAGATATGAAAACCATATCAAGATTTTTTTTTATGTATCTGGTAAAATAATACATTAAAAAATACCATTCATAGATAAATGTAATGTAAAACCCATGTTCTAAAACAATTTGTATAAAATCAGTACTTTTTCTCTGTGTCAAAATAAAACACTAGAAAACACAAATTCTTTTGCAAGATTATCATTTAAAGAACAATAGTGTAAATTTCATGCAAAAGGTTCTTTACTTATTGTACTGGATTTTATTTATACTCCCCTACAACTCCCTGTTGTGTCTGCATATTTTCAGGAACATATGGTATGGTTAACCTTGACATACACTATGAAGTTCATTTGTACAGTTAACTCTTTTTGTTATTGGTGTTTTTGTTTGTTTGTTTTACTCTCACATGTAAGAGCTTTTGGGCCTCTACATCTTGCAGTTAAGTCAGTGAAAACACTATAAGATAAATGAATGGTGGAGTGATTGGATTTTTGCTTTGGTCTTATTAGAAGCTAGAAAATTAGCATCCTTAGACACTACATGCTTCACTCTGAAACAAATCACATAGAAACTCATAGAATCAGGCTCAGAGTTGGCTTAAGAGATGGCATGAAAATGAATTGTGAGATCGGTGTTATCACTGAAGTACACTCAGGTCTGGAAACAGAGCTTCTGAGTAGATCAGTTCACTTTTTTATTGCAGGGGGGGGGGGGAAATGGAGTGAATCCTGTTTGCTAGATTCAATCAAACTAATCCAGAATGCTGTTTTGAACAGCAGCCAAAACTCATTACTCCAGAAGTACAAGAAGTTCTGCCCTGGGCAATTGCAAGTTAGCCTACTCTTTACCTTATTAAATTGTTTTAATTTCTGTCTGATCTTAAGTCATGGCTGAAATAAACTTCCCATAAAATGATAAGATTAAGAACTGGCTTCCAGTGCCTATGTCCAGACGTGTTTATTCATTTTATATTTTACTGCTTTTGAAGAAAAAATAGTAATACTAGATGTCACATTTTTTATTTTATTCCCCTATTAATTTTGCTTACCTGGCTACCACTAACAATTAGGCTAGTTAGTGGATGAAAAGTCAAGGATGATCACCCAAATCCCGTCCTTTCCTGCCCTCTTTTTTCTAAGGAAGAAACAGCGGTCACTGTGTGCAGAACCCACTGAAGTTTGCGTTCACTAGATGTGTTCTAGTATATTTATAACATCATGAGAAAAAACAGTTAGACTCTATAGATCACAGTGTGACTTAGTTGTTGTCCCGTTAGCGCCCCTTTAACGCCTAATACAACATTAGTCACGATAGGGATCTTCAGCTTGTTAAGAAACTCCTAGTTAAGGTTAGGCATCAGAAACTATGTACCCAGAGATCCTTTTTGGTATTAGTGTAGAATGCATTCAATGCTTCTAGTTTTAGACAGTTGCTGAAACATATCTTTTAGATTTGTTTTCTTGGACATACATTCTTGTTACTTTGAGTCCCAGTGAGTCACACTGTAGACATCGAATGTGCTGCTGAAAAATTGACAGTAACTGTTTTCTCATGTTTTTCTCTTCTGATGGTTTTGTCACAATTTGTATAAAACTGACATTGTGGATGAATAAGTAGGTATTTTGTGGAATTTAATAGAAAATTATGCTCAGAATACTTGTTGAAAGAAAATTGTAAAGGTAAATTTAAGAAGCGTGCATTTAGCTATAATCATGAACATTTTAAATGAATGTAATTGTGAGATTTGCAAAACTCTGCAGGGAAATGTACATGTTTGTAATAAAAAGGCCTCATGCTGTTAAAACTGATAGAATTTCTAAAATGTCAAAAAAGTTCAGTTTGCACTAGACTTGTGGGTTTAAAAACAGGATGGAAAACCTGTTAGTATCTTTCTCTTCTGAAGAAAACTGAAATGTATCTGGCACAAAAAGTCCAGCAGTTGGAAGGAAGTATGAATAAGGTTGGCACAAAATGTTGTTCCATTAGTAAGTGATTACATCTCTCTCTCTCTCTCTAATTAGTAGCATGGCATATAATTAGTTTTCTATGCTCTTTATTTCATAAGAAGTCACATCTTCAAACTGTCCTATGTTTGCTAAATAATTTCTTTAAGGTAAGAAATGGATTATTATTCTTTAAATACCACTTTAAGTTAGGTGAAGGCTTAAAATGAAAATGGTTTCATTAACAAGCTTAGCTGAGCTATACAGAACAACAAAGCAATGTGTCAGGACCTACAGTTATTGAAACCCAGGTTTTAAAAATATGGGATTAATTTTAAATCTGTTGTTATTTGCATTGAGATTTTACACTTCTTATATTTAAAATGGCTTTCAGAACTGCCTTTAGAGCCTATCCTCTTATGCCAAGTCAGTCAGAATTTAGGCTTGAGTGCTAGCAATTTAATTATTGCTATAAAACCTTCATTTTAGCACTGCTTATCTTTTAAAGTAAATACAGGATAGTAATAATGTTTCTCTGAACTGAGTGATCTCACAAGGCTTTGCAGTCATACTACAATGGAAGAAAAACGGCTTTGCTATGAATCGCAGTTAGACCTTGGTATCAGTGCAACATTAATTATGGAACTGCTGCTAGGCTGAGTTTCTCTCTTGTAACTATTCATAAACCTCATTCCATAAAATCTTTCCAGAAACCAATTTGTAAGAATTTAAACCTTCATTTCTAAAGGATTCTTCCTTTTGGAAAGAGAACTCAACAGTAGTATGTAACACCAGTCAAAATATATTCTAGACAGATTGTTAAACTTAAGTGAGAAGACTGATTCATGTGCCATTAAATACAGAGAGAACATGTCTGTCCTAGTTAATAAGTGGCCACTAAACAATAAAACATATATTTGTACGAAATTGTCTGTCAATTCCAGATGGGAAGCTTCCAAAACTTTGAGTTGTGTCATTAATCCTTGGGCACACAATTTGTCAATACCAAATGTAAGGCTTGAAATCAATTAGAACTAATCAAAATTGTGCTGCCTTGCGGTTGCCATGGCTAGGAGTATGCACACAAGTTATTGATACATCTCATCTGACACTTGTGATCCCATGACAACTTGATTACATGTTTGAGCTTCTGGAGGTGTTAGTTTATTGAAGTTTCAGTACTCACTAAATACTGCATGATATGCCAAGCAGATCCAAAACAGCACATTGAAATTTTTTGTCAAAAAAGCACTTTGTAGGATTTCAATTTAGGCTTTGTGTGTATTGTCCCTAGCAAAAGTAGATCTTGACAGTCTCTCAGAGTTACCCATCTTAAACAATTTGTATGGGCTTTGCTAAACTCATCTCATGCTTCTGAAATTAAAATTTCATCATGTGTCAACTAGAAGGACTGGTTTGTGCGACTTGGATTCAGTTGTCTTTCCTGGAAATTTATGAGCAGAAACCTGCTAGCATGCTATGAAAGCTTAAATATCTGGAAAGAATAACTCTAAGTTGTTTTGAAGAAAAGGAAATAAAAATAGATGATTATGAATGCATGAAACAGCGCTGCAGTGCATTCGCTAGCTTATTTCTTCTACAGACTTCTTGTTAGGCTCAAATGCACAACACTGTGACAGTCTCAGCCCTGAAAAGCTTTGTTTTCAGTTGCTTCTTAAAAAAAAAAAAACGTATATAATGTACACTACATCTGTAATGTAACACTCAGTTTCTAATTATAGGGAAAAAATCGTGTGCTTTCTGGCATCTGGAAAGGGAAATTGTTACCCCGCAACGATCTAAACCTGCTAGTGCAATCAGTTTAGAGAAGCTGCTGTGTGTGCAGAGGATGGCAGTGATTTCAGTAGTAGGCTCTGCAGGCAAAGTGATCTGATCTGCATAGATCACAGAGAGTCTGCTAAGGGAATTCCCAGCAGAGGAGTGGAGAGAATACAGATAAATCCAGTAGTAATTTGTTACTAACATTGTCATCCAATGCATGGATATAGCCTGGGAGATTTTTTAGGAAGAGATGTTCATACTAAGTATATAATTTAAAATCTAACATTTTATACTTGCTAATTTTAGCTGCCAAGATGCATCTGAGAGAGACATTAATTATTAATTATTGTTGTTGATGATAAAAATAAACCTATCATTAAGGCTGTGGGATTATTTCCAACATCAACAAATTTTCAATTTAATTTATTAACATATATAAACATGTATTTTTTTAATTTCTCCCTCCAGTGAGACCCTCAACTTGTTTCATGCTCACATCTCCCACAGGGAAAAGCCTGAGTAAATATATTAGCCTTGTACTGTTTTCTCAATGTCAGCACATTAAGATCTGTCACCTCTCCCGTAGAGGCATGAAGGTTGGGAAAGAGGTGAGGTCACTTTCAGTTGTAGTGAGACAACCGATCATTTTGACCTTAGGAATGTTAAGTGGTACACAGAAACAGTGAATGTTCTGAAGAAAACTGGATCTTAAACTCTCGTCAGGCATAACAGAGTGAAATCACATGCTTTGTTTCTGACCAACAAAAATAGTGAGGCTGGTATAGCCTACAGGGGAAAGCTGCACTAGAGACAGTAGTGCTGTAAAGTGGGCAAAGTTTGCTCTTATTGATTACAGTCAAACATCAGTGGAATCAAAGAACAAATATATATATATATACTTTCCAATAGCAAAGGCTTCTGACTGGTGTGAAAGTGTTACACACTGAACATTCCACATGTTAAGCAGATTTGAGTGGCTAAGTATGTAGGCCTATAAAGCTGGTATACCAATGAAGCAGATAACATTTAAAAAAAAAAAGCCTCAACTCCTATTGTGCATACAGATGAGTACAAATAAAAATATTATCATAAAAGCCAAAATTTAGAAATTCTGTGACATCTAGACAGACCGTCTCTGTTTTTAAAAGAGAAAATAAAACTTACAGGATGTGGGCACTATGTTCTGACCATGTAGGATTTCTTCATTATTCAGATTACACTGGAGGACAATTTTCTAATGATTGCAAGGTGCTGGAACTTTGTAAGAAATAGAGGCAGCATCCAACTACAAATTCAGATCCACATGTGACTGTAGCCGGTTGAGTAGGTGTTGTTTCAGGGTCATTTCCTGCAGAGGAAGTAATGGCATTCCTGGACCATTGGAGGGTTGACCCAATGCTCCCAACAAGGAGTCTAAGAGAAACAACTTCCAGAAACAAAATACTGTAAACAGGGTTCAGAAGTGAGAATTTCGGAAATACAAGTGAAGTAGGCACACACATGACCACACTGCATGGGCCACAGTTTCCTACTTTCTCTATGATACTTCCTGTTCTGTCCTAGATATTCACTGATTTTAGGGACTATGTTCTGCATTCCACACAGATAACTCCACACAATCTAAAAATCTACCCCCTCCCACTAAGATACTTTTTTCAGCAGATAGTCTCTTAGTGTGTTTTGTTTTACATGAGAACCATTTGCATTCCACATCCATTAAATTTTTAAGATGAGACTCAGTTAAACATAGAGTCAAGGGTTAATCATTTGGTTAGCCATGCGGTTAATAACTTAAAATAACTGAAGGGATTTTATTTCCTTTAAAAAGCTACTAATGCATTATTTAATAAGTCATAATTTGAATATAATAAAATGCCTAGATTCAATCAATGATAATTGTGTTACTTAGAAACATTCTGAAGTTATGTGCACTGAAAATGATAACAGTGGCATTTCCTTTCATTCTGAAGCTGTATGGCAGACATCTATGATTCCCTGAGCTTTATGTAAAGTGCTGCATTTTTGCTTGATATTTATCATTATGTACATTTCAAAATAACCAAATCTAAACTGGAACAGAAATAAAAGTACTTTGATAAAAGGATTTTTATATATGCTCACGATATCTGATTAGGAAGGGAAAAAATGCTAAAAACTAAGATAATGTGTTGCTAGTAATACTTATTGTCTTTAATTACATCCAGAGTGTTCCAGCACATAAAGAGCATAACTAGAAAATAGTTGTTGCACACATTCACTAGACCGGACAGCTATGCACTCTTCTGATAACATCTTGAGAAAATTCTTGTCAAAACAGCTGAGGTACTGCTGGCTTTGGGAAAAAGAGGGGCATTGTAACATAAATTCCTAATTGAAATATACAGGTCACTTCTTAGGCAGGAGCGAAGTTTTTCTTGAATGCCACATGCATTAGTTCTGTCACTTACTGTGAGGAGAGAAGAAGAGCCTCTTAGCTTATCCTGCTTTTAGCTGAGATGGCATTAATAGCACACTGATGTTTTGATTGTTGCTGAGCAGGAGGTGCATGCCAGGGGCAGGACTGGGCTGAGCCCAGGAAACACCAATAACTGCCTCCATTACAGTTCTGCAGCAGGGAGAAAGTGGTAAGAGGCAGGACAGCTCTCCTGGATTGTCCAAGGGGTTATTCCATAACGCCTGAAATCATTAGGAATGCCATAAAGCCGTGGGGAATTGGCTGAGGTGTTGATTGCTGAAGGGGGGGAGGGTGAGGGGGGGGAGTAGCTGGACATTGGTCAGCAGGTGATAATTATATTGTGGAAATGTATACATATATATCATTATCATTGCCAATTTCTTTCCTTTTTACCCCCTTTACTGTCTTAGTAAGTATGTTTTGTCTCAACCCACAAGCTCTATTTTATTTCCAGTTCCTTCTCCCATCCCACTGTAGGAGGGGTAACGAGCAAACTGCAGTGTGGTATTTAGCTGCCTGCCAGGTTAAACCACAACACAGCATTTTCTCATAGGTAGGAACCAAGGGATGCTTTAGGCATCCCCTGCCATCCCCTGCAGCTCCAGGGGATTTCTTCTCCTCTATGTGGAGAAAAATAATCTGTTTTTGAATTAGAGATGAAGAAATAAAAGTGGACATGTCATAGTCTCTACTTTCAACAGATCCCCCCTTTTATTTTTTTTCCTTTATTTCTTTTATCATGTTTCTTCATTACTTATCTAGTTTTGTGATTCTCTATCTTCCATTCTTAGTCTAGCTTTCCTCACTGTTTTCTTTGTTTGACCCCACGTAATATTTGCTTCCCTGTTTCTCTGTCTTTCAACATTATTATCAAAGCTATCATTTGAAAATTCAGTGATATCTACACAAGCATTCTCCATTTTCAAAGATTGAAGAAAATTTACCAGATGCATACATTACTTTCTGATTATACAGGCTTCCTTCAGTATTTAAGTTTCACTGGAGGATAGTTTTATTTATTTTTTTTTTCCCCTGATGGCAAAGCACTGGACCTTTGTAAGAAATAGAGGCAGCATCCAAATACAGTATTCAAATCCAGTTGTGGCTGTAGCCAGTCAGACAGGTGTTGTTTCCAGGTCATTTCCTCTGTAGAAAATGTTCCCCATTAATGAATCACTGTAGGATTTATTCAGTACTCCAACATGCAGTCTGACAGAAAATACTTCTGTAGAGGGATTACAAGTTAGAAAAAGAAAGGTTCTTCCTCTGTTATTTTAATTCTCCTTTTTTTTTTTCTGCCTTTTGGTTTATTTGTTTATTTGAGAGGCAGAGATATTCCTGCTCTTTTTCTGTGTTCCTTCTGGTCCATTCTTTCTCTCTTTTGAAGCATTCTTCTATGCAGATTTTCATAGTTCTCTGCAGATAAGCACTTTTGAAATAATGGCCATCTTCTCTTCTGTTGTTGCATTTAAATTATCAGATGCACTTTGTCAAGGAATATATGCTGAACATTTCAAGCATAGTTATAATGTTTGAATGCAATAGCTTTGCCTCATAGGTAGAAAGATGAGAAGTAATGGGAAGTGTTATTATGAGATGTGATGGCTCAATAGGACTCCCATCATACACCAGTGGCACTAACGCTGTATGCTACAAGTTCTCATTGCTGTGCTTTACAATAAATGCTTTGTTTTTCTTTCCTTTATTGAGATACAGTTTTGAAAGACAGTGGGAAGTAGAAATCATTTGTATTTTTTTTAGAACTATACTGTGCAGTCTTACTATATATGATATTTTATACCAGTAGTGAAATGTTATTATTAAGAATGTTCCATTCAAAATTCAGTAGCACTAGCCAGGGAGGTTACAACCTAAACGACACTGGAATGTAATGCATCTGTGATGTTCCCATGGCACAGAATAATAGGACTGAAAAACTCCCAGCTTCAAGAGAGCCAAGTGCTCTAAGGGCCAGCTCTGAAGCCCATTCACAAAACCATATATCATGTCAGGCAATTGTTCTGCTCCTGTGTGGCTTCTTGCTCTTATGAGAAACCACACTATGTCACAGTTTTTACTTTAGCAAGTTGAATGACAGTATTGACTTTGCTAAACTTTATTTTTAGAGTAGGCTAGACATTTTTGATTCATTTATGTCTAGAATTATCTATTTAAAAAATCAAATCTGCCCTTATAATATTGTTATTTCTACCAGTTGACAGAATTAAACATTTTTAACAGAGAAAATTGAACTCGGTAAATAAACAGACTGTTCATTACACACCCACCTTCCAGACTGGTTAAGGTCCCTTTTATTGTTTTTCTTAATCTCTCTGCTGTCAGAGATTTAGAGCATTATACTGGTGCTCAGAACATCATGCCTTGGCCTATCTGTGCCCTGAATCTAGCCCTGTATCTGTGTTTATTAAACTCAATCTTCTTAAATCCATGTTTAACTATAGGCTGGGTTTAAAAACAAATGAACAAGTGAACAAGAGATCAGTGTTTTTAATTGGCTTGTATCTGCAGCCAGTAAACTCTTGAAAACTATCAGGAACAGATTAGGAGAACCACATGAAAACTGTCACGCCCAGTACATATTATGATTCACTAGATAAAGCTCAGAACAATTAAAATCAAGCCTGATTTTGATCTTAAAATCAAATTAAAGTTCTTCATATTCATTTCAAAATGCAAACAATCCATGAGCCCTCCAATGTCTGGTTAAGCAGTTAGCTTACAATTGCTTTGTATCAAGCACTCAGCGCAAAGTAGTTTGGATATACTAGCAAATATATCCTTCTTCATTTCTACTCACTGCTTTTCAAAGAATAATAGCATGGCTGCTGTTCTTTTGGTTTCTTTAATTCCCTTTGTGGGATACACTGCCTCCTAACACACATTTAGAGGTAGATTTTTTATTCAGCACTTTCTAAAATGCACAATGCCCCCAGATTATAATGGGGGCTATGTAGCATAAAATCCTGCAGCGCTTTGAAATTAAGCTTAAAACCCTGCAGAGCTTTGGAAATGAAAGGTTTTTATACAGCAATATATGTTGCATCAGGGTGGAGAAAGGCCCAGGGACTTTTAACAAATATTACTGGAACTGAAGTAAGGTTTTTTACACAGGACCTACCAAATGAACACAATGTTGTATTGACTATGTCTGCAGAAATAACACATCATACATTTGAGCTACTATTAGGTAACACTATGTAAGAATAATTGTGGCAGGTCTAATACAAAAGCAAAAGTTCTACTTGCCGTAAAATGATCTGTTTAACTGTGGGATCCCCTTCTTTGCCTTGCATTTAATGGTCCACATGATATTTTTTATTTCTAAGCTTTTTTTCAATGAAAAGATCTAACTATTTTTTATACAGCTGTAGTAAACAGAACAGTTAATCGACAACATTTGATAAATGGTAGTGCCCTTGACTGAATTAGACCTTAACTCTGAAGTGAGTTCTGTGGAAATCTACCAAAGCTTTCTGCTTTAGGATAGGCATTATGTTGTAATGGTTGTAGCATTAAAAAAAAAAAAAAAGCTAAAATAAACATTATTAAACAGTTCTTTGCATCAGCGAGTTTTTAAAACACTGTTCCTGAACAGAAGCTCCCAGTACACATATTAAAATAGCCTTGTGAGGAAGCCCTCTATACTTTATTCAGAAGTGGTATTTGTATCATTGTTTTAGATTTTTAGAGAATATGCAATGCTTCTTTTGAAAACATGGAATTCCAGAGCAGTCTGGAGTAAATTCTAAAGAAATCTATTAATTTCTATCACACATTTCTTTGTGAGTATGTGTGAGAGTATATATGAATATGTGACTACTTTTTAGACTAGAATACAGTTTGTTAATGCTTGAGTTTACCATCTTAAAAAAAAAAACTTATGTCAAAATGAAATATCTTATTGTCTCATTCCCAATAACAACAAATGAAGAAAAGAGACAATGTGATAAATACCTAGATAATTAGAATCACGAAAATATCTGAACTCAAAGGCATGAGGAATCCACAGTGTATGTTACTGTATCAAAATATGCTATTTTAAATTTTTTTTCTTTGTTTGTATGAAAAAAGAAATATTCAGGTGGGATTTGGAAAGCCAACAAATAAATCTAATAGTTTTTTATTGTTGTTTTAGGATTTTGTAGTACATATCAATGCATGATATCAGTTGTACTCCATTACTCTCTTCTGAAGTAAATTAACATTTATTAATTGGAACAAGTCTTTATTCAGAAATATTTCAGAATTCAAAATAATGTCCAGCCTTTTAAAATCTGGCTTGGTAAGTGAAGTGTTTACTGTAAAAGAACATTGGATATTTTTCTGTATATTTGGCATCTAGTTCTTTATATTGCATGATTTTCTGTATTACTTGTCTTACATTCATGTCATTTCCGGTTTTTTTTAGAAGTATCTGCAGCTTTTATGGCAATAAGTTGTGACCATGGTATAAGTCCCTGAACAAGCTGCTTGAATTGGGTCCTATTTTGTGCAATGATACACTTGCTTTTCAGTGAGCAGAGAATCAAGTGATGTTTTATGTTAAGTAGTCATGACATTGTATCCAGCTGAATTTATTATGCTTTCTATTAAGTCTTTCTCTGGGTGATCACAATACTGACAAGGCTGCTATGTTAACATTTTTAAGCAGCTACTGGGGCTGATTGCCTGCAGGCTCCCAGGGGACAGTGGGTGTGCCAATCATTTTGCACAGTGACAGGTTTTGCTCTCTGAAGTGACTGTGCCATTTTCTCCAGCCCTCTAGAGTCATCCATCTATTCAGGGAACTTAATATTTGACCAGAAACATTCGATTTGCAATGTAATACTAAGTTGATCTAACTTTTCAGTTCTTTGATTACAGGCCCTGCCCATGTATTAAGGACTTGTTAACTTAGTGTATTTTCAGTATCTTCTCTACCTTTAGGGTAGAAAGTACTGTTTTATATCTTAATCTGACAAGGGTCCTCAGTATGATGTTTAGCATTTAACCAAAGGCCTTTGTTAATAAGACAACATTTTTCTTGGAAATAATAATATACTAGCAATGAGTTTCAGCTCTAACACTGTAGCAGCTAAACTTAAAGCCATTGATGATACAATAGTTGCATACTTTGTCAGCTTTAAAATTGTTCATATATAGTGTTAAGAACACTTCCATTATGTGTTCCCCAGTGATGAGTGTGAAGTATTGTTCAGAGTACAGTATTCTGAACTTAGTGAATTCAGTGACATTTCTGTGGCAACTCTAGTAACTTCAGGGGTTTCGTGGTTTTGCTCCTTGAGGAATGACTCAAGCTCTAGATTTTACAGAAATACATTCAAAAATGAATACAGATACCTTTTATTTAAAAAAAAAATAAAATAAAGTTACATATTTGAAATTACATATTTGAATTTCAGAGTACAATTTCAGACTTGATTTAAGAAAAATGCACCCATCTCTGTGGTGTCAAGCATCTCAGTGTGGTGCTTACATACCTGCTTAGCTGCAGACCTGATTGGTAACACATACACCTGAAACTAACTCTTAAGGGCTTATCTGGTCTTTGTTCTGAAAGCACATCTAACTTACAGTGACGGAGACAGCATCTCAACAAAACATGCCTAGCACAAGAATTTTTTTCACACTGGGAGCCAGTCTGTGTATGAAGAAAGTATAAATTCAAAAGTTTCCATTGTCACGTTCTGTACTGTGGGTTAAAATGTGATTAGGACTACTCTTTTCTGGAACCAGTGAAAACTAAAACTCTGGAATAATTTATACAAAGAAACTCTGGTGGAATTCATATGCTGTCTCAAAATAATTTAAATTTCAAGAAATGCTTTCCACTTTTGATTCTGTTTGAAACCTAATTGCCTACCAATAGCACCTTCTAAAACAGAGTTTTTAGCATACCAATTATTGTGCACAAAGTTGTTGATATTAATTATTGTTCCATAATGGAAATGTTTTGTTGATTGTAACAGGATGTAATCATATATTTAGAGGCTTTTCTTGCCTACCAAAACACACAACAGTTGTACTCCTCCAGCAGCAGTTAAGCTGGTCCTCAGTTCTGCAAAGTAGATGGTGAGAGTGCTACATTTAGTAGGGCCCCCCACTCCCTTCTAAAGAGTAGTAAATCCAGGGCTGCCTGGTGATGAGTGAACTGTGTTGCTCACTGTCACATGGACAAACAAACTCAAAAAGCCTCTTTTGTCATACTAACTCTCTGCACACGTGTCTTAAGAGAGCTATTTTCTAATATTAGACTCCATCCTATACTATTTTTGTAACAAAGTAGGACCTCTGAAATAGTACATTTAAACCATGCCAGATTTGTCTGGATTCTTACCACAGCATCAAGTTTTAAGTAAAAAGGAAAAGAAGTACATGGATAACACAGACAACATTCAGGTTCTTGCTTTTTTTTTTTTTTTTTTGGTCATCGAGCCCTTTACTTTGAGATTTACTTAGAACATACTATGAAGTGAAGAAGCATACCTAGAAAACTTAGATTTTGAGGGTTGTATTTTTAACCAGTCTTATGAATTTTCAGCCACTTGATTTGTGATGATCATTGTTTAATTAAAAAAAAAAAAAAGGATAAAGCTTGTTTATAGACTATACAGTTACACAGATGAAAACAGTTATCCTTATTAAGCCTCATTTTCCATATATCACATAGCATAAAAGGGAACATTTTCTTATTGTATGGTTCATTTGTATTGTATCGTTCCAGGGTTATGGTCAAGATTACATGAGATTTTGAGAAGTTTGTGATGGTTTTATTACATTTAATGAGCATGTAATATATGGCTCCTCAGCATTGGATGACATTTTGAAATTAGACTTCCAGCAGAGAAATCTTGTTGGGGATGGGTTTAAGATTATTCAAGCTTCCATGATTAGAACTTTTTGAACATAATGTCAAGTACAATCATCTGTTAAATGCTAAATGAGCATACTATTGTTAAGGTAGTAGCAGTACGGAGAGTAAAGACTCTAGAGTTTGATTTTTGCTGACTTGGAACTTCATTATGAACTTTATTCATAGTTCTATTTTTAAATGTAGGCAGAAATAGAAAAGATCTCTGCATAGTTTTAAAGAGTATCACTAGAACCTACTATACAAATATATAGTCAAATATTGGTCATTTATTCATGCAACAAGCATACTCCTGCCATATATGAACAAAAAACACAAGATGTGATGCATAGAGAAACTGAAGAGTTTTCAGCATTTCTGAAAAACCCAGCCCTCTTGTCATTTAGGAAAACAAACTAAAATTTTGGAAATGTATTAGTTTTCAGTAACTTTATAATTATTTACAAGTTTGAAGACTATTTTTTCCAGTCCTTGGCACTCATCTGGCCTTGACATCACTGTGAATTAATCTGAGCTCTAATCAGACAAAAAACATGAGTTTTCAATTAAAAATCTGGTCTTTCATTTAACTGTTACCACTCCAGCACCCAGCACCAATTTACGTTTTGTTTCTTTATTAATCCATTCATTGTACAGTAGAAACTGATTCATTACTTAAATATTTTACTGGTTACTGCTTCTAACTTGAAAAAACATCCTCAGAATTTATCTATCAATAAAGGAATATTATCCATTGTCAACAGTTCAATCCACTGAAATTTTTACTAATTACCTTGAATCTGAACATGTTTGATATTACCTATTGTTATGAACCAATGCAAATAGTTGTTCTCTGTTTTGTTTTTTGCATCATTTGGTGAAAATATGTGTTTTTGGCAGTGTATATTCTCTACATGTCCATATGACTGCTGTTCTTTAAAATGCAGCAAATGTGTTGCAAATACCCCATGAGGCAATACTACAAGGCACTGAGCCAAGTAGATTTCTGGCATAAGCAGACCAACTTCCATTGACTTTACCAGCACTGGGACAATTTATACTAATGTCAGATTTTGTTTATCTCACTTCATCTGACAAAGAGCATCCCATCAGCTTCCATACTTTGCTTTTGATTGAACAATTTTAGGTAGGTAACTGACTGTGACAGCTCATACTTCATGTTTCTATTTCATTATGTTTTGTTTTGTTTTTCCTGCAATGGTGCAGCCATCTGACATCAGGCTGTAGAAATAAAAATAGCCAGAAGGGTATTTCAAGTAGCCCTTGGAGGGTCTTTTCAATATGATCTTGTCAGCCCAGGGTAGTAATATTGCAGTAATGTAAGTTCAATCTCAAAGCCAGCAAGTGGTTCACCTGAGCTTATGTCATTGAAACAGAGATATTATTCTGCATTTCTCTTCTACCCCCTTCCAGTACTGACCAAGGGTTCCAGGTTGAGTTTATTGCAGTCCTATGTGAAATACACCACTTCTCAGGATGTTCCAGCAATAGCCCCAAGTATACCAGCACCAAAACAATCACACATAAAAGATATTTTCTCCAAGCATCTTTTGCATAGCATTTCCTGAATTTTGGCTCATAAGCTGCCACCATGCCTGAAGACCTACAATAGAATGTCTGAGAATTATTGAACTCGACTAGTGATAAATTTTTAGCAGCTTTCCTTTAACAGAAGCCATTGACCAGGAAAACTATGCTACAGTACTAGAGTTTCATTTGTGTGAAATACGCTAGTTTTGGTTACAAAAATTCAACTCAGTTACGCAGATTCAGACCAGGCAGCTCTTTGCCTCTTAAAGGAGGAACCCTAAAAGAGAGATAAGGAAAGAGGAGGGGTGGGAGGGCAGAAAAACATTTGCCAGGCAGGTAATTACAGATTTGAACAGAAGACATGCAGTTTCAGGATAGTGTATTGGTCATTAGGTTAAATCACTGTACGTATTTTCAAAATAAGAAGAAAGATAAATAAACAGGGGAAAAAAAAAAAAGATAAACAAGCAGATAAATGGAAGTGTGTTGTTACAACCTGCATGCACTTTGTTACTGTGGTAGAACACTTTTGCCATCTTTAGTTCAAGTTTGTGTGATTTAGGGTGATTGTTAGTACTGATGGAAATATTTTGCAGAGTTGGAGAACTTGGAGAACACGGTTTATCGTGAAACCATCACTTTAAATCCTCAAAAAGAAAAAAGAAAAAAAGAAAATAGTGGTAATTTCAGGTTATGACAGGTAATTTCAGGTCTTTACAGTGTCAACATGTGCTGTTCTGTATCAAAATTCATCTATTATTGGAAGGTTATATTATGTATTAGCAGAAAGAACTATGGATTCTGCCCTTTTCTCATTACATTTATGCACATCTGAGGAAAAATGACTTTCCTGCCTTCCTTGTTGAGAACTAACAAATTCCTTGCCAAGACAAGCTAACAAAGCTCAGTCAGTCTTTCTGTTAGGTTACCAAAATAACAGCAGGATAAACCAGTTCTTCTCTTGCAGTTCCTAACAGTCTCCTATACATTTAGGTCAGTTTCAAGATTCTCTCCATTCTCAGATGATCCATAATACGATCAGTGATGATGTTCTCCAAGGTTTTCAATATCTGTTCCAGGTATAAGAATAACAAAGATGTCAATATACTGACACTTGAAAGAATGGGAACCCTGAAAGGATTTTTTTCTCAAAATCAAAATAAAAAACATTCAGTTATTTCCTGAATATTTTCCATGTATGTTAAATTTGTTCTAAAATTCTCTGGAAGACAGTCTCACCATAAAACAATGAAAGAATATTGTTTTCATTGCAAATCTTTCCAGCCATTTATGGTTAAATGAGATCAATGGCACTATCTTCCTTTAAGGATTGTCTTCAGAATCCCCAAATGTCTTTGAGTCTCCTGCAATGAACCGAGATTAATCTTATGTATATATTTGCATTCAAGCCTGTCAAGTGTAATAGACGCAATAATCGATAGAAAATATGAATTTTTACCCAATTATCTGAGAAGAATGAAAGGTCTGAACATTGCAATGTCAGAACTTTAATATTATAGTATTTCCGAGTGGACTTGGACAATGACAGTTTTCAGCACCCATTATCCTCATTTATCCAGTCAGAAATGGTCCTCTGTTTGCCTAGTTCAACAATGGAATGACAGGAAACACCATCCTCTTCCATCCCATCCAACCACATTAGAAGATGATGCTACTAGCATAACAGTAATTCTCTCTCTGCTGTTTTCTTAATCCTCCATCAAGTCAAGCAAGGGAAGATTATTTTGTGACTGTCTAGATGAATATAAAGACACTATTCACTGTTCTGTGAAAAAAAATTACATTGGGTTGGGTTGGTTTGGATGATAACTGCCTGTGTGTGACTTACTAAAGTGCTTTACTGTAGTACATTTTCAAGCTACATCCCAAAAGTACTACTTTTCAGGCTTCCTCATGTAGAGTAGACCTAGATGTGAATATTTACTGAAGACACAGCTACAGAGACTGTGGGTGCATCCCTAACAAAGGAGGAGCAATATTTCCAAGACACCATACCCCACAGAATTACCAGGGAAGAGGGACTCTACACAAACCCAAATGTTGTAAGTGCCTATTCTGAGCCACTGCTTTCTGCAGCTGTTGAATAAACCTACTAACCTGAACTTTTTACAGTGTCTTGGTTTAAGAGAAGAATGCATAGGAAGAAAATGCTACTCTACCAAATACTCTTGACTACGCTCCATCAACTACTGGCAAATTTTTTACAGCCATATTCTGTCTTGATTTTTCTCACTGGTCTGACAAAACCTGTTGTAATTGAAGAGAGTCCCCATGCATGTGGATCTTGCAGATTAAACTCTCTGTAGTAAATCTCTCCGAACTGACGCTAGGAACTGACAGTTTCTTAAAGCACTAGCAGCTTTGTTTTTAAAAATCAAAATTATCTTGTTTATACATTTTACAGCTTAGTGATGAGAGCTGGATATCACTTGGCAGCCTTCCCTTCATATACCAGTTATCCCTTCCAAAGCAGAGGATGATAGTTGATCTTTGTACACTTAGACACTAATGACAGCTGCTCAGATAGAAGTATCTGCCAATAATGAGATTACTGAGCTCTCTCTCACACCTACAATCCCTGCTTATAACGTTCTTTGTCCTTACCTGGACAATACTGTACAGGCTTTTCCTATCAAAATTCAGATTTTATTTTCTCTCTGCTTGCCCACATATTCTTTGCAAGTCTTATACCCTGTATCTCTGTCATTACAATAATAACATTGCTCACATAAGTAACACAAGTGGTAATCTCAATACTTGAAACATAATATTTAGGAATTTTTGTCATTAAAATATTTCCCAGGCTTGTCTCCCTAGCTTTGGTTTCAAATAGTAAGGGCAAAATAAGCCTCACTGCTGAGGATAAGTAGTAAATGTGGTATTTGTTCCTCTTCCTTTTTTTTTTTCCCCAAGACCTTTGTTCTACACACTTGCTAATACCATGATCAGTTAATATTTTAATGAGTTGGGCATACCTCCCTCTGAGTTACACTGTTAAGTACTTTTTCTTGTTATGATCTTTAGAGTCACTAGTTGAATGGTAGGTGTAAATTTAAAGGCCTTAATACACTGAAGACGAAATTTAACCTCATCTCCTGAGTAACAGATATTAGCAGAGTGAAATATTTCTCCTATAAAACTATCTGTGAACAGTACTTGTCCAGTTCTCTTGTAAAAATTAAAAGGAGAATTTGCTGTCTGTCCACATTTGCTTGGCTAAGATGCTATGTAGAGACGATGATATATTTGATTTCTTCACATTTTCTCATCATTTTGCAGTATGTGGGTGACACCACTTCCAGAACAGATGATATAATAATATTGTACTGTATAAAAAAGATTATGCCGATCAATTGGGAAGATTCAGGTTTACGATTTTTAATGAATAATGAATAATAAATGAATAAGACATACATTTAGTGTACTTTTAAGACCAAAAAAGTTCTTCACGCTTGTCATAATTCTGTAAAACTAAAGGAATTCTTTAAAAAAAATACTGTGATCTCCTCGAAAGAGTCCAGCGGAGGGCTACAAAGATGATAAAGGACGTGGAACACCTCCCTTTTGAGGAAAGGCTGAGAAATCTGGGTCTCTTTAGCCTTGAGAAAAGAAGACTCAAAGGGAATCTGATTCACATCTATAAATATCTAAGGAGTGGGAGGCAAAGGGACAAGGCTGGGTTCTTCTCAGCAGTGTGTGGTGATAGGACAAGGGGAAATGGCCACAAACTGAAGCATAGAAGTTCTGCACAAATGTGCATGGGAACTTCTTCACAGTGCAGTGATGGAGCACTGGCACAGGCTGCACAGAGAGGTGGTGGAGTCTCCTTCTCTGGAGACGTTCAAGACCCACCTGGATGCCTACCTGTGCAACCTGGGCTAGGGAGCTGCTTTGGCAGGGGGTTGGACTTTTAATCTCTAGAGGTCCCTTCCAACCCCTACAATTCCGTGTTTCTGTGAAAACAAATCAAAACTGTTCCTTAAATTTATTGAAGATTTATTAATTAACCTACACAAATAGAACAGTGAGAAAGTTAAATTTATAACTGATTTGTCCAAAATGAAAGTCCATTTATATCTATCTTTTGCAAGTTGTCTAACTGTGAGGCAAGGTCATGGCACTATTATCATTTCTTTCTATTTTTATCTGTGTCAGCACATCACACTTATTACCATTTATGCCACAAAGCAAGCCAATTCTTCAGAAAAAAAAAAAANATTTAACCTCATCTCCTGAGTAACAGATATTAGCAGAGTGAAATATTTCTCCTATAAAACTATCTGTGAACAGTACTTGTCCAGTTCTCTTGTAAAAATTAAAAGGAGAATTTGCTGTCTGTCCACATTTGCTTGGCTAAGATGCTATGTAGAGACGATGATATATTTGATTTCTTCACATTTTCTCATCATTTTGCAGTATGTGGGTGACACCACTTCCAGAACAGATGATATAATAATATTGTACTGTATAAAAAAGATTATGCCGATCAATTGGGAAGATTCAGGTTTACGATTTTTAATGAATAATGAATAATAAATGAATAAGACATACATTTAGTGTACTTTTAAGACCAAAAAAGTTCTTCACGCTTGTCATAATTCTGTAAAACTAAAGGAATTCTTTAAAAAAAATACTGTGATCTCCTCGAAAGAGTCCAGCGGAGGGCTACAAAGATGATAAAGGACGTGGAACACCTCCCTTTTGAGGAAAGGCTGAGAAATCTGGGTCTCTTTAGCCTTGAGAAAAGAAGACTCAAAGGGAATCTGATTCACATCTATAAATATCTAAGGAGTGGGAGGCAAAGGGACAAGGCTGGGTTCTTCTCAGCAGTGTGTGGTGATAGGACAAGGGGAAATGGCCACAAACTGAAGCATAGAAGTTCTGCACAAATGTGCATGGGAACTTCTTCACAGTGCAGTGATGGAGCACTGGCACAGGCTGCACAGAGAGGTGGTGGAGTCTCCTTCTCTGGAGACGTTCAAGACCCACCTGGATGCCTACCTGTGCAACCTGGGCTAGGGAGCTGCTTTGGCAGGGGGTTGGACTTTTAATCTCTAGAGGTCCCTTCCAACCCCTACAATTCCGTGTTTCTGTGAAAACAAATCAAAACTGTTCCTTAAATTTATTGAAGATTTATTAATTAACCTACACAAATAGAACAGTGAGAAAGTTAAATTTATAACTGATTTGTCCAAAATGAAAGTCCATTTATATCTATCTTTTGCAAGTTGTCTAACTGTGAGGCAAGGTCATGGCACTATTATCATTTCTTTCTATTTTTATCTGTGTCAGCACATCACACTTATTACCATTTATGCCACAAAGCAAGCCAATTCTTCAGAAAAAAAAAAAAGAAATTTGATGAATAGAACCCACTTAAATTCATGCCTAAGTAGCAAGGTAATAATGACAATTGAAAGAAGTCTAACATGAGATGACAGTAATATACATAGAGAATGGTGGAAAGAGAATCAAGTTTCAAGTGATATTGGAGAAAAAGATGTAAAGTAAAATGGGTGGATCATTAAAACAAGAAATCTCTCAATGCCTCAGCTAGCTGACTTGGCACCCAGTACAATGATGCATTATCCATCATTCATCAAAGCTGTTTTCTGGAACAAATGCAGTAACACACAGAAAAAAAAAAATAGCTCACAGCTGAATACACAAGCCTTTGACATTTTGGACTAAATATTAGAGTAGCAGAGTATTGTCCTTTTTTAATGATTACAGGATTGGATTGCCTATGATCATATTTCTTGGATGGTAAAAGATGAGTTCTTTGTGTCGGATATAAATTGTAAATCTGTCTTCCCAGAATGAAACTTTAGATAAATACCCTTTCTTTGCAATCTCCCTGATTAGGGATCTGAGAGTTCCCTGATGCACATTATTGTTGGTTTTGCATGACAGAGGAGTATGCCTGGGGCAAATGAATCTAAAAGGATACAGAGAGGAAGAAGAGAGAAGCAGTACTGAAGAATCTAGCCCCAAGATTGACAATTGTAACTGAAATAGAGGAAGGTATGCAATAACAGTTAAATAAAAACTAAAAAGATTAAAGGTAAGGTGATTAAAATGTAAGAAAAAATATCATGAAATTTAATTTTAAGAAGTTAATGTTGATGTAAAAAGTGCACAGAATTCCATTAATGCATTAAACCACTATTAGACCCCCAAGACCAGGAGTAAAAGTACTCAAAACCCTCAAAACCAGACATCAATTTTTATTGTTTTCAGAGCTAGCCTGTGTTTTTTCTATATGCAACAAGAAATTAAGAATACAAAATTCTAGAAAGCAGAGATGGAAATGTCAGTTGAAGTGACAGAAGCACAATATTTGCACAAAATGATCAAGAATAATAACAATAATTGCCAAGTGACTTTGGTTAATGTACCTTTTAATCTTGAGTAACCTGTCCTGCACTTTATTTTTAAAATTATATAATACTTAAAAATATAATCAGTGTATATTTAATATATTAAATGTTGTATATTATATAATTATTTAATTATAAATATAAAACGTATTATGAATATGTTGGAAATATTTTCAATTGTTTTCTATGACACATTTGTCTTAACAAACTGTAATTTAATGTGAAGTGGCTAAACCAGCAATCAAGTTCAGGCAAAACTAACGAATGTAGTAGAGAGAGAAATGGTGTTTCTACTTTTCTTGTATAACAGAACTGTCTGCCACAACTGAGATCCATCCACCAGTTTGGAGAAACAAGTTGTAGCAAAATCAGAAATAACACCCACTCATATACGTACATCCTCCAGAAAGAACTTCATTCATGTGTATCAGGGCTTGTCAGATTTTTCAGAAGTCACATCACCAAATTGTTAAAGGTGCTGAGGTTTCTAAGAGGTACAGAGAGCTATCAATGAAAAGATCAGCCTGCAGATTCTGGTTTGAGCTTCTTATTTCTACTTTGGCTTTCTCACTTCCTTGCTTTTTTATGAGAGTACTAACTCTAGTAAAGGTCATATAATTCACACACAATGAATGTTAAGAAGAAATTCTTTACTGTGAGAGTAGTGAGACACTGGAACAGGTTGCCCAGTGAGGTTGTGGATGCCCGCTCTCTGGAAGCATTCAAGGCAAGGCTAAATGGGGCTTTGAGCATCCTGGTCTAGAGGGAGGGGTTCCTGCCTATAGCAGGGAGTTGGAACTAGATGATCTTAAATGTTTCTTCGAACCCAAACCATTCTATGATTCTTTGACTCTATGAATAGCTTTCAAATGATAAGAATAGTGCAGAAGTTAAAATGTTTTTAAGTGCAGCAGCTGATTAAATCTTTCTTCAATTTTACATCATGTTTAACATTGTCTTATCCATCACATTACACCTGGAATTACTTAATAATTCCTGAATCATTCCTGCAGAAACAATGTCTATTTGTCAATATTGATGCTTCTGTAATTGCCCATGGAATGTGTTGCATTGCCAAAAGCTTTTTCCAATTAGTTGACTTTTTTTTTCTGCTTTCATATATGCTTTATATTTCTATCTATAGTGAATAAAGAGAATAACTGATCCCTGATATTTCTGTAGGAAATGTCAAAGCACTTTGTCATAGTAACCCTACTTAATTGCTTCTGCACTAGTACCTTAGTATGTTTTGTATAATATTAGCAGTTAAGAGTAATAAACTGGAGGGATTCAGGCTGATCTCACACAGTTATGTGGTGGTGAGGAGGGGGGTCTGTTTAAGCTATGAGAATTTGCCTGTGGACACCAAAAACATTTTACTTGAAAGTTCTACATTGAGAATGATTTGACATAGAGTTACTTGGAAGCCTTAAATAAAGGACTTGATTCTTTACTGTCAAACGTTCCATGTAATCATCTGTTCCTGCATAAAATGGTTTTAAGTCTCACTAAACACAGAACAATAGCATTTACTCCCACTTTGCACTCATAGTAGACATGCTTTAAAAAAAAAAAAAAAATTGTCAAAGGCACTTACCGTTTTTCATCAGGTGGATGGATAAGTACTAAGGCATGGGGGCTGGAGAGGTTCAAGTACTAAAATGTATGAAAATTCCCATCTTTAGTGAAACACACACAGATAATGCAAAGTCAAAGTAAAGGGAAAAGTAGAAATGTAAGCATTGCTGAATCGGTAAAAATGAAGAACAATTGGATTATTTTAATATAAAGCCTATACATTATATTTACATAATTTAATGCATAGATTGTTTCATTAAAGTTTGTCTGTGAAAGAGGACAAAGCAAGCTGTTTGCATAATATTTTCCACTGAGATAATGGTGAAGATTAAGAAATGTATTTATTTTAGTCTTTGTAAAATTTTGTCTTAAAAGTCCATATAATCCTCAGACTCGATCAAATGCGTATGTATCACAATTCAGCATCTGGAAGCTTCACTTTCACTACTTTATCCTCTGAGTGCTTCTGATAATGGAGGGAAGCACTGGTTTTCTCATTTCACAAATGGGACAGAGGATAGTAAGGACCAGCAGTGATATTGCATGCGATAAAGCCAGGCATGTGTGAGCAAACAAATGGTAGAAACCTTTTAACAATTTTTGGCTTCTGTGTTAGGCTTTGAAGCAATTAGGGAAGCATGAGTCAATGTTTTCAGAGAGACAAAATGAGGTCCGTGTTTTGTTACAAGGATTTCAGAAACTCCATAGTTTTGTCAATATTAAATCTATAATGAATTAAACAGGCCAGGAAATGTTCTCTGGCCCTGGGGACAACTGGTGCTGCGCAGCTTATCCATACAGACCCTTACATTTCTTCAGCAGAGGCATGCTGCATCCATGCTGCCTGCTGCCCTGATGTGTGCCAGCTAATGTCCAGGTGTTACACTCTGGAAGAGGCCATGGCAGAGGGCATGGTGGTGATGGTTCAGCAGCACTTGCTGACAGTTTATCATCACCTGTCAGGTGCTTGAGTCTATAACCTGGTTCTGCTTAGTTTGCTGGTATAGACATAGCTTGCATTTTGCAAATATTGTCTTTTTTTTGTTTGTTTGTTTTTGTTTTTTTTGGGTTTTGTGTGTGTGTGTGTGTTTTTAATATGGTGTGATGCTGTCTTGAAACTGTAACCAATCCAAAAGTACCTAGCCAACTCACTGCTAGAGGAAATATCATGTTTTTCTTATGAAAAAGTAATACCATGAAGCATAAAATAGGAATACTAAAAAGGCTGTAGCTATGCAAGACTTGTCAAAGAGTCTTCTAGAACCCGGAGAGATTTTGTTGTTGTTTTTGTTGTTTGTTTGTTTTTCTTTTAATTTGATAACATTCCTCACTTTATTTACCTTGAGGTCTCTGAACACTAGCAGAACATGTTTAATCAAGGCAAGCTAGAACACAGGTATAGTCAGTTCACTGCCTTTCCTTGTATCTCATTGTCACTTAACATTTGGAATAGATCTCTGCCTAGTATGATAGTGATTAGACATGCTGTCTCTTCAAAATTTGACCATCAGTTTTGAGCAAATCCATTCAGTCTATCCAGTGCAATAGTAGTTTTTTTAGATGCTGACTTCACTGATATATCCCTCTTTGGCAAACTTAGGTAGGTTTTTGGCAAGTCTATTCCATTAGTTATTCATCTCTAATTTGTTGAAATTAACTGTCAGATGCTGGGATTGTTGCCAGGACAAGGTCAATGTAGAACTGAAATCTCTCTGCAAAGCCTTTTATTCTTTTGCTGGTCGCTGTTTAATTTAAGCAGTGGACTGTTGTCTCTGCTGTGAGTGCTTTTGCTTGTATGTACAGAACTGAAAAAAATGATACAAAATCCTGAACTCTAATGTAGAACATCATGCAATAATTTTATACTCAAGAATTCCAAATATTGATGGCTCTTTCCATCTTAAAATACAAGGAAAAAAATAACCTGACTGCTAATGTCTCCTTTTCCACTTAAGACAGACAGTCTTTTCATATGGTGGCTGGTCTTCTTCCAGCTCTTCAGTTTTTGTCTGTGACACACTGATCATCCAAAGGTGTACATATCAACACAGCTTTTGAATTACCCTGTGAAATTAAAAAAAACCAAAAAGATTCTTAGTGCTGTTATGTTGTTGTTGGGTGTTTTTTTTCTTCCTGTATATTTCTAAGGGAAGTGGAAAATACTTTGTAAAAAATTCTCCATATATTTGTCTTAATCAGGTATCATCTTAAAATCGACACATCCTAGATAGAAGAAGTTTACCTGAAAGTGGCTAAATTTCCTATATACTAATGTTGTGCTCATGAATTTTCCAATTTATATCTTATTCAGAGAAATGTCAGCTCACTGAACCTGAAAAGTGCATGTATTTATCTACTATACTCATTATTTTCTCTGCTGTAAATATACACATCCTGATCGAATTTTAGAATGCTTACACCTCCAGATGAATTTGCTTGAGCCATGACCAGTTCTCTTTTAGAAGACTGGAAAGACACCAGCAATTCATCAGTCTGAATGACTGCTTTGGAGGTGTTCAGGTGGCAAAGATCCACAGGCAGCATTCATCAGATGCACACCTTTCTGACAGGGGGTTTGACATACTTGTACAATGGAACAGATTATTTAGCTAGGTGGATTTGCCAGGAACTTTCACTGACATCTGACTGTGATAATGTTTCAGACAATGGCATTCAAATTAATGCCCAGTGTGCTAAAAAAAGCACATGTTCCTTTCTGCTTGTCCTTTGAAATGTGCATCTTCCCTGTTGGATTTCAGTTAATTCTTTCACAGTTGTGGCTTTCTCTTTTCCTCAATGTTGCCTAATAAAAAAACCTCTTCTTATGCTGTTAGAATGTAAACCGTGTTGCCATTTTTTAAGGCTTTGTGAGATCTCACTTTTCCTAGGGTGAAATCTTGCTAGTGATCTGGCAAACAAGTGTATCTGGCGCTAGCAGCTATCTTGTCTTTTATTAGTCTCTTCTTTTAACACTGTATTTCAGGGTTCAGCAAGACTGTGAACTGCAGCAGTTAAAAGCTTCATTTTTTCCCTCGTGTTCCTGGGACCTTCCAATAAGTTTGACCTTGTCATATCTAGCATTCTTTCTGCCTAGGCCATTAACATGACAAGTCCTTTGTATTTTGTTCTATCATTTTCTTTCCTTTTCACTCTAGGAAGGGACACATAAGGTCTTCAGCAATGTCACCTGTGGCATGCATCAGAATACTTGCCTGATGTTCCCTACTATGCTACAGGCCACTGACATTGCTCAAGTCTCCAGATGCAGCAAGGCCCTCACAATGGCTTTTATCTCTCAGCCATTTGTGAACTGAGATTCATTACTGCAGGGATCTGGAACTGTTCTATTCACAGGTTTCCTCTTTCCCTGTTAACACACCCAGGCAGCATTGCCACGAGGTTGATTTTTCTTTATTCCTTTATGCTTCTTTCCACTCCTCATGTCATACTGGGTGACAGTGTAAACAAAGATGCCTAATATTTGAGCTTCGCTTGGGAAATTCCAATTATTTTCTTTACTCTCCTGCATTTTGTAGTTCTCTCCTTCACACCACTGCACAGACTACTGCCAATCCACCATTTCAGCTCTGTACTTCTGTATAAACAGATCTCATTTCTTGTGGTCAAATAGGCTGCTCCCAGGAATATCACAGTAGAAATAACAATCAAAACAAATGCATTGCCTAGAAATAATGATCAAAAAACCTGCTGGTTATGGTGAGCTGTGCCCTCAGATCCATCTGCAATAAGATGGAAGCCCAATCCAGTCCCAGTGATAAGGGTTCTAGGAGCCTTGCAAAGCTAACCTGACCAAAACACAGTACTACAGTGAAAGAGGGTGAAATGTCTGTCAGTACCATGGATTTAGAATTTCCTGTGGTGAACAACTTCCTTGCCAGTAGAAAAAGCCACACAGAGCAAAGATCTAGCCCACTCAATTTCAGTCACACTAGGAAGATTTTTCATTAAAATGTATCACCCGTTTTTTTGGCAGATATAATTCAACTAATTCTAATCACTTTGCTAATGCAATAAAACATGTACCTCAAGTTTCTCATCTCTGGAATAAGTGATCTATAAGTACATTCATCTTAGAAGTTTTTAAACCAGGGGCTAAAGAAATAGGATTAGAACAGAAGTGAACCAGTCCAACAGCCAGGATAAGCTAAGCAAGCTCAAGGCTCACACAATCTTAACTTAATGAGTTTAAGACAATAGAAGGGTGGAAAGCAGGAATAATTCGCAGATTTTCTTTCTTTTTTTAGTTGCTGCCTTTTTTATTTGCAACAAAAATGTTTTGAAGAGAGCTGTCTCATTGACTGAAAACTTTTCCTAAAAACTCTTTTTTTGTACAAAATAAATAAATAGAAATTCATTTATGAAAGTAAGATTCTAAGAAATGTTTCCAACATATGTAGTAATGACTGGGCAATGATTCTCATATGAAAATTGATTGAAAAACTCAGTATTACAGTTAAAAGAAAATTAATATCCTACTCATCAATTTGTTAAATTCCCATTTCTAAACAAACAGATAAATAAATAAAACTCCTAATAGCTTTTATTGGCAACAAAAGTGTAACATTAGTAAAATCTCTGTTACTTCTTTCATCAACTCACACACACCTACATACACAAAAGACATACACAAAACATGAATGACCTCTGAAACAACTTCAGTAATTATAAAGGGACATTTTTCTTTTCAATTTTAAAAGAAGGCAATTTATATAATTGCCAGGAAACTGCTATAAAATGAAAGAGCTGCAAAGTGCCAAAAGTCTTAGCTGTTGGAAGCCAGGAGCTATGTTACTAAGCTTTTTGAATCTGGTAATTAAAATTTGCAGGTATAGAGTCAAAGCAACTTTGGAGATCCTCAGTAGACATGTTCCTTTGTTTTTGATGACTTTGAGGATCTTGTTCAACCTGTCCGCTCCAGTCATGTAGAATACTGGACAGGAAAATAACAACACCAACAATAGAAAGAGCTATTTTCATAACATCTGAATCGGTTTCTATGGTAACGCTTTTTAGTCTATTTAGGTTTTGTTATTTTTTTATCTTTCTGTCTCTGCCATTCTCACATTATTCCACTGAGTGACAGATATTGATAAAAAGACAAAACTTCACATCCACGTACAAACACATGTTGAGCTTGGAAGAGTAGGTAGTAGTTTGCTTTATGTTTGGCCTTTCCTTTTAACAGATGGTTCAAAGATTTTCTGCTACATTTCTTCTATTTTCTTTGAGAAAAAGTTGTTCAAAACAAGAAAGATACATTCAGCTTGAAATTCAATTACTCCAGTTATTTGTAAATATATGCTTTTCATCTTTGAGTCTGAAAGTTTAATGAAAGGTGCATGTCATCACTACTGTTTTATAGCTGGGGGAGGCAAGTACAAACTAGGAAAAAAAACAAACCAAAACAAAAAAAACATCCAAGATCAGCAAGCCAGCTAAGAGTTTCACTCACTCTACTAGCAGATTTGTGTTTCAGTATCTTAACAGTACCACTGATACTACACTTTATACCTAAGCTCACCATATTTGGAAAGCATTTCTGTTCATTATGTGTTTCCTTTCTGTTTCTATATGAAAAATGCACATGAATAAGCAGGAATTAGGACTACACCTTGAGAACCACTGAACTGTCTCCCTCAAAATGCCATTAAATTCACAGAGAAATCAGTATGGGAGTAGAGGAAAGCTGTTTTTATAAAATGCTGCTCATTTATATTAAAGTATGTCACATAGAGCAATAATCTAAAATGTATGTTCTTTCTTGAAGGAAAAAAAATGAAAAGACTGAAGGATTATGGACATAAAGGAGAAAGGATGATATTCCTGGGTAACTTGGAAGTGAAAGCAATTGGTACTTGCTTGGGTGACATGCACGAAAGTTGTACTGAAAATCTCAGACCTTTGTTTAAATAGAGCAAGAAAGGAGTGTCTGTTCCTCATGACTACATAGATGAAAGAGATTTTCTTTACACAGACAGAACTCTTATCCATCATGATTTGACCTGATTTTTAAAATTATCTGATGTAATTTTGCGACCTGTCAGCTTTAGATCATAAGAACAGCAGTATTAGATCAGCTCAGTGATCTGCCTTATTTGCTGTGCTGTCTACATTAAGCAGACACGTGTGGAAGCATGGAAGAGCAGGGCATGAATGATTCTTTCTCTGATACACCTCCTTAACTTTTTGCAGTCAGCAATTTAAAGATTTTCAGAGCCAATACTGCATCCAACACGCCCAGCAGTCAGCCTGTTCTCTAACTGATTTTAAACTCACATATTCCTTTGGCTACCTTCAAATTCTATAGCAGTGAGTCCCATGTTGCAATTTTGTAATATTTCAAAGACATAAAGTAATATAGTGAGCATCCTAGTTCTAAGACTTCCAGTTTTAGTTACTGTAAATCACACGGTCTGTATCCTGATCAGTATTGTCTTCGCACAACCTTTCTCAATAACTGTATTTAAAAAAAAAAAATAAGACTGCAGTTAACACAGATGCACATGTATCCAACGCTCAGACCCAAAACTGCAGATGATCTGCTCCATCCTGTTGTCTGTTTTTTTCAAGAGTTCTGTGACACAAATCAAACTGTCACCATTTCATCTTATTCAGAATGTGCATATTTTTGAGCCAGCAATTCTCTTATGAATATTTTAACCTTTGTAATCTCTTAAACTGAGAACAAATATTGTTAGATGATTTTTAATTTAGAATAAGAAAAAGGAAAAGGAAGTTTTGAAGCATATATGGTGATAGTTTATTGAGGTCAATTAAAATGAATGTTCTCACCAGAGAATTTTTTAAAAAGATCTACAAGCACTAGTCAACCAGTGCTTCTGAGCCACACAGAGATAGGAAGCTATCTTACAGTTAGCAAACTTAATGTAAAATAAATAGTCACAAATAATCTTATTAACTTTTTTAATGTTAGCAATGTTAGGTACAAGAAAACGAGGAAAAGGAGAAGAGGGGAAAAAAAATTGATCCACAAAACACCTACCTCATCTGGCTGAAGTTGATTTAACTGTAGTTCTAAAATAATTAGTAATGAGCACTTACCATAAAGCTGTCACAGCATTACCACCTTCAAAGGTCGAAAACAATTTATCTTCAGAAACTGTGCCTAGAATGGACCGAGAAGTTAATATTAATGAAGGAACAAACCAGGAAGTAGCAGGGCACTCAAAGCTAACTAGAGCTAAAATTAATGACAAGAGGCAGTCTGAAACACTTGAGTAATTTATTAACCAGTAATAGATTTTGGTAAATAGACCTTCTTGTGATATATGGGGTAAAGATAAATTACAAGTTTTGTAAACTGAGCGTTTCTGTTTGCCCTTTGAGTAATATATAAAGCAAGCCTTCAAGAAATGTGTTTGGTCTTTTCTTACCAGGTTTTCACTTCTGTACTTATCCAAAGTTATGTCAAATCTCTTTGCGGAAAGACATTATTAAGATTAAATTTCTGTCAAGGCAACACCCTGAATGATTATGTGATTGGCAATCATATCTATCAGGTGTCCTGGAGTGCTGCCCTGTACCAACACTGAGAGAGCACTGGGTGCTCCACTATCAAGGAGACTACATTCTAAATCATACGCAGAGCAGATATAATTCAAAACACTAACCTCGAGGCAATGAAGTTTTATTTAAGTTCATCTTTGATAAGATAAATGTTCTTCCACAGAGTGCCCTCATACACTTCATTAGGGAATATAAATTATCTTCTTATTAAGTTTATCTCTTTCATTTGTATATGTGCAAATGGACACTATTCTGTTATGAGTGGAGCTGAAGATTAAATAAAAATAATAAAAAAAAGCACTGGAATCTTAGATCAGCTTATTTGGTATGAAAAATATACATACACACTGTACATTTTAAATGAGTTTCCATAGTGGTGGCTTTGTATGCAGTGTGCTTCCTCTTGCTGCTTATACATCCAGAGCTCAGAAGATTATATGACCATTTTCAAACTTATCATGGATCCTTTCTGGTTCATTTTGTCTTTCTGGAGTAGCCAGCTCCGAGACACTGTCATTCTTCTTCTGCTGTAGCCATCTTTAGGGGAAGTCCTTCAAATCACTTGGAAGGCATTATCTGAAGCCCACCTGCAGAAAGCTGTCATGTTGTTATGTAATAGTTCCCTCTGTACTTTATCTTGCTGAAATCTCTGTGCCGGCTGTCCAGTGTTCCTCCAAAAAGTATTTCCTTCTTCATCTGGAAACCCCTTTCTATCCATTAGGAGACTCCTTATTAATTAAGCTAAGGTCAAAGGAGTAGATATGAATACAGGCAAGAAAGCCATGGGCAGTAGAAATGGTTGCTGGTCTCTTTAATCCAGAAATTCGGCTCGAAGTAATATGATAGAAGATCTGTTCTTGCTTTTATTCCTCCTACTTCCTCTTGTCTCTCATTTCATTCTTTGCTCCTTTAAAATGGACAGGTTGTTACAGTGTCCCTCTAATAATTACAACTTACAAAATGTATAATCACACTAAAGAAATCATTGTGAAAGATTTTACATTACTTCATCTTTTTGTTTGTTTGTTTCATTGATAGCACAGACTTTTTTATCCTTCTGGTTTAGGATAGCAGGTAAATAGAGCTGAGAGAATGTGATACCTGACAGAATTTTCTTCTTTCTGGAAGACAATATAAAAATAAAAGTAGCATAAGTGGTTTCACATTTTATTTATTAAAAAAAAAAAAGGCATTTTACATTATGGGAGCTATGAAGTGAAGAAGCTGGCTTTTTAACATATTGTTCTTTCTCCTATTCTGAGACATTCTTTCATGTACTCATAGTCACAACCTCCTCTTTTCTTTGCTTGTGGATACTGTTGCTTTTCTTTCAAGTACACTCAATTATCTAATTACTCAACATCTCAGTACCCATGGTATGCAATAACCAAAACTGAAGGCCAGGCAAAGATAGGTATGCTTGAAGCTAGAGATGCACATACAGGCAAAATCGTCTTCTTTCTGTTGTCGTTCTTCTTAAATATGTGCTTTTAGCTGTGATTAAAAAGTAAACATTAAAAGAGTAACGTAGGTTATATCTGATAGTATTGAAATGGTATTGCAAAGCTGCTATTACTTCAATAGTTTAAATTAACTAGATGGAACTCTTACAGCAATGGAGAGAAGGAGTCTTTGTTGATATCAGTACCCCAGACAAGAAGATGGACTGTTTTCATATGCCAAGGTTATAATTATCACAGTCAGACTAAATGCAAGTCAACTGCAAGCTTTGTTGTTGAACTTCTCTTTCTTGTCATCATTTTGATAACTGTCAAAACCTAAAATTTCAGCACTTTAATTGTTAGCAAATGAGATCAAAATTGAAAATTGAACAAACATGATCTGATTTAAAAGTAGAGATACTGAAGTGCTGATCATAATTTTCTATAAGCATAATTATTTGTCAAGCTTTTTAACAATATATCATTGAGGAGCAATGCAAATCACTATTCTCCATCTGCCCAACTGGGGCTTTGCCTAGTAATTTTTCCACCACATCAGTTTGCACTGAGTGTATTTGGATTCTGCAATAGGAAACTGAAGTCTCAAATACCAGACTCTTCTGTCTCAAATCTATCAGTACCTTTTGTTAATTCTTACATTACATCATCATCTCTTCAACAAAGCACCTTTTATCCCCTGCCTTTGTCAGTGCCCAAACACTTTATCCTCTTTTTCGTCGAACTACATATGGACCTCCCTCACAATTGGACTATAAACTGTTCTTTTCATTAGCTGCAGTCATTGCTGACTCATGTGTAACCCTTGTGCTTAGCTCAGCCACCCCTTCAATATCAATCCTGGCTCATTGCCCCTAGCTACTCTCACAGTGCCCACAGTGAACTTTTAAATAAATTAAGCTGAGGAAGACTCAGGACCTTTGGAATGTACTGGCATGAATTACTCATCACTCTAATTGACTGTTGGCTCTTGTATCCTCCATTCTTCTCCAAGTACGTATAGCCATTCTTATGGTAATGCATCTAAATATTCCAAACAGCTTTTGCTTCAGTGCTAACCCAATTGTCTGTTATGTCTCTTCAAACCTGCCAAGAGCAACTGTCTTCATTTATGAGAGGACACCCCACATTCCATATTTTAAACTGTGTGGAATTTTTAGTTTAAAAACAGTTTCTGAAAAATTGCTGTACTGAAAAACAAAGAGTAAATAATACCAGTGAAGCCTATTTATTATTTTACTATAATCTCCACCTTAATTTGCATATTTTCCAAGTAAGTAGAGTTGTTTCTGACAGAGCATCATAATCATTCTGCTAGTGTTCACTCCCTGTTTTCTTATGAGCCACAGCCAGTTGTAGAGACTTTTTGGCCCAAATTACACTTTCATTCCTATCAATCCAGTTCCTTAAGTTCAGACTGCACCCTCAGTTCTGATCCTATAACAGTATTACCCTCCATTACATGTAAGAACATAAGAACGCCATCTGTTCTTCAAAGGTGAGGTTGGTCTTATTTGCCCATTAATTCAAAAACTAATTTATGTTTTATCCACAAATCTATGCATTTTAAAACAAGAAGTGCACTTTAAAATAATAAATGATTCAGATGAGGTAAATGCAAAACCTCATAATGCTGTTTGTACAGAGTAATTTTTCTGGATAGCATGGCCTTCGACTTCATTTTTAAGATTTCATTCCTCAGTAGTTCTCTAATGAAGAAGTTTTTTCTGCAAAACATGACAGTGATTTGATTATTGAACAAAGTTATTATTATTATTATTCACAGTGTAAAAGTTTGATTTAATAGGAGATTAGAAACAAAGGGTAAAAAATGGAACTAGGAAAAGGTATTCTCTAGCAATGAAACATCGTTGTTAGAAAACCATGATGAGAAATGGAGCCTAAGAAGATAGGAGGAAACTGAAAATCGTGTATCTAAATGAATGGGTTTTATGCTTCTGAATTGAAAAGGGCTACTTGTTTTTTTATGTTCTATCTGAAAACCTGCTGTTCCAAGCTTCATGAACTTTACAACATGTTCATGTAAATACATAGTTAAAATACTGTTATTTTGTCCCAATGGTTGGCATTTACCGTGTTTAAAGTGTTTAACATGAAAGCCGGCGGAAGTGATTCATGAGGTGAAGTCGACCATATTCACTTACTAGAAAAATTATTAGTCCAATACTTTTGTAAGCATTTAAAATACTCAAGATACAGAACGAGACTACAATCCTCTATTCACGTATTTACCATCCCTTATTCCTTAGGTGTAATACCCACAATAAATTAATTAAGGAAAGTCTTTGCGCTAACTTTTGAATTAGCCCTATAAACAACTTGAGGATCCTGTTTATTCATTCCCTGTCTGAATGTCCAGAAATATGTACATGTTCACAGCACAAAGGCAAAAAGGGAAGAGATTCCTTTACCAGGCTTTACAATCAAAGAAATTAAATTGGCTCTCTAACCTGTTCTCTGATATTGCTTTGCTGAGTTCATTTGCTTGCATGTAGCCTAGCAGTAACAATTCAAACTGGGAGAACAACTAAAATGAGTGTGAGAGTATGAGAACTCTCTTCCAACTGGCTTTCAATTTATAGTAAGCATGCCATGAAGAAAGCAATTCTGAGCTAACACATTACAAACTGCCATACTGGAGTGACAGTCCCTAGAGAATGTTGTAAACAGTACAGAATGGATTTTATTGTCTCATATGGTAGCAATAGCTTAGCACGTTATGAATAATCCAACTGTACTTCTTTCCCGTGTCCAAACCGGTAACTACAATTGGCCACAAATACTTCTATAGCCCCGAGGCAAACTGGCACAAGAGGGCTTGCAGGCACAAAGCTGCGCCCTGCAAGGCAGGAGTTGAACTGCCCACAGGCTGACTAGAGGGCAGGCATCCTGGCCCAGGCTCTCCTTCAATCTGTGGTTGAGCCTGGTTTGAGAGAGCACCTTTTGGCTCATGTCAGAACTGTGCCAAAGAATACACAAACAATTAACTGGTATGGATCACATGCTCACATTCCAGCATATAAAGGATGCTATTGTTTTTGCTAGTGTAGACAGTTTTTGACATAAGATAATTCAAGGAAGGTTTTCAGGTGCAAAAATGAACTTTTTCACTCTTATATGCCAAAAATAGTAGAATATCCCCTCACATCTAGTTAATGGAATGTTTTTGTACTATGTGCATTTTAAGGTCTAGAAAAGAATAATGGCCAGTAGAGGAATTTGGTTAGGAAAAAAAACAACAAACCAGTTCTTTCTATAGAAATAACAGAGGGATGCGAAAGTACTGCTGCATGGTATAAAATTAAAATGAGGAGGTTATTGATATGAGCGGTAGGGGTGACTGCATACTTTTTGTAGATCAGGTACAAACAGCACTTGTGTTGCTGAAGTCTGTACTTGGTGAAAAATAAGAGACATTCTGATTGATCTCTTTTGTCATCATCTGTGAATAGAGATTGTGACTGCTTTTCTCATAGAGGAGTTAATTTCAAAAATACATTTGAAGTAAGCTTTTAAATAAGATGAGCAGGAACTGAAGCTATTGGTAAAGCATATAGAGATGAAAACTAGATGGTAGATATTGAAAGTCTAATGGGAAAGGGCAAATGTTAACAAAACTTACAGTTTAAATTGTTTAGTTATATACAGCTTTGTGCTAGAGTCATTGGGATTATCACAGAATCACAGAACTACAGAATTGTAGGAGTTGGAAGGGACCTCTAGAGGTCATCGAGTCTAACCCCCTGCCAAAGCAGCTCCCTAGCCCAGATTGCACAGGTAGGCGTCCAGGCGGGTCTTGAACGTCTCCAGAGAAGGAGACTCCACCACCTCTCTGTGCAGCCTGTGCCAGTACTCCATCATCCTCACTGTGAAGAAGTTCCCACTCACATTTGTGTGGAACTTCCTATGCATAAGTTTGTGGCCATTTCCCCTTGTCCTATCACCACACGCTGCTGAGAAGAACCCAGCCTTGTCCCTTTGCCTCCCACTCCTTAGATATTTATAGATGTGGATCAGATTCCCTTTGAGTCTTCTTTTCTCAAGGCTGAACAGACCCAAGTCTCTCAGCCTTTCCTCATAAGGGAGATGTTCCACACTCTTTATCATTATGCTGTCCAAGGTGAGGAAAGAATCACAGAATCATAGAATCCTTAGAGTTGTAAGGGATCTTTACAGGTCATCTAGTCCAACTCCCCTGTAATGAACAGAGACAGCACAGCTAGATCAGATTACCAAGGGCCTGATCCAGCCTTGCCTTGAAAATCTCCAGAAATGGGACATCCACCACATCTCTGGGCAACCTGTTCCAATGCCTCACCACCCTCACTGTAAAAGACTTCTTATATCCAACATAATCTACACTCTTTAAGCTTGAAACCATTTCCCCTTGTTCTGTCACCACAGACCCTCCTAATAGTCTGTCTCCTTTCTTGTAGCTCCCCTTTAGATACTGACGGGCCACTCTCAGGTCACCTTGAAGCCTTTTCTTCTCCAGGCTGAACAGCCTCAGCTCTTTCAGCCTGTCCTTGTAGGATAACTGTTCTGTCCCTTTGATCACTTTTGTGGTCCTTCTCTCGACATACCCCAACAGGTTTATGTCTCTCTTGTACTATGGATTCTGCATCTGGACACTACTCCAGAAGAGACCTCATTAGCACAGAGTAGAGAGGCAGGATCACCTCCCTCAACCTGCTGGCCACCCTTCATTTGATGCAGCCCGGGATAGAGTTGGTTTTCTGGGCTGTGAGAGCAGATTTCTGGCTCATGTCCAGCTTGCCATCCACCAGTACCACCATCATGTCTTTTTCAGCAGGGCTGTGCTCAATCCTTTTGTCCACCAGCTTGAATTTGTTGTGAGAGTTGCCTTAACCCTTGCATTTGGATTTGTTGAACCTCACAAGGTTCACCTGGGCCCACTGCTCAATCCTATCTTGGTTCCTCTGTGTGCATCCCATCCCTCTGGTGTGTCAGCCACACCCCACAGCTTGGTGTCAACAGCAAACTTGCTGACGATGCACTTGACCCCACTGTCAGTCATTGATGAAGATATTAAAGAGTATCGTCCACAGCACTGACCCTGGGGGTCCATCCAGGACAGAAGATGAGATGAGACAGAAAAATAAACCTTAAACCAAAACAGCTGAAGAGATCGTGCTGTACCCTGACAGTGAGAATATGTAGTAGTCCCAAACTTTAACAGCTTTTGTGATAATTCATATGAAATGCAAAAAAAAAAAAAGTTATGAAAACTCAATTCTGAATCCATCTATCTGTGGAATTTTGGTGCTGTTGATACAGATGTTCTTTGTGAAACAGTAGCCATAAACTAAACTAAAGGAATTGCAGAAACTGAGCTACTTTAAAGCTTGTTATCTCAGAACCTAGAAAGTCATATTATTTGTTGTGAAGAAACAAAAATGGTTGAGTAGAAGAAAAATTAATTGTCCTCAGTTATCCCTCATGACATATATATATGGAGGCATCAATATTCAAAATCTGCAACTGTTGTACTAAAAAATTAAATTGCTCCAAAAATCCAGTAAAGGTTACCATTCACATTGTCTTGCACCATGTATAGAATCTCACAGTACAATAATTAGCCATGCATACCTCTCACATAAATGTTCATGAAGTCTAATGATGATTATCTTAGGTTATCTTGTAAAGATATCAGAGCATAACATAGTGAAGCCAAATCACTTGAACCATTAGCTTTTAAGGACAGTGGAGGAGAATTTTAGAATATCAAAAAGTCTATTAGTTAATAAAAGTAGCTTTGCAACTGTTGAGTTAAAAATACGAATAACATTATTTCACAGGTAGCTTATTCAAACATTGGAATGGGCTGCTCGGGGAAGTGATGCAGTCCTCACCTCTAGAAATATTTCATGTGTGGATGTGACACCAAGGCACATGGTTTAGTGACGGGACTCGACAGTTCTGTTTGGTGGTTGGACTTAATGATCTTGAAGGTCTTTTCCAGTTTTGATGATTCTGTGATTTTAGGACAAAATATTTACATTTGAATGATATTTTCGATGTGGTTTTCAGGTTTCCTGTTTTCCTTTCTTGAACAAAAGTTATTAGAAGTAGGCTGGTGCGGAAAAAGAAAAGAACGCGGAATTATTTTTTTTTTTAATCGAAATAATACCCCAACGTTTTGTGGTGCTAGTATTATTAATGATTCCATAAGGGAAACCTGAAAGTCTGGAGTTATGATTTCTCAAGCATTTAGGAAATTAACAATTTCAGATATGTCTGAAACTTAAAAGACAAGCATACGTCCCATATTTACTGTCAAAATGCATTCCCTCTTCCAAACAAACAATCTTGCAATGCAAGCCCTTGCTTGTTTGTCTCACAGTTACTGAAAGCTCATCTATTGCTTCTTGGTGTTCTACTCTAGAAAGTAGTATTTAGTGTAGAATTTAGTATTATCTGAGAATAGTGACTGTTCTTCGTTCCTGAGACAAAGGTATTCCGTTGTTCAAGTCAATTAAAAAAAATCAGTAAAAGAAAACAAATAGAGAATTATCAGTAGTATTTTCCTTTATGGATTGACACATTTAGCATGAACATGGAAAAGATTATTTATTCTATGCCTGTTTAAAGACTTGAGGATTGCAAAAAGCCAATAACTGAATGCCAACTTTAACATGAAATTATGTTTCTGTTCTTTGCTGTGATCTTTGCATTATCTTTGTTTTCTTTATTCTTTGTTTCATTTTTTATTTTGTGCTCTTAAAGTGCTTCCTGTTTGTGGATTCAATCCATGGTCAGACTTCATAAGAATAAAAGTAGCACCTATTTAATTTATCTCTTTAGAGGTAAATTAAAGGCAAGGTTTTATTTGTTTCTTTGTTTTTAATCTCCATGAAATTTAATTATTTACATGATTTTATACTAATTCCTATATCTCCTTCACAACAAATTCCAGCTGAGTGGATTTTAGCCCTACTCACTTTGTAATCACCAGTATAGATTGCATTTTTCACATCTATTTTCCACTTGCTTTGATTCTTACAATATTTATTAGAATGCAGAGACAGATGACTAGTTTAATGTAGAAAAAAGAACCTGTTTCAGGGCAAGAAGAAAAATCTGGCATATTTAGGTAAATCTCTTTGTGTGGAAAATATGCTCTTTTATTAAAAAAAAAAATCAGAGGTTCTAGAAATTTTGATAAATGCTGATTTTCAGGACCTGCTTATGATTTCTTTCTATAGGTCCTTGAAATAGATATGTGTTCTCAGTGTTACTTATCATTATTACATTACAAATACTAAATTCTAGAATAAGTAGATTGGAATTTCCATTGTTTTTTTACACTTCTCAAATGAGTGCTTTCCTTACAAGAATGAAAGAAGGATATAATTTGAAGTCTGATGTGATTTTTGTCTTTAATAGTATATTGTTTATAAAGAAGATTTGTCGTACTTAGATATTCAAGCTAGCTAAACGCTTGAGGCTCAATTACAGCTAACAAAATTGTGCTTTCTGAGGACAGAAAAGATCCTTCCCCCTACTTATAATTAGAACCAAATCTGGGGAGCTGAGAACAGCAGCTATGGGAGGAAGAAGAGGTTAGTGTAACAGAGCCAACTTCATTTCAGAAACTGAAGAAAGTGAGAATAAATTATGCTGTTAAAATTAATTTTGTTTCAAGTTGAAAGGCGTTCAGCACAGGTAATTAAATTGGTGAGTTTTAATATACTAGAATGAAAAACAAATAAGGAATTGGGGAGGATGTGTAGAACTTGGTTGTCATGCTGTGGCTTTGTAAATTATGGGCTGCAGGTGCAGTAGGGTGGGGGGCAGGTGATGAAGTGATGATCCTTTGCCAAAACAGAAGAGAAGAGGGAGGAGCCTAGGAGTAGTCCAGGGCCTGGTGAGACAGACAAAAATAAATAGGAATGAAGTACTTGTAAAATTATGGCTCCCTTGCTAGAAATAATACACAATTTAATGATGGTGATTTTTTTTTTTTTCATTTTTTCTGTTTGGGAATACACATCCCAGTCAACACAATGTGGTTTGTTTATTTATTTACCACAGTGGATGAATATAGCATTACTTAACAGCCAGGATTCCAGGGGGATATCGGTCAAACATGCCAAGTCCATGGCTATACCTGGGTGCATACCAGCTGCCAGAGCTTGTTCTCTTGCTGAGGATGGAGGGATGTTGAATACACTTCGAGCACTGCCTTCACATGGTTCTCTCATCATGATCCACCAGTGGTTGTAGATGTTATTCTGAGGCTGTTTTGCATCCTTCTGATAGTATGTGATGCAAATATGCTGTTACATGACTTACCATCAGTGTTCATTAGAATCCCATCTGCCATTCAGAAGAGTTAGCTATTATCAGCAGTTGTATATTCCAGCTAGAACACAGATTGCTCCTAATAAAACTTGCTTCTGTCTTCTCATTTTGTGATCAACATGATCATTAACATTTTAATCACGCTTCTTTCTTCCACAAAGCCATGTCCACATTTATATCAGATTACCATCATCTGTCTTTCTTTCAATACAGTGGATAAAATATGAGCTAAAATTTGCAATCTATACTCAGTCATCCATAAGAGTTAGCATTGATTTCACCAAGACAGATCAGGATTTGTTCAAATTTGGATATTTATAAGACAAATAGTATATTCCTATTTTTAAAGTGTTTTAACTCTGCAGCTTTTTCCTAGAAGATTCTAAATTGTTCCTGAAAAGTCATTTTTTGTCAAATTCTAGTTCGAACAACGTATGCCAATTTTAACAAAAGCATTGGTGGGAAGGCAAATTGAGGTTGCACTGTAGGAAGTCAAAACAAATGAGCCAACAAGTAAAAGAAAGGGCATTTATTAATTTTCGATAATGTTTACAGTGCATTTTGCTGCATAGCCTTCATCGTAAATAAATATTTATCATAAACAGGAAGTACTGTTATCAGTCAGACTTTAACAGGATAGATTTTATGAATTCAAATACACTGAGGACATCTGAATGTAAAAAATAAAGGCAAAATCTAAGATTAAATGACTAATGCATTTTCAGGATCTGCTAGGTTTTTTTGTTTGAGTTATGTAGATTTTTTTCCCAGTCTACATTTCTCTTTTTAAACATAAAGAATAATTATGTTGCATATAATAATTTAGAAACACTGCCTACCCCCCGCCCCCAACTTAAATAGATTATTTGATCCAGGATTAGGAGGCAAGGTGTTTGTCATATCTATAAAATCATAACAGGAAATGAAATGATTGAGTCTTAAAGTGCATGTTTTGAAACTTTTGAGGTTGATATCAGGTGAACTATGTATTTTAGGCAAATATATAGAAATCTGGGAAAATAAACAATAGAAATTTCAAAGCAATACAATCTGTAACTAATAAACAGTATAAAATGAACTAAAATTCAAGTCTGGTGATGATGTATATATACATTATCTTTTCCAAACTTTTCCAAACTTTCATAGCCTTGATTCAATATTTTTTCTTAACTGGGATTTTAGTAAAACTGTTGGCCAAGCTTTTCTTATATGCATTTAAGACAGCAATCAGTTGTGTATGTTGCATAAATCATAACATCCACATTTCAGAATTGTGATCTTGCATTGATAGTGTGAATTTTTTTAATATTGATGTGATTTTGACACTTTAAATTGTGATGAGGATAAAGGCACTTTGCTCTCAATATTACTGGTGTGGGTTTGATGGAGTGATACAGTGGGCACTTATTTTATAGCCTGCAACTGGCATTTCAAGCAACACAGTGAAAGGTAGATTATAATTTATTTCAAGAAAGAAGTAAGCTCGTTTATATAAGTGACAATGTCAAGTTTAATTAAGGGCTACAGTGACAAAGGAGAGCTGACTGCGTGCACTCAAAATACTTTTCAAATGACAAATGTCTGACACCCATAAAAAACAATATCCAAAGTAATTGGTAAGGTTATGATACTTTAACCTGACTAAAAAGATTTTAGGCAGTATATTCTAGTAGGTTAACACTCTATCTGATTTATGTGCAAAAACAGATAAATTAAACTTAATTTAGAGCCAAAAACTCAGATTTAGAGTTTAAGTTCTTCTGCATGGAGGGAAAGAAAATGTAACTGGCAATTAGTAGCATTGGTATTCCCATGTTTACTTCATTTGCCTATATGAGATTTTAGAACCAGTAACTTTGTTATTTCACTACTATGGCATTTTGGAAATTCCTTGTCAAACTAAAAATGTAGACAAAAATCTGTTGGTATGATTTGTATATTCTTTGTTCTTGCTCTGCACACTCAGTGTTGTAGAAAACAGTCCAAATCCACACAATTCCAATCCACACCAACATCTCTTTCTTTCTCTGTTTGTGGCAACTACACCAATACAGGGAGAGCTGATGTTAAAGGTCAAGATGATAGAATATGACAGCTCTTTGACGTGAAAAGATAAATGAGTGTCCCTAAGTATTCAGCATGAGCTTCTCTTTGATCCCTGCAGGGCATCTGCACCACAACCACTGCATTTTTGCACTTCTTCTTCTTAGCTTCATTCTGTTGGGTCTTGACAGAAGCGTGGCAGTCATATATGGCTGTTACTGGAAAAATTAGGACACGGCTCATAAGGAAACGTTTCCTGTGCCTTGGATGGGGTAAGTCTGTAAAACCCATTTACTTAGAGTCATTGGAATGAAACATTTAATACAGTGATAATACCAGGAGTATTATCATTTTCCTCAATTACCTTGAAAGATAGTAGACAGTGCATTAATAAATAGAGAACTAGGTTTGGAGTCCTTCCACTTTAGCTTCAGTATAATCAGTTACCTCAAGCCATGCTGGTGTTTATTTTGGCATTCTGTAATAAATATGTTTTAACATAATTTTAGAAGTTTTCAGCCAAGTTGTATAATATCAAGAAATAAAAATATAATAACAAAAAAATCATTTACTGAATTTCATGAAGACTGTTACTAGTTCACTTTAAGACATATTGGAGGTACCAGTAATTTAGCTACTGAAGTAACACAGAAAACATCTCTGACAGTGCTTGAGAAAATCAAATCCTGTAATAGCACTGTGCAGGATTGATACAGATGATTAATTCCATGTAAAATTGATCATTTTATGTTAGTTTGCCCTGTCTTTTTTTGTTCAGACGGAACAGCAGTATTTTGATCACCCTGTAAAGATTTTTACTGTTTTGTGATGTTTTTTTTCCAGGTTTACCAGCCTTAGTGGTTGCAATATCAATAGGCTTTACCAAGACGAAAGGATATGGAACAGCTCACTAGTAAGTCAGTCTGAAATGTTAAATTACATTTTTAATTAACACGGTTCTCATACCCATCAGGAAGTATATAGCAGGGTTTCGGAGGTCCTCCCTACTAGTGTTCATTCGCACTTGGAAATGTCCTAGGAGTCACTGAGTGATCCACAGAAGTACAAAAGGAAACCATATGCCAGTCTTGGACTAAACTCAGCAAAATGCCAGGGATCCTGGATTTCTTGTGAGCATTTGAAGCAGCAAGCCATTTAGAAGCCCTACAGATCAGGACTGCGTATATGTCTAACATTTATGGAAATTTACCAAAGGGAACCTTAAATGTTGTGGTTGCCAACCTCTAAACATATCTAAAACTGTACTGGCAAGAGTTCCTTTGTCACTCAGGTTTTTACCTGCCAAGTACGTAAGGTGCTACCTAACCTTTTTTGCCCCTGAGCTGCATGGAGGCTTTGCAGGCCTCCAAATATCTCCCATTCATTCCTCTCTCCTGGAGTGCCTGATCCAACCCTTTTTATGAACTGAATTGTATGTGAGAGACAAGAAGTTCATATACACATTATCAATACAAGTTTTATTTAACCACCTGCATGGTTGCAGTGTATATTTAACACCCCGAAAAAATCACAGCTCAGCTAGTTTGCCCTTCCCCTGTCTCCTGCCAAAGGAGCTTGGCCTGAGTCTCAGTCCTGCCCACAAAAGCTTCTAACCACCAAGACATTATATGTTGGGGTTCTTTTCCTTTAGTCTTTCCATTTGCAGCTCTCCTCATGTTGCCTAAGAAATTAAGTATGCATCTGGACAGCAAGAGAGGAAATATGACTGTAGCCTGCTAATGAGGACATTCATCAGAGATGTGGATGAGTTAGGTCAAGTCCTTGCTTTGGTGAATATTTAATGACTCTCCTTAGCATCATCACTGAATGAGATCAGGGTTCCCCCTCCCTGCCACGTGTCCCACCCTTGAGGCACATAGCAGAGGGGGCTTCAAGCCCTTGCTCCGGGTAGGTAAGGCTCTAAATCTGCTCCTGATTACCTGCTCTAACCACTGAGCTCTCTAGTTTTGAATTGTGACAACATTTCTTGCATTTTGTTAATGAGGAATGGCTTACCTAGCTAATGTTCTTAACTGCAGGACAGCACTTACAGCTGGGAATTGTTAGTGATAAAAATGTCTTAGCTACCTTTCGGGAGTTATACTGAGAACGTGTGACTCTGGCATTTTTATAACTAATAAGTTCTCATCTTGCTGACTTTTTTTTATTATTTGATCCCTTGACCAGTACTGACATGCCTGTTCAGCTGTGAGAATTATGAATTTCGACATTACAGTGTACAGACCCCACTGGGAATGTAGGTCTGCCTCTTGCAGGATCAATCCCATTACATTTTCTCTACTGAAATTAGTCATGTGTGACATTTTCCTTCACTTAGTGTTGCTTCTTGTGTCTTCCATGGGATGTAAATATTTTAACAGAAGATATGAAATATTCAGACAAAGCAACAAATCATTCATTAAGGGTAACCTGGAAAGTGAAATAGAGGAGGTCTCTACACTACCAACTCCTCCAGGACCATAGAACAAAAGCACAAGTGGAGGTGTATAGAGAACAAATGGAATCATAATGTAGATCCTGTTTCACTTGCAGAACATTTTCTTACCACTTGACATCACAATGATATAAAGGAATGGAATTTCCTCCTTTGTCACCAGCTGATGTGCTGTCCCACTGTAGAACGTAATGAAGAATTATGGTCTATAACTGTTTGGCCATGTGAAAGCAGAGCACCTGTGCTATTTTCAAAAGCACTTCTTAAAGTTTTTGAACTGCTTATGCTAATGTATATTTGGCCCATTTGGCTACATTCAGTTAAGCATATGCCACCATCGGAAGTACATCCTGTTGCAAACTATTCCTAATTTTTAAGATGCTGTTTTTGAGAAAAAAGAAAAAGCAGTTGATTCCAGTCCCCCACATGGAAAGTTTGACTGGAAGGGAGACCCAAAGGTCTTTAAAGCAGATCCCAGGTTCATCTTATGGTATGGCTGAAGAGTTTGGCTTGAAGTGTTCATCTTTGACCCAACTTCATGATAACAGTATCTGATTTCTGTGTTTTCCATTCAATGATAATTATTGGATGGTTACATTACTGTACATTCAAAACCACGTGTGAAAACTTTATTTCAAGCAGACAGTCGTAGTGATAAAATACAGAAACAAGGAATTCCTGAAAAAAAATTTGAAAAATAAAAAACATAGTAACAAGCTTTTAGATGTTTGAAAATATTAGTGTAAAGGCTTGGACACTTTTTCCAACTATTTCTGTGTGTTTAATAAAAATTTTCAATACCTATCCTCAGATGATGAGAACTATGAATGTACCACTACAGCAAGTTACAGATAGTAAACCTGTGAGAACTATTCATGTATACATACAGTGAGAAATATTAATCAGTGATACGGATAACTTTCAGGAATTTGTTGTATCAGCAAAATTTAAGATTCTACTATAGTTGTATTACCCCAAGAGAAGAATTCATTCTCCCATAGAGCATCAGACACTACAAGATGCTCAAAATGTACAGGACACAGAAGCAAGTCTACAGATGTTTCAACACTCAGCAAAATTTTATGACCATGTAACAGGGTGCCATAAGACAACCAGTAGATGCTCTTATACTAATCAATTTATATGGCTTTTGGCGTGTGGAAAGCAGGGAGAAAGAAGACAGAACAGGAGAACACAATAAAAACAACTATGAAGCTTTGGAGAAAAAAAAATGCTATTAGATCAAAGAAAAAGAGAAGAATGAAAAATGCTAAAAGAGTCGGCAGCAATTGCTTTATAGTATAAGGAAGAACATAAAAAAATTCTGTTGAAAAAGATGGGAAAAGTGCATCTCAGAGACATCAATTGGCAGATATTGGAAACATAGTAAAAAAAAAAAAAAAAAGCCACAAAAGACTGCTGAAAATCGCTATTGCTGAAAATTCAGGCTATAAAAGAAAAGAATACAACCTCTGTGTTTTCTTCCAGGCCTGTTCCTAAACAGAAGTCACTCTTTTGAACAGTCTTTTTCACTGAGAGCATAAGGCAGGAAGAAAGTTATGTCCTTGTCTTAAAGGCTTTTGTGGTTAAAACACTTTCCTCTGTATTAAAAGAAACCACTGGCATTTTATTCAGCACTGGTAATTGAAATTATAAATCAAAATAAGTCAAGAATTTTCATGGATTGATGTTTCTATCCAATAATAAACATGAACGTTTAAATTATAGGTTTTAATTATGCATAGTGGTCTTTTTCACTGATATTGGTAAGAAAATGCACTGTGAATACATCCCTTCTCAGAAGGTCATGTTCTCAGTCTCTCATAAGAAATAACCTTTTTTTATTATTATTATTAAAATTGCATTGAATTTTGAAAGCATTTTTCTTAGACATTACAAAAAT
>VXAB01003477.1:158402-239532 GCA_013399175.1 Odontophorus gujanensis
TTTTTTGGGGGGGGGGAGTGAGAGGAGGGAGGATGAAGACTACCTTGACAGTAATTACCTTTTTAACAGTGAAAGTAATATAAATTATTTATATCAGTTTATTTTTCCAGAATTTAGCATGTTGATGCAGCTAGGTTCATGAGGCAGATTTCACATCTTCACTGCAATGGGGAACAGTTTTATTCTTTGCAGTTGAAATTCCACTTGTAACAGATAATTACAAAGCATTTGCATTTACTTTACGTTGTTTTCAAAAGCACAAAAAGAGCACTGGAAAATATATACATATGATATAAGTATGGTTCTGATGTGAATATTTCTGAATATGAGATCCAAGTTAATTATTTGAATGCATATATTTGAGTTTTCTTATATGTAGGTGTGATCAAGCATTCAAATAAACATGCAATTCTTTGAATCTGTAATCAGTGGAAAAATAGCGCAGCTGCATTTATTTCAGTGTGTGAAGCTCCTGATCTTTTGCAGATATGTAAAGCTTTATATCATGGTGTATCAAATATTTAGAATTTGAATCTGTAAGCACTCTGTGTTTAGAAATCTGATGGTTTTTAGTGAAAGCTCTGATGCAGTGTGATAAAGTCTGCAAGATGAGTAGCTCACCAGAAAATACAGTTTTCATATGCTTTAAAATATGCATTTAAAGTGTTTGCAAAATATTCCAGAGAATATAAAGCAGATAAACCATGTATAATGAATTTTCTTTAACAGGAATGTTGTCCGTATGACCTAGTCCTAATAGCAATTCTTAAATGACATATGTGAGGATATATAGAAACACAGTTTTAATTTTTGTGTTATTGGTATTTGACCATTCTAGAAAACTAGAAATATTTCTTCATAGGCAAGTCCTGTTCATTTAGCTCATCACAAATATTTAGAGAATATTTGACAAGAATTTACAGATTTATTTTACATGATGTTCATAATACATTTCAGAATATATAAAATTTGCATTTAAACTTTTGAAACATTAGCTATTGGTAATGAAAATCACTTTTCAACTGTCTACACCATCATATCAACTAAGAAATTCTCTTCTGTGTGTCTGTATTTCTACATATTCACTGAACACAAAACGAGCTTATACTGTAGCAATTATTAATGCTTTCTTGACAATCCATCTTACTTATTTTTAATTTGTGTTAGTTCTTCTCTAATGTTCTTTCTAGCTGTTGGCTGTCTCTTGAAGGAGGGCTACTTTACGCTTTCGTTGGACCTGCAGCTGCTGTTGTCTTGGTAAACATTAATATCATTTCCAGTATGTTCATATGACATGGTGGAATATGTTCTTTAAATTATAAAGGCTTAGCCATTCCATAGAGTTCAATTTTGCTGTAAATACTGAGCTCAATTGAACATGCCTCCTATATTTTGAATGCATGATTCATTTAATTGTATCACATTGTTATAGCAGTTTTAACTTCATGTTTGCACAGTAAGCTGTGAAAGAATTATGTACTGATTGGTGGCACAGCAAACTTGTTACAGGCATCACTTAGTTATTATCAGTAGCATCTACACAATTGTCACTGCCTTGTAAGTTCAGTGACAGTCTTGATAGAGTGCTGCTTGGCAGTGTAACACTGTGCCAGCAAAATCAGCAGGAGGAGTGGAACCAGCCAGCGAGTTCTCCATGGCTACTGCTTTTCAAGGCAAAGAAAAAAAAAGCATCATAACTCAGAAATATTACTCATTTGTGTATTAATCTTCCACATCTCTGGAAATTCATTTAGCTGTAGGATTCACTTTGTCTAATTGTAGACATCTGCAATGTAGATTTCTGCATCTATGCTAATTATTCTAGATGTATATCACTGTCAGTGGAGAAAAATATGCATTTTTAAGGCTCAAATTGTCAGAAGTATTTAAACTATTGAATTTAGAGTAAGAAGAATTGCACCTTAGGCGTGCCACTAGCTATCAGTTGTATGCTCTGGGATCTGTATAGATTTTGTTCAATAATTTGTTTCACATTTTTCTGGGAAGTAGATTACAGATTTTGGATCTAGTTTTTTTCCTTGCACTGGTTTTATACTAGAATAGCTCTATCAGCAACAGTTAGCTCAGATTTTCATTTTCAAAAGGGAATCAGTCACAGTAGTCATCAAAGATAAAACCATTTAACCACAAAGATTATACCAAAATGGGTGTTTACTACTTCCATAGAGTTTGTCTCATCGTTGTCTGGAGTCAAGCCAGGATCCTTTGGTACAACTCACAGTCCCCCACCAAGAGAGAGGAACCAAGGATGTTTACAAAAAGCCAGGCATAATTTTCACATGGAACTGTATGTTCTCTTTGTAATTGGCAAGCTTTGTTCAGAGATGTTTGAAGTTCAGAGTCACAGTATTCCCTGCCATTAGCTCGTGGCTGTGCAAGGAACTATTCTATGCAGCCACTTAAGCTTAAGTGTATGAAGCAAAAGAATTGTATAGCATCAGCTGGAAAATGTAAATGCCGAAAATAAAGTAATGATAAGAAACACTGAAAAGGAGTTGGCAGGACAAACTGGCAACAATTAGGGATTTTGGCAGATGTCTTGGAAAATCTGCTTGAGAGGGAAAAAAGGATCACACTTCTGTAATCAGAAAAACAAAAATCATTTTTTTAATACATTGAATGCTTGATACTACCTTTTCATGAGGCTATGCAGGATAGCATCACTGAATTCTGTTCAATTTTACAAATGGATAATAACAGTCATTAGGTTGTCCATTAAGTGTCATTAGTATGTTCATCAAGTGCCAAAGTCTGACTGCCAAAACATTTGGAATTTTTTTTTTAGGTTAAGTCTTCAAGTGATGTATGTGGGCACAATACTGTGTACTTTAATGGGGATAAACAGATTTACTTAAGACATTCATATACCCCACCACAACCCCTTCTCCCCAAAAGAGGAGATTTAAAGGCTCATGACTGGCATTTTGGTGAACGACAGGGACAGTGACTGATGTGCAGAAGGATATGGAAAACTGCAGGCTGGTTCTACATAAGTGAAGACATCCATGTGGAAATTAAGTGCTCAAAAAGGAGGATGGCTACTGTCATTCATGTGCACTGACCAGGTCTGCCCTGGTCAATTCAAATGCAATGCTATGTGGTTTTCCTGGAATAGAAAATATAATTACAATTACATTTGAGAAGTATTATAGCTATAGTACTTGAGTTTCTGGCCAGAAAACCTGTATATAACTTGATAACAGATATAATTTAAGATTAAAAAATACGTGTCTTGCAGCGGGGCACTTGTGTATTACCCACTTTAGAATACATACTTGTGTGTTTGGGGATGGTGTCACATCATTCCTGATGACATACTCAGAAGTGTAACCAGGGGCTTATTTACTGATGTAACAGGATAAAATATTTTCTTCCTGTAAAAGATCAACTGTTTTGCCGTTTTTGTTTGTTTGTTTGTTTGACAGGTCAACATGGTGATTGGCATTTTGGTATTTAATAAACTTGTTTCCAGAGATGGGATCCTAGATAAAAAGCTCAAACACAGAGCGGGGTAAGAAACAATTGTGGGTTTTTTCCAACAAAATTTGAGTTATTTTTAAAGCATATTCAAATCGTAGCAATGATTTCCAATTACAGATATTCCCCAAAAATGCATTTGATTGTTCTTTGAACATTTATACCAGTGTAATAGCGTGTCTAACAGATTCCATTCATCTCAAAAGCTGCAGTTGCATTATTTTGAAGGAATGCAACTAAATAAACTAATGATAATAAAACACAAGTACAGCAGTATTAAGAATGAAGATTAAACCAATCTGAGCAGATTTCAGAAGACTGTCATAGTCTGAAACTTGTTGCAGCTAGAAAAATAGTTTCATTAATAATGCTTACTGAAGGAACTGATTATTTTTCTGTCTGGCTGCCAACTTTAATTGCTGTGGTGGGAAATGTTACTCATTTGTGTAAACTGTTGTAAAATACACATTACAGCATCATAGTTCCTACTGAGGTCAGTGCTATTCTGCTACTCTTGACTCTGTGAATAATTTACCTGCTTTCTGACATCCATGTCTACACTTATATTCCAAATTAATGTAATAGATTTTTTTTTTAATAAAAGTTCAAAAGTAAAAAGAATAAGTAAATGTAAGTTCTGGGTTATTGACTGTTTACTTGCATTTGCATTCAAATTATCTCAGTTATGCAGAGAAAAAATATAATAGTGATGGTATCAAAAAACAGTGAATGACAAAGATTTGAAGGGCTGCAACAGCAAACCTATTACAAAAAAAACTTCACAATTTCCTCGTCACTTTTTGAATGTTTATAAAACTATACAACAACTTTGCACCATCATCTCTTACAGCTACGTATTCTGGTACTGTCTTTCAGACAAGCTTGTAGTTAGCAGCACCAATTTCTGCCTTTCTAGCAATGATAAGCAATGGTACCTTCATTTTACTATGTGTTATGGCTGTTGGTAAATTTTTTTAAAGTTTCACTTCAAATTGTTTTGCCATTCCATTAACAATGTCATTCCTAATAATTTCAATTCATTGGTTGAATGAGCAGATTTATGATAGTTTGGTTGGTGTGATTCACATTTAATATTAATTAAATTAAATCATTCTAGTTTTAAGTTCTTTCATTGTCTTTCTGATAAGTGTGGGCCAGAAGCTTTCACTCCATGCTGTTTCATTACAAAGTATTAACTTCTTAACCTTGTTTTTGTCTACATTGCTCCATCGATATCCCAAATTTTGTAATAACTCTAATGAAAACTAGAGTATTATAACATCAGTACCAACTTATTACTCAGAAAATCACATTCATATCTGCTCTAATTCTAGTGATTTCAGAAGCTGGATCAGCCACAGGTTTTGTATTGTATGTTTTCTAAAGGTGTCTAAGCTTAAATTTAACTGAATCATTTTTTTCAGCTACTCAACTGTAGGCTATATAAATCTATTTGCCTGTAGTGTACTTCCTGATGAAACAAGTAACTTGCTTTCTAACAGTGAGCAACTTAGTGAAGAGGTATTCCATTTTAAAGTAAATGGATAAAGAACTACAAATCATTGTCAGAAACAATCCAGCTTTTCTAAGTATAAAGATGCTCTGATCAAGAAACAATCAGAGATTTCCTAGAAAGAATCCAGCAGAGAGTGACAAAGATGATGAGGGCACAATATCTCTCATACGAGAAAAACCTGAGAGATCTGGGAATGTTAAGCCTGGAGAAGAGAAGACTGAGAAGGGATGTGATCAATGCTAATAAATATCTAAAGTGTGGGAGGCAACTGCACAAGGCCATACTCTTTTCGGTAGTGTGTAGTGACAGGGCTAGAAGCAATGGCCAAAAACTGGAACATTGGATGTTCCACACAAATGAAATTTTTGCTGAAGTTGACAGAGCACTGAAATAGGCCACCCAGAATGTTTGTGGAGTCTCCTCCTTTGGAGATATTCAAGACCCATCTGGATGCCTACCTTTGTGATTTGCTGTAGAGAACCTGCTTTAGCAGGGAGGTTGGACTCTATTCAAAGATCCCTTCTAACACCTGTGATTCTGTAATTGTGTGTTTAACTCCTATGATAATATGAGATGGTGGTTTGATAGCACCATTGCTTGCTACTAGGTGGTAGATGAGGAGTCTTGAGTCATTCTTTGGGACACAGGAACTCATGCAGAATCAGGCCTCTGGTAGGAAGGGCCTTGCTACTCATTTCTCAAATATCTCTTGTTCAGAAGGGCAACTTTTTTCTTTATGGCACATGTTGCACTCAACATTTGTCAAATGTTTAGCTGTGGAAATCGTTTATGTAGAATTTGAAGCATTGAATCAGGCAGAATATACTGATTCCACATGCTTTTCTCACCTTAATAAGCACACGTGAATAAACAAGTGATAGAAGAATACAGTATGTTGTCTTGATGGATCTCAATCATCCTTCTGTCATAGGATATAGTATATGTATAAATCCAGACAGAAGGATTGTGTTAACACACACATCAAGCTCTATTATTATTTACAAGATTCAGAACAGATCTATAAACAAATCTATTCTCTCTAAAGAGATGGCAGTCCAATCACAGTGAAGTACTGTGTAGCAAAGACGGAGAGTGCTTCCCAAAATTTAGTTTAAACTTCTCATAGCACGATTCTAGCTTATTCATCAACATAGATTTTTAATTAGCGTAAACTGATGTAGAGACAAAGTTCTCTTCAATCCCCACAATCAACATACACATGGTCATGGCTCTGCATGATTGTTACTATGGAAAATCTTCATTAGGTTTATCAAAATTGAAGGTACTGAAGGTTGGTGTTTGAAGTCATGTGAATCTTGAGTTTGTCTATATTTGACATGCATTTAGTTGAAATAATTTGGAAATAACCATGTGTTACCTTTTTTTTTTTTTTTTTTCCTTCCATCATGATCACATTTTCCAGCTCTGAATATCTTTCATGTCTTAGTCAGCTATGGTTATTCCTGGTTCTGACAGCAAAGAAGGAATAGCAAAAGTATTTATTTAGTCTACTCAGGAAGCTGTATACGTGCAGTATTTAGAAGAAATATTAAATTCTAGGTTTTGCCCTTTAACTCTTCTGACAGGTGGTGAGGTACAGTTATCCATACGAAACACTTTGAGCTTAATGCTTGTGTACTGTGTTTTATTAAAATACAATACAGCTCACCCTTTTTTCAGTACCAACTGATATTTCTTTCATCAGATCCATACATTTCAAGCCCTGTATTCAGACCATCATTCGACATGATTAAAATAACTCCAGATGTTATTGGGCTATTCAAATCTAACTAAACTGTAAGCCCATACTGGTTTGATGCTTGAATACATTTTGTGGATTTCTTTCCCTGTTAATGCTCTGTACTGACGTGTACTTCATACTCCTCTTATTTGTGTCCTACACTGTTTCTCAAGTACAACAGTCGTAACAGGTCTGAATAGAGGGATTTCACTTTTTATGTCAATCCTAGCACGTGCTTATGTTTACTTCATTGTACTGAGCAGTTTTGATCTGGGGCCTTTTTTAGATTAAATGGAAGAAATAGAGTCTGCATGAAATGAAGCCCCATAGCATTAATATTTAAAGCTAATAATAATGTAAAGTATAGCATACAGTTCTGCAACGACATAGAGCATTCATCCTGAATAAGTCTACTTATTTTTCTGCATGACATCATATTTAAAAGCTAAATTTCAGTAGCAACGTTTTTTGGTGACAATTCAATATTTTGTTCTTTTTGTGGGTGTTCTGTTTGTTTGCAGTCAGATGAGTGAGCCTCATAGCGGTTTGACGCTCAAATGTGCCAAGTGTGGAGTAGTTTCAACAACAGCTTTGTCAGCCACCACCGCCAGTAATGCCATGTTAGTCCTGATCATTTACATCTTCTTGTTACAAATTTTATACAGTGCATGTGAGACAATAGTTTGATGATGACAACTGTGTTTGCTAACACTGTATAGAGTGCTGAGCATATTTAAATACTTTTTAACAACAACAAAAAAAAATATTGCAACTGTTTTTATTAACTGAATACAGGATGTTATTTAGAACATAAAGTACCAACACTGTTACATACTTGTTTGTGATTCTCAAGTCAACTTGATATAGTGCTGTCCTTAATATGTTTTATTTTAAAAATGAGCGTTCGTATTTTTCATTTTTTATTTTAATAATTTTACAGTGCTGCTTTTCTCTTTCTTTCAATAGGGCATCCCTTTGGAGCTCGTGTGTGGTATTGCCACTTCTGGCCTTGACTTGGATGTCTGCAGTTCTGGCTATGACAGACAAAAGATCAATATTATTTCAGATACTTTTTGCAGTATTTGATTCATTACAAGGCTTTGTTATTGTCATGGTCCATTGTATTCTCCGAAGGGAGGTGAGGAATGGCTTCCCAGTTTTCTCATGGGCTGTGTTCCTGATAATCTCTGAACTGTTCTTTAATGTTATGTTGAGCTTCCTCTGCAGAAATATGTTTCATAGAAAGAATGAAGTGTTTTATGAAGAGATGAAGAGGAATGTGTGAAAGAGAGAGTAGGAAGGATCAGTTAATTCCAAAAGCAGATTGGCAGATTCAGTATAAAACTGTACCCACTTGATTAAAAGTGGTTTTCAGTCAGTCTCAGATTCAGTTTATTTCCAAGTGTTAGGCATTTCCAATATCATGATACAGGAAATGCTAACATGAATGTCTTTTTCTTGAAGAGCAAAAGCTATAGATTTTTAAAATCTCTTACACTGATTCAAATACAAAATTATTTCTGCACATTTTGTCCCTGAATGAGAAGTCATACAGATGACAGGTTGTTGAAGAGAGCTATCCCTTCATCTTCCATGCGTTCTAGTGATAATGTATTCAAATGAAGTCAAAGGGGGGATAACATCTAGGGAACAGCAAGGAAAAGTTAGTATCCCTGGCCTGGCCTTTGCAGCTAAAATCTAATGTCAGAGTAGCTGTGCAAGTGCTCTTTAACCTATCTCTGATGACAACTTCATTAACAATCTAAACTACTAATCAGTCCAACACTTTTACTGAAATGAGTTTTTTAGATCCAGGAAGTGGGAGCATCTGTGAAAAATGTGTTGAATGGAGATGCACTGGTGAGCAGTAGCCCTATATATTTACCAAATATATCACCAACATATATTTTTACAGAGCTCATGTCCATTTAGACATTTATTTCCTACAGCATTTTCCATTCCCATGTGAGGAATATGATGCCCCAAAAGCCCCTATGTTTGATGTGATTGCCTCTTATCAAAAATAGAAGATGGAGTTTTATTTTCAATCATGACAGGTTAGGCAGAAGTGAAGATATAGAGACAATTTCACCACATTTAAAAATAGATTAACTGAAACCAAAATGTTGACAGTAGTGGAAGACAAAGAAGCATACATGTACTGCTGTTTGAACTGTATTTCACATAACGCATTACATCTTCTCTAATCCTCTAGGTTTAAAGTGTAGATTAAGCAAAATATCTGAGGAATTAATTAAAGTCAGTTTTTCATATGTGAGAAGAAAATAATTAAACAGTTCTTCAAGAAGAGGAAAGAAGTAAGATTTACTGCACCTGAAACTGTTTGTTTGGTTTTTTTTACAAAGGTGTGTATGGTCTGCACTTGTTTGGACCACTTTGCAGCAGCAAAGACACATTTGTTAGTTTTGAGAAGTTCCTACACAGAAGGAGACATATCTAATTTGTGATTCAATCTGACTCTAGCAACTCTTGCTTTCTAGTCTAGTTCTAGAGACCCTCTGGTGAGTCCTCATAGAAGCCAAGGCAGGCCATCATGCACAGTGTACAATGCAGTCTTTGCACTTCACAGGGTATCTCCCTAGATGAAAGAATAGTCTGTTACCTTCTGTTGTCTGAAAAAGATTCTTGCTCTGCCAGTGCATGTCAGTGAAACTCTGCCAACATATTTGTCATTCTTGATGACAGCTACAAAGCTATCTCAGTTATAGCCTATAGGATTGATCTAATATTTATAGCATACCAGCACAGGCAAAACAGTAATTCTGACTGTCAGGAAAAAAATGTGAAGCAGAATAAATCACCATAAAATTCAAACAAAGAAGAAGACAGCCTTGTTTTACTATGCCCTTATTGTTGCAGTATTACAAAAAGACAAAGACTTTTAAAGCTATATAGATAAAACCCTCTTATTTCCCTTTAGTCATGTGGATATAAACATAAATGATAGAAACATTTTTTACTTTCAGTAGTATACTATATCAGTGATCTTGTGTGACAAGGGCTGCACCGAGGAGCCAGGAAAGTTGACTGAGACATACAACTGGAAGAGAACTGCATGATGTGCTGTGTCTATTTCTGCCCTACATCAATTCAGGATCTTTTGGAAAGACATTAAATCTTTCTATACTTCATTTCTGTAACTTCTAAGATAAATGTTATACTTATTAAGCACAAGACCTCTTATAAATCAACTGGAAAGTAGGGAAGAAAAATGCAAAGTAAGACTCAGGTATTATTGCTAAAAGTCTCCTTTATATAACAGAGAGCCTGGTATTTGTTTTTTTCTCTTCTTGCTCTAATTGAGCATTGGAAGAGGATGAAGTATATGTCGCAGAGCAGGGAATGACAGGAGAGAAGAGTGCTGAAGCTTCTTCTCCATTAGTGCAAAATATTTTGTCTGACCTGCTTGAGCATGAGAATATCTAAGGCTAATTTCAACCATGCTGCATAACTCCTGTTCCTTCTGGTGATGGGAATAACCCACACATGTTTTCTCCTTTAATTGTGCTTTTCTGACTGCAGCGCATTTAGATTAAATACATCATTGGCATCTAAAGCTTGTATTTCTGTACTGCAGGAAAAAAAAAAGAAAGAAAAGAAAAAGTACATGAGTAGAGAGAGAGTAAGTTATGAAGGCTTAGGGTTTTTGTTGCTAAGGAAACTACTTCTGTGGTATCTGCACATTCATCACATCTGTCTCTTCTGCCTTGTTCTAAGAAAATCTTGTAACTTGATGTTACAAGGCATGGGGGAAACAAGATTATGCTTCAAAGAAGTGAAAACCGCACGATCTTAGCCAATTCTAGCAACAAGTTTTAACAAGCCATTCTGAACAAACCAGTATTTAGGCAGCTCAACTTTCTGACTTTTGTGAGGACACATGGACGTTGCGACACATGTCAGTATGATGAACACAACGATATTTGACATCCTGTTGGCATGTTCAAATCATATGTTGATTGCCCCTCAGAAATACGGTAAGATGCATGCATATAAGAGAATCATGTCAGGATTCATTGCTAGGAAGTAGGGAAAGCAGGGAAGGAGATTTTTGTGAACTCTGGAGCTACCTGAACCAGGGAAGCTACATGAACACAGACCCAACACCAGTCCCAGAAATAAAGAGGATCATTGCATAAGGTGAGGGGTCACACGGTATGTTCTGAAGTAACAATTCTTAGGAGTCAATTATCATGAGGTTTGTGATAAGATTCAGCATCCTTTAGAAGATGAGAGTTTTTGGTTTTTTTTTTGTTGAACCACTGTGCCAGAGCTTATCCAAGAGCATGAATTCTGGAGTGTGACCTGACTTCAGCATTGATAAACTGAGAGAAGACTTGGATTAAATTTGCAACAATTGCGAGATGACAAATTAAATTACTGTCAAACATATGCATAACCACAGTAAGTGTAGTGCCTAAAATCAGAATCTGAGTCACAATGCAGGTCAAACACACTCTACATTACCACATGTGGATAGTCTTGGTGTTCTGAAAACAATCCAAAACTTCTCAGCTTGCTTTTTTCTTCTTTCTACTCTGTATTATTCTTTCTCCAAATGCACCAGTTACTGCAGAGCATGCTAACTCGTTTAGGGGTTAAGTACTTTAAAATAATGCCACCTAATTACAAAATTTTTTTTTCTAATTCATTTTTTTCTTTTTGTGAAAGCTTTTAAACAGTTCGCAGTAGAATATGATGTATTATTAAAAGGGGATGCCTTTTCATCAACGACAATCATTGGATTATCGTCTTCTGCTATTCACAAAATGTCCATGAGTAGGATATGATTTTCTACCATTTAATTATTCTGAATTAGACATCAAGCAAATTCTACAGTTAATAAATGAAATGTAGATTTTTTTAGTCATTCCATTCAGAATATTTTTGTATTCAAATAGTACATGGTGCTTGTTTGTCTTGACTAGAAGTCACTCAAGGAAGATCCTGTTTTCCAAGTCACATCTTGCAAACAGTTTGCTAACATGGATAGTTGTATTTATGAAATCAAAATTCAAGTATTAATATTTAGATTTTATTTCTATCTTGGAATACATCTGAGGATACATAAAGAAATGAAACAAAATAGGTTTTGCATTCAAAGAAATATTCTCTGTATACTTTTAAACTGTTGATAAAAACGTTCCTTTCCCAAAGTTATCTTGTTGTCCGTTCTGTGGTGTGTGTGAGAATTCAGCAAAATATATTTGCTTTCAACTGACAGAAAAGAGAAACTGCATTTTTGTTTTAGGTATGTGCTGAGCCATGTATTTCTGACAAAGGTATTGCATAGTAATATTTATTTAGATATGCGTTCTGCTCAAAAACAAAAACTATTCTCAGTGAAAAGATATTTCCTCAAATGTGCTTGTGGAGAGTATATGATGTTTTACAGGAATCAGTGTAAGTTGTTGTTTTCACAGGTTCAAGATGCATTCAGATGTCGACTAAGAAATTGCCAGGATCCAATCAATGCAGATTCTTCAAGTTCTTTTCCTAATGGACATGCTCAAATCATGGTTAGCTTTTATTTTTTATCTTTGACTACTAATTTAGTGTTCTTAGCCAAAAAAAAAAAGAACTTGCACTACTGTACATGGCAAGTACTCACAGCTGGAATTTTAACACCATTTTTAAGCATTATTCTGCTTAGGTCATTTCCTACTTTCTTAAACCTCTTAACAAGTTTTAAATTATTGATTTGATCAGCCTGTTGAGCACAATACATTGGAATCCTCCACTGCTGTTCATCATTACTAAGATTTTTACATATGAGTAAGGAAAATATAATCTGATGACATACAGTGATTTTTTTCTACCATTGGTGTAAAGAGCAAAACTACCAAATGATGCATCTGGGAGTCTTCCCTTCAAAAATTCTTGAAAAATTTTCTTGTCAAAACTAATTCAAACAAGAAGAAAGTGATAGAGATTTTCAAATGGGAATCTATTTAGTGACTTGGATTATTATTATTATAGTGAATGGATTAGTATGACAATTTGGATTTAGCAATATTGTTAGGAAGCATGTTGCAAATTTTTCCTTTCATTTTCAATGACTGTCATTGATTATAATGGATGGAGATAGGATCATACCCTAAAACATGCAATCAGTTGCCCTTGAAAAAATGATGAATTAAATAAGAGCTTTTCCTTTGGACTTCATAAGGAAGAAGGAGGTCAGTTTAGTTACTTTATTTATTTATTTATTTATTTATTGTAATTTAATAAATTTTTGTGGAAATTTAAAAATAAAAAAAGTTGTTGAAAAGTATTTGAAATCTAGACCAGGATACACAGTTTCCTTTAACTGGGAAAAGTGTGTTTAGATTTTCAACTGTTAATGATCATTCTTACTACTTAGAATATAATTTTACTTATTGAAATAAATTTTGTTTTCAAGGAATACAAAGTTTACTTTATTGCATTAGTAGCCAGGATGGGCAGAATGTTATATAACAAACAAACACTCCATAATAAATTAATGAAGCTTCAGACAGGGTGGACTAATTGGATTACAGTTATTCACAGTAATTTGTATTGCAGACTGTTTTCTGTTTTCCTGTTTATAACGTAACTATGAAAAGCTACCTTAGAGATGATCCTTCCATGACATGTAGAAGTTATTCTTCCACATTATTAAAAAAAAATACACTGTATAATTTCATTAAAGCTATATACTCTACCTCCACCTATTTTATTTTATTTTTTCTGGTCAGGCAAGCATACTTTGAAAGCCACCCAGTTATAATTTAGGAAACTTTGTAAAGCTCTGCTGTTGTAAAACAATATACTTCACCTTCTCAGCAACAAGAAACCACTTTTAAGAGACTATCACCCTGTAAGTAGGATATTTTGGAAGCGCTAGTTGGCAAAAAGGTGTTGTGGTTTAGTTTTCAATTAATAAATGTTGTTCATTGTTTCTTATTACAGACTGATTTTGAAAAGGATGTGGACATTGCTTGTCGGTCAGGTAAGAATCCTGGGATAATATTTCACTAACAAAAATAAGTATTTTGCTACTGTCTTCTGAAGTAAATAAAAAATACCTTGTGTCAACTGTTTACAACATAGATTTATAAATGTCAAAAAAAAAGAACTGATGCCACTATATGAATATATAACCTGTGTATATGAAGGATGCATGGGTAGGTGTTAGTTTGAAAAATCCTGTTTTCTAGGGCTCTAAGTGGATCCAACAGTAGTTTAAGGAAAAGGATGTCAGGAAAATGTAATATGATTCGACTTTCTTTTCAAGATATTTCAGTAGTGTTTTTTTTAAAATTGTCAGCTTTGCCTGACTCTACATTAAAAACACATTTTAAGCAATTTCTTTTTTTTATTATTTTCTTTTTCCATCCTTGCTTAAGTAAAACACAGCGAAAAACAACCCTTATAGAAATTTTTAATTCTTGGAGATTATGCCAAAGGAGAGTTTTTTCCTAGGGAGGTAAGTTTACCTAGACACCCTCTATTTTCAGTGAAGAGAGAAAAAGGGAGAGGGTGACTTCTCTGCCGAGTGAGTCAGGGCAGGAGATGCAGGACTTAGCTGTCCTGTGTCATCCACCTGAAGTCTGTCTTTGCTGTCTGCATGGCAAGGCAAGGTTGATCTCATTAAGGTAGAGCTTGTGTTTCCAGTCAAACGCCTTAAAAAACTGCCAGCTCTGTTCCTTGCAATATGGTAATAGTTCTCTGTAAAAGTTAGTTTTAATATGCACATTTATTTTGAAGGAACTGGGTAATCCATTGTAACATGCATTTGCATGTCTGTTACCATCTAATGAAGAGAAAAATTCAGCTTTGATCTACATTGCTTCCACTTCTTACCTTTTTCCACCGTAGCTCTGCAGTACAGCTGGCCTTAAGGAAATAGATTTTGAATAAATCTATGAACAGGTTTTACTAGTTAAAAAATTTACTTCATTTCGTTTTAATAAGAGGTTAACTTAGTAGGTCACTGGTTGAAGTAACTGGTTGGAAAGAATGCAACAGCCATGCTGCATTCAACAAAATGGACTCAGGTGACGGTGTGTGGGATGTAAATTTAACAGTCAGATATTTGCTTGCTGTTGTTTACAGGCAAATTGTTCTTTACATAATTGAAAAATCTGCACCAGTTTTGTGTGAGGTAGGAGTGGGTTCCTTTATGAGCTGCTTACTGTGGAACATGGCAATGAACTGTCAAGTACTGGAGGATCTGGGTCATTAGAGCCCTCAGGCTACCAAAAGTGATGTGATTGTAGTACCTGAGATACTTCTAGTCATCTTACTGTCTCAGCCCATGAGACAGATTTTATTGCACAAGCTGGTATTGATGTGAGTTAAAATACTATTTCAAATCAGGACAGGAAAAATTCTTGCACCCAATTGGAACAAGCTTGGTAACTGGATACTTCTTATATTTTTCATTCTTACTACCTTAACTTTTTCTTTCATTACAAATCTTGAACTGTAAATTTGTATTTAATTGTAAAAGAAATGACTGATAAATACTTTGCTTTTGAAGGAATTCTTTTGTGCTACTGACAATTTTGGATTTTGTGCTGGAATTGACAGCACTCAGATATGAAGATTACTCTGAGAAAAAAATGTCAGATGTTGCTATAACTTCTACCGTGAAGGACTTAATCAAAAGTGGATTATGAATGTTTTATAATATATGTTTGTTTCAGAAGAAATTATTTACTGTGAAGATAGTGAGACACTGGAACAGGTTGCCCAGTGAGGCTGTGAATGTCCCTTTCCTGGAAGCATTTAAGACAAGGCTGGGTGGGGCTTTGAGCAACCAGGTCTAGAGGGAGGTGTCTCTGCCTATAGCCGGGGGGTTGGAACTAGGTGATCTGAAAGATCCCTTCCAACCCAAACTGTTCTGTGACTCTATGATTCTGTGATTCTATTTGTAACCTTTCCAGATGTAGCAAATTATGTCTTTCTGATAGGAATGGAATTCCTTACTAATGTGGTTAATTTTTTTCTCATTTTTATTTTAAAAATAATTGAACACAGAAGAGGATTAGGAAAAAAATCAGTGAAAAAGAACATTTAGTAGCTCAGGAGTACATGACCATAGTTATAATCTTACAGTAGATCGTTATGACATATTGACAAAATTATTCTGCCTTACAGTCTGTTTGACATTTTCCAAGAGGTTATGAGGAGTTAATAATGGCAATACAGAAGTCATAGTGTATTTTTTTGGAAAACCCCTAATTTAGTTCCACATGGAAGACTTGCTTAAGCTGCAGGTCACCTAAGATATATATAAGGAAGCAGGAGGAAACCATGGGCTGGTTTTTTGTTTTTTGTTGTTTTTTTTTTTTTAATTTAAATGATTTAGGCTTAGAGTATATATCAGTTCATACAAACTCTTTCTAAGGCAGTTTCTAGAATCAAATTTAACAAACAGAAAAAAGTATTTAAGAAAATGTAATGGTAAAGGATATTACATAATGCCACAAGCAAAAGTAGTGTTTTACAAACATGGTTTCATGTTGTAATAAGTCTGTTCTCTGACCCACAGTTCTGCATAAGGACATTGGACCTTGCAGAGCAGCTACTATAACAGGAACACTTTCTAGAATTTCGCTAAATGATGAAGAAGAAGAGAAGGGACCAAACCCTGAAGGAATGAGCTATTCCACCTTGCCTGGAAACATCATCTCCAAAGTCATCATCCAGCAACCAACAGGTCTTCACATGCCTATGAGTATGAGTGAACTGGCTAATCAATGCTTGAAAAAAGACAACAGTGAGTTACGGAGGACTGTGTATTTATGCACTGATGATAATTTGAGAGGTGCAGATATGGACATAGTCCATCCTCAAGAACGAATGATAGAAAGCGACTACATAGTCATGCCCAGGAGCTCAGTAAATACTCAGCCATCGCTGAAAGATGAGAGCAAAATCAATATAGGCATGGATACATTGCCTCATGAAAGGCTGTTGCACTACAAAGTTAATCCAGAATTCAATATGAATCCTTCTGTAATGGACCAATTTAATATCAGTTTAGACCAGCATCTTCCTGCCCAGGAACATATGCAGAGTTTGCCATTTGAGCCCCGCACAGCAGTAAAGAATTTCATTGCCTCAGAGCTGGATGACAATGCAGGATTATCAAGAAGTGAAACTGGATCCACAATATCAATGAGCTCTCTAGAGGTCAGTGACACAAACAAATTGTATGGTCCGTTGTTCTAATCATACGGTAAGACAAAATTTTGTGGCTTATTTCTTAGGGGTCTAAGCTAAGGTTCTAATTCAGACTAATTTATTGTCTGGGATCTTGCATCGCTGTTCATATTTCTCTTGATATCATCAGAGTTTATACCTGGAATTAAAGTTTCAGAAACAGAGTGTACAAAGCTGTACAATTCTGGAGATTTAGCATTCCATGCAACTGCTAAGGATTTCAGGACTCACCAGGTGAAAACCACTGGAAAATACTATGTTGCTATGCAAATACCGCTCCTGAAAGACACAAATCGTCGACCCTACCCACAAGCACATGCAATTGAAAATTTTACCCATTTTTCCAATGAAAATCATGACTCATAAAGATATGATGGGTCTGATTCTGCTTTCACTAATGTAAGTATTGGATTCTTCCATCCATTAGTTCACTATTTAGAAATTTATTTTATATGCGTGTTTGCATGGTTGCATGTGTATGTAGGCAGTGGTGCAGATGACATGCAGTAAATAGAGGTAGACTTCTTGCAATGTATCCCAGATGACAGTCAGATTGTAAAAATGAACTGAAAAGCATTTACTACAAGAGGTAGCAGTCATTACTACCATCATTCTGCAGAACTTAAGTATTACAGAAGTAACTGAAGACTTACGTGTCAGATATTGTAATTCCTATTGAGTACTTTTGCAAAACCATCAGCGAGGTGGAGTTAACTTCACTCATGGTCACTTTTAAGAATTGCAGATCTATTTCATCAGCATTTTAAATGTTATAAAATACACCAATTGGTAGGTATGAAAAAGACAAATGAGAAAAATGTGATATTTACTCATTTTCAGAATTAAAAAAAAAAAAGCTACTGAATATGCAGACTTTAAGCCATAGCTGTTATTTTATGACACTAGAAGCTATCTGTGCAGCAAAGCAGGGACTTTACCTGATTTTTTAGTGGTTAGACATTTGTCTGTACCTTGTACTTCATAGAATAGGAGATGCCTGACAAGATTTCTTTGAAAATGGAGTTTTATGTATGAATTTTGGCAGAAGATCAGACTTAGTTTCTTTTAAAGAGATGACTTTACAGTCACTAACTGTGTAATGTTTCCCATGATGTTTTTATTGTTTGTGTGCTATCATGAACTTTTGAAAGACGTAACATAGCTGAAAACAAATCATTGATTACAAAATGAAATATGGAGCTTTACAAGTAAGCAAATAGTGTCCACTTTTTTGTGTGTTCTTTTGGAGTGAATGTTTGCATAGTTCTGGAGTAAATTTTTGAAAGAATTTCTAGAACGTAATTCAGTACTTCCCCATGCAGTGTATGGACAGGCTCTTTCAAAGCAAGCTTGTATAATTAATGTTACTACTCGCAGCTCAGCCGTGTTAGTTAATAGATCTTACATGGTGCACAAGAGTTCTGCAATTTAACACATTAACAGAATACCTAAAACCACCTTCCAGCAGTGTCCCTTTCTCCATATCTACAACACCCTCTTTTAAGTACTTTTAGTCTGATATAAAAGCTCAAAAACAACCTGGTTAAGATTAGGCATATGGGTGAGATTTCAAGGGGAGGATCCTAATTCCTTGAGAAGACACGCTATCGTACTATCATCTCCACCTGTGGTCAAAACTGCTCTTTACCAATTTTCTTTCTATTGGTGATAAAGGCAAGCTAAAACATTTATCTCTCAGTTAATTTTTAGACTGCATTCGTATGATATTTTCAGCTTCCCTCTAAGATGTGGTATAGATTGCAAATCTGAATCACCATAATGTATATCATTTTAAATTCAAAAGACAATACAAAGTATGTACTAGAAAATATAGTAAAATAGCATAAAATACAGTAGTAAATATGTAGTTTATTCTAAGTTGGTAAACTTACTAAATTTAGAAAGTTATATTTTAGTCCAGAAACCTGTAAACAGGTTATTAAACCTGACTGAACCAAGCATCATTCTACATGTTAAGGAAAAACAAATATTCAGGCAGATCACAACTGAAAGGAACTGTTTTGATTTTTGTATTTGCCTTTGTGTTCTCAATGTCTCTTGATTATATAGCAATATTTTATGTTTTGATAAGGATATGAGACAATGAACTGAGGGTGGGAGCATGAAAAAAAAAAAAGTACATAGAAAGTCGTAGTTTCAGACAGATCAAAAGAAGCAGATCCAGACAGGTAAAGAAAGTGTGTTTTCATGCATGCAGTATGCAAGAAGAGTTTGAGGTAAAGCACCATAAGGTTATTTTCTGACGAACTAGATTATCATTTATTGCTATCAGAAACAAAATAAAGCAGGGAGGGCATGGAGGTTGTTTTCTTTTCCAAATATTTTTTTAGTACATTATGATTTTACAAAAGTTTGAGATTTTTTAAGATTTTGTCAGGCACTATGAAGGAACAAAATCTGCAGCAGAACATTCACAGTCATTCTGCCCACATTTTTCAAGATAGTGCTGGAAAAGATCATCCACAGTGGAGAAACTTCTATGCAGTAGGAAGCCTCCCTCTGCTATCAGATGATATTTCTGTCCCACCCAAAGTCTAACATGGAAGCTCAAGGGTTTCTGTTCAGTACCAGAAGTTCCACCTTTGTTGACCCAAAGGAACAGGGATTCCATTCCAAAGGAAAGGAGTCCTCTCAGTGTTTTCTACATGATACCTCCACTGTGTGTCGTTAGGAATTTCCTGCTACTTTCTCTGAAATTACCATACTACTGTTCTTTATATCATGTAGTTATATACAGTAATTATCATTTAGTGTGTAACTAAAATACTCTTAGGCAACTGTGTCCTGTGTTAACTTAATTCTTCATTTTTTTCAAAAGTCTGTAATTACTAAAAATATAACAATGACAATAGTTTATGTGGTGGTTACAGAAAGCATTTATCATCTTACCAGAATGGCTTGAGATATTGTTTGACCCACTTTCAGCCAAGAGCCAGCCCAGCATCTGACTTCAGCAATGTAATTATGAATTCACAAACACCTCAAGGCACAGAAATACTGTAGGCATAACTGTTTGCAGCTGGAGGCCGTGTAAGATGCAGTTTATTGAAGACCCATCACTTTATGGCAGGTACTAGCCCTTATGGCCATAAAACTAAATTAGAGGACAGTTTAGAAAGCATAAGCCCCAAGTATCAAATCATAAAATCAAACGATTTATTCTAAATTTCATGTCCAATCTAGTACTGAAACGCTAGAGTATTCTGTTGCAATGAACTAACAATACATTTGCAACATTTAGATTTTTTTTTATTTGTTTTTTTTACTGTTATGCTTGTAAGTTTGTGAAGCCAATCATTTTCTGGATTTCACACATCCCAAGAGATGATGAGCCCTTGGAATAATATGTGTTTATTCAAGAAATTAAAAACTGTAGGGAGACAAACAACCAAAAAATTAAAGTTACTGAATGTGAAAGCTGAAATATAAGGTCTGCTTTTTTTCTCCTTTATTTAGACTTCATGTTCATTATGATGGATGTTTTGGAACAGACCTACAGTTTTAGCACAACGTTATGTTCTGACTTTTAACTCTCCAAAGCGGATCCATCATGCCTGCTATTAAATATTTAAACGTAGGCATTTCCCTTCTGATCTGGAATGGAGCTTTCCTCATCAGGCTCCTCTTCAGTGTCATCAGAGAGAAATAGACACTTCTAGGCCACTTTCAGACATCTGTCCCAGGATGAAGTAAGTCATATGCCCTCAGTGCAGCTTTCTCTCTACAAATGCCACAGAGGAGGACAAAATGAGTGGGTCAGACATAAACATCAAAAAGGTTATGTTCTAAATTTTGTCAGATGAATCCTACAGTATGTTACAATCTTTCTCCTAGTTTTCACATCTACGTAATGTTTTTCAAAAGAAAATGCTCAATTGGGAGCAATCAAATGTTGTATTATATATGGGAAAAATTCAGCTTTCATAGTATTTACATAAATACGTTGCTCAAGTAAATATAAACTTAAGGATCTGCAGATTCCTAGCAAGCAAGTCAGTGGGTTTTTTTTTATTTTATTTGGCATGTACCCAACAGAACTCACACGATTACAGGCACAGGCAGGCATATTGGTACATCACTGATTTTCTGAGCAGGACTAATTGGACATCTGGTTAATCTCCTGCACATCCCTTATATGCATGGATTAAAACTGGCTCTGCTACCTTGGCATCAAAGTGGCTTGTAGTATGCTCCTTCAGTTCAAAGTGTTTTCATTTTAATAAAGAAAGCACTCTCAATGCACTCTTTTGGAATGCTTTTTTTTGTTCTGAAATTATGCACTCAGTGCTGTACTCATTAAAATGAAATGAAGTTGTACAATCCCAGTCATTGGAGTGCAAGAAAAAGATAGAATGCTTAAGTGCAGAAGAGGAAGTTGATCTATGCAACATACCTCCAGGAGAAGTAATTCTTCTCCTATTATGGAAAAATAAATGCAAGAGGAATTAGGTCACTTGCTTCCTGACTATGTGAGGAGACTTGTCTTGGTAGATTTGTGGGACAGGAATGATGGGTCCTTTCTAAGGAATGTTAGTGCATGGTCACTTTATGCTTTAATGGAAAACTGCTGAAAGAAGACAAAGAGCATTTATCCAAAGAAGGGCATGTGAATATAGATAATAGAAACATTTATTAAATGGAAAAAAGAGCATCAGCTTTATAAGAGCAAAAAGGAAACAGCTTCCCAAATTGTTGTGAGTGGAGTTTTCTTCCCAATTTCATGTTTTCCTTGTTAGTTTTTCTGTCTTGTTTTCTGATAGGTGATCTTTATGTGGGGAAAGACATCAAACCCCTGAATAGGAAGTATGACCAAAGTAACTCTTCTGTACTCACTCATGAGAGCTCTTAATACGTTCAAATAAAGTCATCTCCAGAGCTTTTTAACCAAATCACTGACTTAGGACTTCAGGAAGCAAATACAGAGATTAAAGAAAATAAAGGGATACATTAAAGGTAGTGAGTGCAAAGAAAATATAGAAGTAGTGATAGAAAGGAGAGAAGAGAAAAAAAGACATGCAAAAAAAAAAAAAAAGAGTGAGAAAAGCAGGCAGAAATGGAGAGGCAAGTTCAAAAAAATAATAATAATAACAACAACAAAAAAATCCCAGAGAAGCAAGAAGAAATATATGGTAAAAAGCAGTCACTCTTGTCAATAAAGAGCTAGAGCAGAAAAAAAGCAAAATGGTGTGAAATCATTTTGATTTATGATATGAGAAGTTAAAAAGAAATGAAGTAAATTAAAAAAAAAAAAGAAGAGAAAATAGAGAGGCAAGAACTACAGGAACTTCCCCTTCATCATATTTCCACACTGCATTTGTTTTCAGGCTTTTGCTACCTCAGATTTATCTTCCTTCCATCCCTCATTTCATTCTTCAATAAGCTGTGGAGACAGTTCTTGCCAATTTTGTGACTCTCAGTGAAATGAATTCTACACCTGTAACAGCCCACTCTTTCTTTTGGTTGAGTGAAGAGGTTTGAAATTCCTCTGACTTCAGACACTGTTGCATCATATCCTTGGACTGTTGGACAGGAATAGGGGTAGAATCAGGCAGAAGTGATTTTAGTAACTGAAGATGTAAAGAACATAAATTTTAATCAGCATTACAGAGTGCAGTGCATATTTCATTTTTTTTTTTATACTACAGACATTTATCTTAACTACAAGTTATCCTTAGGAAGCATACTGTCAATTGCTTGTCCATTAAAGAAATGCTATACTTGCCCCAGTAACATTCAGAAACACAAAACAAGTATTTTTTCTCTAATGAGTAAATACATATGTCAGTTATCCTATATAAAAAGGAGCAGCAAACCTGAAAAAAAAAAATAAAAAAGAAAATGCTGGAACAGTTTTAATATGGGATCTCTGAAGTTATGTTTGTACCGTGTTGAAATTTGCTAGTAGATTTTCACAAATTAAAACTCCCACATCAAAGAGCTCATCTACTTTTTTTGTTTTATATCTAGCTCATATTGTAAACTAATAGCCAGTGTAATTTTCTGTTCAGAAACAAAGCTTTTTCTTCACTTAAATACCTACAAAAGATATTTTAAATCAAAACTCACATTCCACTTTTATATCTCTGAGGGCCAAAAGAGATTCTCCTTTAATTTCGTTCAGGGAAAAAATCTTCCCCAGGCTAAGATCTTGTATGTCAAACCTAATCTCAGAGTGAATTATAAACTGCTGATAATAAGGCTTTATATTAATGGAAGCATGGTTATAACCCACACTATAATATGCTATCTCTGGTTTCAATTATACTTCACAGAATATAATATATTTTCAGGAGTATCTCATGTAATTAATCAGGTAGTGGTGTAATGCAGACTAGAATAAGGAGAAAACCCAGCATTTGTCATTTTACAGAGATGGAGAGGGATTTTATTAGCCTGTTGGAGAGAGCAGCTCCTTCCTGGTGCCAGCGTATTAGTACATGCTGCTGTATGGAAATTATTCTTCAGTGTTCTATTTTCGTACCCCAGTGAGCAGAGTTTAAAGCTGCTATGGTATTACACAGAAAAGCTGTACATGATTAGCACAAAGTAAAATTGATTTTAAATAAATTACGGCTGCAGACCTCTTTTTACATAATTCCACTTTGGTCCTGGAATGAAAGGTTTCATAGGGTTTTTTTCTGCTGTTTTTTCATTATTATTATTATTGTTTTTAATTTTTTTATTTTCTGTAAGGTGTACTTTATCAATCAAGATCAAAGAGCTGTAGAAATTAGAAATGAAAAAGATCTTGCCAGGTCATGTCCTTTATCAATGCAAGAACACTTTCCACAGCGTATTTCTGTAGTGCATAGTCCAATTTCACTTTCAAGACTGCAGTGAATGACTCCCACTTTCCTTCAGCAGATCATATAAAACTGTCTTTATTCCTAATAATATTTTTAAAACTTCCTTTCTTTTTTTTTTTTTTCTTTCTGAATTATGGATTTTCTTATTTTTCTCATACTATTTTTTTAGCAATATTTGTATCCTTCTAAGGATTCTGAGGAAGTTTCTGTGTTTGCTTTTTTCCAGAGCCAACATTTAAATAAGATGTATGTCTCTTTTGTCCTTTTCCCTTGATCTTGTATTTTTAACCCTCTAAGATGACTTTTTGCTGCTCTCTGAATTTTTTTCCCAGCATGTAGGCACGATGGACACAATGGGCACTAACTGCAGCACAAGAGGTTCTGTCTAAGCACGCGAAAACATTTCTGTGCTGTACAGATGATGGAGCACTGGCACAGGCTGCCCAGAGAGGCTGTGGTTTCTCCTTCTTGGAGACCTTCAAAAGCTGCCTGAACACAGTCCTGGGCCCCCTACTCTGAGTGTCCCTGCTGGAGCAGAGGTTGGGCCAGATGGACACATAGATCTCTGTTGATCCCTACCATACTGTGGTTCTGTTCTGATTTTCCTTCAGAGAATTCAGAGTATTAATGCAGATTTCTCACCAAAGTTGTTCAGAAAGGGTTGTACACATCCCTGCCCATTTAAATGTCTGGTTCTTTGTAGCTTTTGAAACTCTGCATGAATATCCCATTCACTTCTTACACATGGATTTCAGCCTTTTCAAAATTATCCCTGATAATTCCCTTGCTGCTGAATAATTGCATGTAGCTCCAGATTTTTAGGCAGTACCTTTATTAGTTACCCTTTGCAGTTCTCTGGCATTAAAGTATTTCAGTTCAGAAAATAGATCACTGACTAGAGAATAGGGAACAATTATTCATATTTCCTGTGATTTAAAAAAAAAGTAGCTTCAAATGAAATGACAAAGAGATAAACAACATTATTTTCTTCATCACATTATGCATATTGTAATTGGGGATCTCACTAACTCAGCATATTTTTTATTTTACAATTATGAATGAATACAAAACATGATTAGACTGATGGAACAGTGTAAAGGAGTGTTATTAAACTCAACAGAGTAAGCTCCTCCCAAAAATCCTCCTAAATTACAATTAAAGAACTAAGGAGGATGCTGCAACAAAAATAATTCTTTATACTTGCATTCTGCTGTATTGTTCCTTAAGTATCACTAAATAACTCAGTCAAATTAAAAATATTGAGATGAACCTCTGTTATTACCCTTAGTAGTTATTTGTTAGTCATGTTGTACTTTCGTTAATACTCACCTGGATCTCCAACTGATACTTGAAAGAAGACATCAATTTCCAGACTATGTTTAATGTTGTCTGTAATCTTTCTTACTTTTGTAGGCTGGTGAAGCAGTCTTTTGAAAAAAAAAAAACACACTGTTGTGATCGGTTCAGCAGATCATTTGACATAAGAGATTTTTTCCCCCTTACTCTTTCACTCAGTTTTTGACTTTTGTTAATTTAAATTGTTAGAACAAGGCAAAAGGTTGACTAGATTTCAGAAATAATTTAGGTGTGTGTGGAAGACCTTTTCTTTAAGCAAAGAGCCACAACAATTAAACTTTAAGATATATACATTAATAAATATGTGTGTGTAAATCTATTTTGTGATTGTATATATATATATAATCACAATTAGGGTGTTGATTTGCATGCTTTAGATGTACATCGGACAGAGTCTAGGAGAAGAGTTTAGAAAAATTAGAACTTCTAATTGGGACTACAGGGAAATGGCTCCACCCTTACAAGCCAAGGTACTCAGTGCCTTCATGCATCTGAATACACTCCTAGTCTCAACAGTAACTCTTCAGTACAATGATGTAGTAGCCTGGAGGGCCTGCTACTGTACTTAGTGTCACTGACAGGATTGTGAACAACTTCCAGTGGTCCAGCATCACATTCATAACCACTGACTTCTGTGTTCACAGATCTTCATTCTACATTTCTGACCTATGGCAGTTACATATTTTCTATGTCTTAGGAGAATAGGCTCTGACAGAATTTGTGATTTATTTCATTGTATGCAGCCATGGAAAATAAATGTACAAACATAGAACAGATGTTCTTTACTATACTGATTTAAAATAATTTGCACTCATGATATATTTGCATTGGTCACTCACTGAGATAAACCTGTGTTATTACTTGTTTGATCGTAACTGGTGTGATCTAAGGACAAAATTGCAGTAGTGACATATTTCTGGCAATAGCACAGTTAAATATGTTGCAGACAGTTAGATGTGTATTTTTACCGTGTAAACAGTGATAGATCACATTAGATAGTAAACTACACAATTATTTCAAATTTTTTCATGCTTTCTCTTAGGATTCTCACTCAAGCAGTTCAATGGTATCAGATTTATTATTGAAATTTAGCTTAAATAATGGCTTTTCAAGCATTTTTCAAAGCTGCTTCTCGAGACTTCACCTTGTTGTCTGCTGTCTAAATTTCTTACTTTGAAACCACTGATCCTTTTCCGCAGAGGAAGTGATCTAATTGCGCCTTAAAATAGATCCTTCCTCATTAGAAATATGTAGATTTCTTCAGATGTTGGTTTACTGTGAAATGATGAAGGCCTGTCTCAAAGGTATGCTTGTACCTAGACTTTCTTAATATAAATGAGCAGTAGGTACATAACTACCTTTAAGAATTTGAGAATAATCTTCTCATAGTTTTCCTACTTCCAAAGCCATTGCTGTTTTCAGGTTTAAGTGCTATTTATTTCTTGCAGAATTGTTTTTAAATACTCTCTTTAAAGTCGGTTTGGTCAAATCAAGATTTAATTTTCTTACTTGTTTTGTAGACCATTTTTAGTAGTGCCTCCCAGCTCTTCAGACAACAGTGTCCAAACTCTGAAGACAGTGTAGATGGTGCTACGCTTGTCTTCTTCTGTATTTATGGGTTGATACAAGTCAGAATTTTACAACAAATCCTAGATAATGGCACATAGTGGTGTTATAAGAGATCAAACATCTGCTTTCTGCAACTGAAGAACTTGTAAAATTGTTTCCTTCAAAGTGCAAGGAAACAAAACCACATACTAAAATCTGCTTGTTTTTTTAAACTGTATTAAATCAAAGTCTAATGAAGTTAGTAATATTATTACTCTTGACTTGATTGGTTTGATTTCTATCTCATTGCAGAAGTTCAGCACATTCTGAAAAGGTTTGTTCACCATCAGTTAAAGCTACTCTATAATACTACAAAAAGTTTGGATTAGATTGTACCAGCAGGCACTTTCTGTCACTTGGGTGCTTTTCCCTTCCGTTAACTCTGCTTCCCAGAGGAGAATGTATCTTTACTTTCCATTCACCTATTCTTTCTGCTTTCCTTTTTTTTAGCTTCTCCAGACACTGCTTTCCATATATCTTTAGTCTATTGTGAGCCACTCAATTTCCATCCTTAGGAAAGATATTTTTATCTTTTCGTTATACTGTTTCTGCTTCTGTCTGATATAATTGGGCTTCATAATCAGTTTATTTCAGATTCTATTATAAAATTATATGCTAAATTATTTGTGAAATGTCTAAGCAAACGTTGCATTGTATACAAGGGATTACTTTACTAGTGAATAATTCTTTTTATCAGCTGTTTTGAATCAGATATGTCATAAGACAGTATCATCGCTTTCTCCATCCAGATTGTCATTGCAAACAAGCAAGCTCAAGTCTCTATGGAAAGTATAGATGGCTTGGGCTTGAATTTGCAATCAGTTGTTCCATTAAAATCAATGAAGTTGTACCAATGTAAACCTGATGTAGGAAAGAACAAATTTATGTATATTTATACAAACCCAAATCATAGATATATATAGATATAAATGAAAAAAAAGAATAAATGCTATGATCATTTGGAAATACCACAGAAAACATAGAAGTAAATGTATTTTATGTACCAGCAGGTTTTCTTGAATGCAAATAACATGCATATGAAGCATCTTAGTGAAATCCAGTCTGGTTTATTTCAGTGAAAAGAATGTGGTACTAGCCTAATAAACTGTATGCAAAGTCTTAAATTGTCACACTAAGATTTTCAGCCTTTCACAGAATACCTAACATATATCTGATAGGAAAACAATGTTATTTAGACTCATTTGATGAATAGTCCCCTTGTTAATACAACCTCTTTTTTCTTTCTTTTTTACTGCTTAATAGAGAAGAAAATCACGTTATTCGGACCTTGACTTTGAAGTAAGTTTCACTGAATTATTCCTGATTATTGTAGCATTTTCCTAAAAGTAAATATGAGGTGTCCATTTTAACAGATGTTAGCTTTCTGACATGTTAGACGTCATAGGACTATTCAGTTGGTACTGCATAGAACATGATGAGCAATTCATTAGAACCACTTTGGTGCAACTTTTTTAAAAATATTCTGAGATCAAACTGTCATATTATAATATTAGTCATCACGGTTTTAGTTTTCAAATTCTCTGCCTCTTCATTTTCATCTATTTTTCTTTCTTTTTCTGTTGGCTATCTATTTATTGAAAAAGTGTAATATTTATGTAGGACTGACCACATTGTTGCAGAAGCCTGCTTTTTTCAAGAGACCTTTGATCATTTGTTCTGTTTCTTGCTTCAATACTAATTTACTAACATATGAGTTCCACATACAGGTAGTGTGATGAATGTGTCAATTTTTGAATGATTACATGCTGCAGTTCTCACGGCCTATTTAAATAAAGTTTATGTAAGGTTCCTTACATTCCACTGAATTAGACTCAGTCACTATGATGAAGTCTCTGAGAGTTTTGTTTATTTGAGTTTCTTTTCTACTCTTTACCAGAAGCAATATAGCCATAAGTTTTCAGGGATATTTTAATAATTTATTGATTTTTATTTTTCTATAAGCCGTCCATGTGTGTTAATAGTTTAATATAACTCATTTTCGGTAGCTCAGCTATTATATAGAATGTAAGCAGATGTACTTTCAGATTTCAGATTCTGGTCCATAGAGAAGCAAGTAGTAGAATTAGCTAAATGCAACCATAGCTGTTGTCATAGAAGTGGCCATAGAAGCCTTGCGATGAAAGACAGGTTGGCTTTGCTTACTTGCCTTTGCTGAAAGCTGACCTTCCATGTCTGAGTGTGTATTTTTGGTGGCTTAATATCATTTCTACTGTCCATTGTCATTTTTCCCCCAGAAGGTGTGGTTACCTTAAGTAGTCAAGTAACTTCTCAAATATAGCACCAGATAAAGTCTAACACTATAAGGCAAGAGAAAGAAAATGAAATTATCCTAAATATGCTTTAAGATGAATGTGTAGAAAGGAAGAACATGAATCAAAAGCAAAATTCTGATGAGTAAGTGACTCTAAAATTAAATGCAAAGAATCTGAAGAAAATTTTTTGTAATTATGGGGATACAAATAAGTCTGGATTTTATAGTTGTTTTTTTTTTAAGTTATTAATATAGTCCTATTCCCAATGCAAATATTCTCTGCGGCAACAGATACTAAAACATTCTTCTCAACCACTCAGGAGAACATAATCCAAAACCAATGTGGACACCAACAATGATGTACACATTCTGTTTTAAAGAATCAAGCCACTCATTATGTATTTTCTTCTACTCAAATAGTGCATTTCAGACATTTATCCCTTTTTTCTTGTTTTAGGTGGGGCACTACTACTTCAGTGCCTAGTATATTTAGAATTATGTTTGTAATGCAGGAGAAAATATTTATTTGTAAAAAGGAATGGATCAGGCCATTGGGAATCACTGCTGAGGAAATAGAATCAGCAAAGACAGTTGCTGTTGTGTTTTAGAATTATACAGACTCAGACTAACTACATCTCACCTCTCTGTTTTATGGATCCTCTGAGTAAACCTGTGGGCTTTCCCGTGTTTTTCCAAGTAGTGTAGCTGTGAGTCTAAGGTACAGCAAGGAAAAAAGCCAAGAAGTGTTCAGATAGTCACTCAAATTCCTTCACTCTGCAAGGCATACTAACAAAGAGGTTTGAGATAGTGTTGTGTGGGCAAAACACACTCTGTTCTGATATCTCAAAGCAGCTTTACTGAAAACTGGGATAGAGTCTGAAGGTGAGGTCAAGCCTGAGTGATTGCCTGTAGTAGTTTTGTAGCACTTTCTTTCTCTTTGTCTGTTAACAATGCCAGCTGGCACTGTCTGAGACAATGTCCTTCTACAGTTCTGAGGATAACAAATGCTATTTTTAGTACACATTATGGACAAGATTGTCAGGCTTGGCTCCTTCCATCATTTTCCCTACGGCACTGTCTCAGAAGACTCTTCACCCTCAGCCTCTCCTGCATCCTTCCATGTCTCCCTATATACATACAAAATATATTCACAGAGGATGGCTATCCAAGCAAATCTGACATTTTAAGGAATATTTCTGGGTGCCAGAATGTCATTGTTTATACAGATCATATTTTTTAGAATGTTCTTCACTATTTCAGACTATTACAACCACCTCACTTCCAGCAGTTCTTGAGGTGTCCTTAAAGAACTGGAAGAACAAAGGTACTACTTACAGTAGGCAACATCATTGTAGACTTCTTTTGGAGACTTAAAAAAACTTAGTAACATACATGAAGAATGCTAGATGGTGCAAATGAATGGTCTTAGATACCAGAAATGTACTGCTGTAGAGTCACGGTTTAATAGCAAAACCATATATATACCACTGACCACAATACAGACAATTTGAAGTCCAAATGAACAAACAAAAATCATATGGAAATTACTGAGGGTAGCAGAGGAAATTCAAAATCAGCTGCTGTGTAGGTTGAATACTGGCAGACCTTGTCTGTACTCAATGTCATAGAACAGGTTTCAGCCCTGTTATCTCCAGTATATGTGAGGATATGCAGAGAGAAAATTAGAAAGGTGAAAGTCCAACAAGAACTTCATCTGGCCACCACTGTTAAAGACCAAGTGCTGAGTCCTGGACTATGGCCACAACAACCCCAGGCAATGCTACCAGCTTAGGACAGAGTGACTGAAAAGCTGCCCAGAAGGAAAAGGACCTGGGGGTGTTGGTTGATGCTCCACTGAACAAGAGCCAGCAGTGTTCAAGAACAAATCCTGGCTAGTTCCAGAAATAGCGTAGTCAGCAGGACTAAGGAGGTGATCATCCCTCTGTACTCAGCACCGGTGAGGCTGTACTTCAAATCCTGTGCTCAGTTTTGGGCCCCACACTATGAGAAAGACATCAAGGCCTTGAAGCATGTCCAGAGAAGGGCAGTGCAGCTGATAAGGGGTTTGGAGCACAAGTCTTATGGGCAGTGGCTGAGGGAACTGAGGTTGATTAGTCTGGAGAGGAGGAGGCTCAAGGGAGATCTTAACGCACCCCCAACAACTCCATGGAAGGAGACTGTAGTGAAGTGGGGTTTGGCCTCTTCTCCCACATAACTAAGCAATATGATGAGAGGTAATGGCCTCAAGGTGCACCATGAGAGATTCAGGTTGGATATTAGAAAAACTGTATTCTCCAAAACAGTGTTATTGCATTGGAACAAGGAGGAAGGTGGTGATGTCAACATCCCTAGAGATGTTCGAGAAAACAGTAGATATGGCACAGGGGGACATCGTTTAGGTGGGCAGGTGGTGAGGGGTTGATGGTAGGACTAGGGGATCTTAGCAGTCTTTTCCAATTTAATGAATCTATGACTCTATGGTTCTGTGAAATACAAGTACAGTTTTGTGGACCTTTGCAGGAAACAGTAAAGAATGAAAGTCCTGTGACTCTGCTGAGTAGTGTTACAGATACTATATGTCTCCAGTCAAAGGAAGGAAGAGAGAAAAAGATGACAACTAAACCAGCCAACCATTATCATAGATCATTTTTCTGGTTAGAAGGAAGGCTCCCAGGAACTAAACCAGCTGTATCTTGTTTTCTTTTAATAAATCGTTTGCCATTGCATCCTTAAATGATCCTTTTATTTAAAAGACTATAATATAGTGTGCTTAGTCTATTAGCAGAAAGTATTACCACTTCATATATTGTCCAAAGCTAGGTTTTGCAAAACAGACTATTTGAACACTGAAATTTGCCAGAATTAATTTGTAACATTTGTACGTCTCTTTTATGATGTTACCAAGGATCAGTTTATACTCTTATTCATATATGCCAGTATCCAAAACATGAGTAGTATTCTGGTCTGGGAGTTTGGGATCCTTATTTCTGCTGACTGCTGTAATGCCAGCTAAGTGCTCAGCAACCTCAATTGTTATGCTCTGAATTCCCCTGAAGCTGGACAGGTAGTTTTGTTCATGAAGGCTCTGCACTAATACCTACCTCTAAGATCAGATGAAAGTCATTCTAATTATGTTGAGGAGAAATACAGATGCTGTGGAAAGTCCCAGGAGGACTTTATAATAGGTCTGCTCTGACACTTACAAAAACACTATTATTGCAATGCATTCTGGGATAAAAGATTACAAATACCTTTGAATTCTTCAAGAGGATCTGAATCCTGCCTTTCCCCACTCATCCTTTTCACTTTCCCCTTTATAAAATGTATTCATTGTATATACTTGCAATAAACAATTTTTATGCTAAATAGCTCATAAAATGCTGTCCAGGATTGAGGTCGTCTCTGGCTTCCTTTGAGCTCTGTTAGGGAGGGCAAGAATGCAGCGTACAAATCTTGGGCTGTCTTCTCTGTCCACAGACCAGTAGACTCTCACTAGTAATAATGCTGAATTTATATTAAATTGCTGCCTTCTTTCAGATTTTCATCCACAATAGCCATTCATTATAGCAATATTAAAAACTTACACAACATTTTAAAATCTTTTTCTTCCTAACATGAAGATATCTCTCCAAGACAAAGGTGAAAAAAAGTATCATGCCTGCAAGGAAAATTCGTTTCCTGTTCCTAAGTTTGGCAACTAATCAGACCTACAACATCTTGAAAACACAGCAGGCTTCCATTATAGAGCTAGGAGGGCATTTCCCCATCTGCTCTTTTCACTTGACTACTTCATACAGTATTTGAGAGACCATTTTTACCTGTGATTATATAGAATATTTTCAGAACAAATTGAATAATATCATTTTTATTATTATTATTACTATTAATCATAAGATTGGCTGTGAATATTCATCAGAATATTTTTCTGGAGTTAGATTTCAGCTAAAATGCTATCATAAATTAAAAAATTGAGCTGAGTATACAATTATGTCTGAAGTACTTTTCACTCAAAGTGGTTTTCTAAGAATGGATGCTAATCGGAGCAAAGCTACCCTTTTCAAAATTAAAAATTGGTGTTATTTATGAGTGGGGTAGAAATGTCGGAGTGTCAGTTCAATCTAGTTTGCTTTAGGGTGTTCAACACAAGAGTTATAGGACTTACTAAACAGTTGGCTGAACATGAAACCATCAGTGTGCCCAGGTGGTCAAGAAGGCCAATGGCATCATGGTCTACATTAGGAATACTGTGACCATTAGGATTAGGGAAGTGATTATCCCTCTGTACTCAGCACTGGTAAGACTTCACCTTGAATACAGTATTCAGACTTCGGTCCCTTACCATAAGAAGGATATCTAGTTGCTTGAGCATGAGCAGAAAAGAGCAACAAATCTGGTGCAGGTCTAAAAAGCAAAAACATATGCGAAACAGCTGAGGGAACTGAGGCTGTTAACTCCAAGCAAACGAGGCTGAGGGGAGATTACAGTGCTCTTTACAACTGTCTGAAAGGAAGTTGCAACAAAGTGCCAATCTTGCTTCACAGGTGACAAGTGATAGGACCAAAGGCAACAGACTCAAGTTGTACCAAAGGAGCTTTATACTGAATGTCAGGAAGATCTTCTTCACAAAAATTGTGGCTAGGGATTGGAACAGGATGCCTTGGAAAGTGGTAGAGTCATCATCCCTGGAGGCCTGTGGAGGTTGTATGACACTTAGGGACATGGTTTAGCCATGGACTTGCAGTGTTAGCTAAATGGTTGAACTTGACATTCCTGAGTCTTTTTCAACTCAATTATTATAGAATTCTAGTGCTCTAAGGTGAGGGAGACTGTAGAGTGGTGGCTAACTCAGGCAGATGCTCCTGGAAGGGAATGCAGCATGTCAAACCATAACTAAGCCTAAAGATGTTGTCCTTTCTAAGGGCAGCATCAGAAGCTTCCTATCACCCTGCTGAGGACCTTTTGCTTTTACAGTCATCCTGGTTTATATTGCTCAAGATCTCCAGCTCTGTGTTGATAAAACTTAAGTATTTCTAAGACTGATAAAGCTTGTGTTTCCCACATTGGTTATTTAAAAGAGAAAAAATAAAAACGACAGATGAAACCCCTGCAAATATGGTGAATTCCAATAAGAAATAAAATAGAATAAAATAAAATATATAAAAGGATAGAAATTGAGAATTAATGTTACTGCACCTCACTGAAGTTCAGATTATTTTGTCTCAACAGTGAGGAGGGCAAGGGTGCCAGAAGGTAGTAATTAGAGAATGGAAGCCAGGCAAACACAAAGAAACTGAAGTTCCATCCATCCAAGTATATACTAGTCATTCCAATACTAAGAATAAAATTTGAAGCCTTTTTTTTCTGGCAGTCTTCACACTACAAGTGTTTAATTTATCCTCCCACCTGCATCTCGTCAGGAATAATATATTGAACTGAGCGAGACATTTGCATTATTCATATTTGCTATTTAACTAATTCTTGCATACACAACTCAGAAGCATATCAGAAAGTAGCATTCTCTATGTTCCTAATCTTCTGTTAAAAAGTTTCCAGCTGGAAACATTTATTTCGTAGTCATATGCTTTTATTCCTGCTTTTAGAGCCAGAATTTTAACCCACCAAATCTTTTATTACCTGAACCGTGTCTCCTTATTTCATCAAATAATAATCTTTGAGGCAGAACCTTTCTTTTTAAAATTCAGTGTATATGAAATATGCTAAATATCCCTGTCTACCATTACAGTAACAGCTTAAAAGAATCCCTGGGAAGTCACTTAAGTGAAACTTACCTCATAAATTTAGATCAGCTATCTCTAGTTAAATTATGTTTTGCAAGCAGTTCTCACTGAATCCTGCAAAATTGTTTCCCTTTTCACCCCACAAGTCATGTTAAGTTAATAGGTCCTTAATTGCTTGCTATATCTCATGTCTCTTTTGTGAACAATGTTGCCAATTTCCTGTTCTCAGAAGTGGAACAAGTTCTCAAGCTAGGGCGTAGCTGTATTAGGGATAATATGGTTATTAATGCATAGCAGTAGGAATGCACACCCAAGACAGCAGCCATATTTCATGAAATTTAGAAACGCAGAATACAAATAAAAGATATAAACAATTTAAAAATTGGATTTGTAAAATATTATTTGAGTGTCAGCTACTGATGTTCCATTTTTAAAAGTAATTAAACCAGACTAGGTGGAAGCATCACTTGCTGGGAAGGGTCACACTCAAACACTGTGTACGTAAGTTTGTGGGTTTTGTCATGTATGCTGCCCAGGAAAATCAGTGATGATGAGTGTACATGCTTAGGGGCTGGTGACCTATATTTCTTCTATCAACATCAATTGGCTGTGACCCTGGCTGCAACTCCAGTCCACCAGATAAAGAAGCTTAAGAAAAGGCAAGCTGTGCCCATCTGCTGAGGGTGCTTCACCTCAGTGCCTCCTGTCTCCTGTCCTCCCAGAACACAGAACCACAAGACTGGCTGAACAGTGAGCAGCCTTTGGCTCAGCTCCAGAGGCTGGTCTGAATCCGTATCTGACAGTGAACTTATTTGGAAACAACACAGATGATAGGCATGACAGTCCAGGCTTGAAAACAGGTTTCACTCACCGCATAGCTGCCAAAGCAGATACATGGCCTGAGGGCCCCTCCAACTATGGAGCTGTTTGGGGTCTCCACCTCTTGCACAGGAATGCCATATAATTAGTTTTTTGTGAAAGAATGCCCTGTGCATTGGCTACAGGGAGCGTAGCATCCAATCACTCAAAGACAGTAAAGTTGAAAACGGTTTCTACTTAATGTGAATGCCATTTCAACAGTGTTTTCTGCAGCTGAATGCATTTGGTGGTGATCTGCATGACAAGATGTCTCAGTTAAAAAACGTAACATTTGCAGTTCTTGTCTTTTGATCTAGGAGTCCTAAGTTTGGTGTTCTCATAAAAAAAATTCTCTAAAGGTACAAAATGCCGTTCCATTCCTCTTGAAATTAAGATATTAGTATCCATGCAGAACACAAAAACTGTAGAAAACATTTCTAATGTGCAAAAGAGAAAATTACTTCTGAGATGCTGCCACCACTTCCAAACTTTTTCCGGCCTAGCACTAACGGAGTGTCCCTTGATTTCTGCTACTCAATAAATGTGGGGAAAACACTCCTTTGTATACAAGAAGTGCATTAAACAGAGGAAAGAGGAGACTCAGTGCAATTCACTTCCACTGATTAAGTCTATAGGGAAAAGATGGTCCTACCAAATTCAATTTTCTTTATGATGCTGGGGGAAAGAATGGTTCTCTTAAAAAAGCCCAGATTCAATTATAAATATAAGCAATTATGTTCCTTTTTTACAGAAGGTCATGCATACGAGAAAGAGGCATATGGAATTGTTTCAAGAGTTAAATCAGAAATTTCAGACTCTGGACAGATTTCGAGATGTACCAAAATCAGGCAGCATGGTAAGTTTTCCTTCCTGGGTGTTTAAAATATGCTGGATTCGATGTTTGAATTTAATATTATTTCCTGAGAATACCTCATTTTGTGCTACTTTTATACAGCCTCAAGAATGAGAACAAAAGGTATTTTCAGTAATCTAACCTATGGTGAGACTCATTACATTTTGCAACTAGACCATAACTAACTCACTGACATCATTATAGATGACAAGAAATTGAACTGTAGGGAACACATTTAAAATCTGTATGTGTCTCCTATGTCTAAAGGCCTTTTTATACAGAAAGCAGCTTCATAATGTAATTTACCCAACAGGGTTTTACCTCTGCCTAGGCAAGCAAATATTAAATTAGTTATAACAAGTCCAGCTAGAGTCACATATACGTTAGAGCACCAGAAAGAACACAGGGTCTCTGTAATGCTGTCTTTTCTTTAATAGGTCTATAAATATTTAGCATGTGAAAAGCAAAAATTAACTCATCCTGAATTGGCTCTGCTATCATCATAATTCAGATTTGTACACACACACTCACACACACAGGCATAACACCCTGACTACATCTGATATGATAATGAGAGCAAGGAAATAGTTGACTCTGCCTAATTAAAACAGGTAATTTAGTATGACATATCTTTTTAGCAGTAATATTATGATTAGTAATAATTTTCTATATAACTTTATAATGTGAAAATTGCATATTGAATGAAACTGAGCTAGAATGGTCTTACTGTATGATTTATGAAGAGTTGCTCTCAGACATGAAGAAGTATTGAGCATCAGCTCAGTGAGCTCTAATCCAGATGAAATTTGTCCCAGACTCATGAATCTTTATCTGTGATATGTTTTATTTTTCACTCAGTTCTCACCCACTCCTCCATCTGGATCTACCAGCATCTAAAGTTGGTGTTCCCCCTTCCATTTGAGATTTTCTATCCACTTAAAGCTTGAGTTGATTCAAAATCTCAAAGGTGGTCTCCGTGAATGAGTGGTGCTTATTCCATTTCATATTTTCACTGCGATTTTGAAGAGTCTGCTAATAGAAGCTGCTTAGAGGAATGGTCATCCTGTAAGGCCATTGGACAGTGATCCAGATACCTAAATACCAGCATCTCAGCCCTTTAGACAGCCTCAGATATCTTAGTCTACAACAGAGTACAAATGATGATGACATCAGACCCACACCTCTATTTAAAGACAGTGGGAGTTCCACCAGAATGCACGAAGGGATCTAAAACAGATGTGAAAATGTTTGATTTTGGTAACTAACATGTTATAGCAGAAATCACTAATAACTTTGATCTCACTCCATAGTGGCTTTTATCCTGTAAAACTTAACGCTCCAAAAGAATTCATAGACAGTAGAAAACAGGCAGCTTTCAGTTTGCTGATCCTAATGTGATCCTTCACAACCTCACCAACATGTAAAGCAAAGTCACTCTCCCATTCTCAAGGAGCAGGTTTCTGCTGTTCTGCCATTCTCCTGCCCCAGTTTAAAAGCAAGCTGGCAGACTTTCTCTGTCCACTCCGTACTTCAGACAGCAAGCTCTCCCCAATTATTTTTCCTTCTCTTCTCCTGCTTTCCTACAAAGCCACTACTGAATTGTTGGCTGCTGTTACTGTGTCATTTGGCCATTCCTCACACTAACTTTCTTGCAGAGGACAGGGCTTTGCTGGCAGCTCAGGTGAGCAGCCTGCCATAGAGCAGATTGCTCCCAGAGAAAGATAGTCGCAGCCTGTCTCCCTGAAAAGCTAGTTCCTCCCTCTGACTCCTGTGTCTCATGAGAGCACATTAGGGATCAGCATTATAAGCAGGAAATACATTATTTCATCCTCGTATTCAATTCCTTTTTTCTTCTCTGCTTTTCAGGAGAATTCAGCACCAAACAAGGCTCCATGGGACAATTTCAAAACCACAGGCGAATACCAACACTATACAACGATAAACGTATTAGACACAGAGGCAAAAGATGCTTTAGAACTAAGACCAGCAGAATGGGAGAAGTGTCTGAACTTGCCTTTAGATGTGCAAGAAGGTGACTTTCAAACAGAAGTTTAACAAAAATGAAAACAAACTGAACAAGACAAAAACAAACAAAACATTAATTGCACTGACAATAAAGAGACTTTGGGAATCCTGACACTCCTCTCTGAACGTTGTGACTACTTTATGCCAGGCTCTCCCCGTGCCAAATGTCAGTGGTTTTTTCGTACAGTTTCTTCCCACTAGTATGGCTAGTGGAGAACCAGGTGTACAATTCTTACCATCGTGTGTTGTAAGTACCCGTGGAATGGATTTGTAAGGTAATCTTTATAGATAAACCTCAAGCAACGATTCATGTTGTAACAGCTTCATTTGGTTTAGTTTTCAAAAAACTTCACCATGAAGCACAATGTATATATTTATGCAGTTTTTAAAGTTTATAACAGTCTGTTTGGCCATTACTACACTTTTTACTTTATAATATAAAAGCAAAGTTTTTGTCATTAAATGAATGTCTGTTGAGCTACATTCTTCATTGCTTTAAATGCAATAAAGTAATAATCTCACTTTTATATGAATAATATATTTCACATCTTTATTACTGCAGTTTTCTCTGGAAAGCTCGGAGTAGCTTTCTCTGCTGCAGCTGTGTATAAAATATTTAAAATGTTGTATGGTGTAAATAAACCTTTGTCTACATATCAGTTTCTTAGTGCATTTTATTCTGTATTTGTTGATCTTAAATTTGCATAAAGTTTTCTTTAAAAATACACATGTTGAATATGTATTTGGAGTTTTCATGGTATGTTGTTCTAGCTCCTCCAAGGAGTTTCTGTATTACTAAGTTTGTAAAGCCATTCTGCATTTTCTTAGGATATCCTTTGTGAGAATGAACCATATAAGTTGGACTTGTCAGAATACTATTACAATTGTTCTATTTTATACATATTTTTGTTTTGTTGAAGAAAGATAACTCTTGGAAAAAAAAGTTGTTTCAATGCACAGCACCCCAAGAAAATGTTGATTTAGAATCATTATTTTTTTTTGCATGTTCTTGTTGCTGTATAACAACAAGAAAGACTTTAAAGATAAAAATTCTGAAATATTTTTGACAGAAAAGAGTCTGTTTCATATTATAAATGAAGAGCACAGCATGATTTATGTTACAAGTGGAGGTAAAAAACCATAGGAATAGAAAGAAAGAGTAAATCTGTTCCATGCTCAGAATCAAGAACAGACCANTATATATAAATAATGAATAAATAACAAATAAAAAATAACTATTTCCCAAGCTAGTACCAAGTCCTCTCTCCAGTTTAGGTGTCTAAAAGTTAGATGTTGTAGTGCATAATCCTACAATATGTCCAACAATCAGAGCTGACCCTGTATCAAGAGGCTGATGCAGAAGAAGGCAGCAGGCAAATCTGGCTTTACAACCTACGGACATCACACTGCAGAGATGTGTTAGTGCACCAAAAACTCAATTCTTCATAAGGAGAGAATTTAAGAACCCAAATATTAATCTGAGTCTCTCCCCCTCCTCCATTTTTATTTATTTAGTTAGTTAGTTAAAACCAAGAGGGGTTTATTTTTTCCTCAAGATAAATATACAATGGAAAATTCACATTTTTTAAGGATTTCATCTGGCATGGTTGGTATTTCTCAATCAAAGCAAGTTTNTGCTCCCAGAGAAAGATAGTCGCAGCCTGTCTCCCTGAAAAGCTAGTTCCTCCCTCTGACTCCTGTGTCTCATGAGAGCACATTAGGGATCAGCATTATAAGCAGGAAATACATTATTTCATCCTCGTATTCAATTCCTTTTTTCTTCTCTGCTTTTCAGGAGAATTCAGCACCAAACAAGGCTCCATGGGACAATTTCAAAACCACAGGCGAATACCAACACTATACAACGATAAACGTATTAGACACAGAGGCAAAAGATGCTTTAGAACTAAGACCAGCAGAATGGGAGAAGTGTCTGAACTTGCCTTTAGATGTGCAAGAAGGTGACTTTCAAACAGAAGTTTAACAAAAATGAAAACAAACTGAACAAGACAAAAACAAACAAAACATTAATTGCACTGACAATAAAGAGACTTTGGGAATCCTGACACTCCTCTCTGAACGTTGTGACTACTTTATGCCAGGCTCTCCCCGTGCCAAATGTCAGTGGTTTTTTCGTACAGTTTCTTCCCACTAGTATGGCTAGTGGAGAACCAGGTGTACAATTCTTACCATCGTGTGTTGTAAGTACCCGTGGAATGGATTTGTAAGGTAATCTTTATAGATAAACCTCAAGCAACGATTCATGTTGTAACAGCTTCATTTGGTTTAGTTTTCAAAAAACTTCACCATGAAGCACAATGTATATATTTATGCAGTTTTTAAAGTTTATAACAGTCTGTTTGGCCATTACTACACTTTTTACTTTATAATATAAAAGCAAAGTTTTTGTCATTAAATGAATGTCTGTTGAGCTACATTCTTCATTGCTTTAAATGCAATAAAGTAATAATCTCACTTTTATATGAATAATATATTTCACATCTTTATTACTGCAGTTTTCTCTGGAAAGCTCGGAGTAGCTTTCTCTGCTGCAGCTGTGTATAAAATATTTAAAATGTTGTATGGTGTAAATAAACCTTTGTCTACATATCAGTTTCTTAGTGCATTTTATTCTGTATTTGTTGATCTTAAATTTGCATAAAGTTTTCTTTAAAAATACACATGTTGAATATGTATTTGGAGTTTTCATGGTATGTTGTTCTAGCTCCTCCAAGGAGTTTCTGTATTACTAAGTTTGTAAAGCCATTCTGCATTTTCTTAGGATATCCTTTGTGAGAATGAACCATATAAGTTGGACTTGTCAGAATACTATTACAATTGTTCTATTTTATACATATTTTTGTTTTGTTGAAGAAAGATAACTCTTGGAAAAAAAAGTTGTTTCAATGCACAGCACCCCAAGAAAATGTTGATTTAGAATCATTAATTTTTTTTGCATGTTCTTGTTGCTGTATAACAACAAGAAAGACTTTAAAGATAAAAATTCTGAAATATTTTTGACAGAAAAGAGTCTGTTTCATATTATAAATGAAGAGCACAGCATGATTTATGTTACAAGTGGAGGTAAAAAACCATAGGAATAGAAAGAAAGAGTAAATCTGTTCCATGCTCAGAATCAAGAACAGACCATCAAAACCTCTCTTCATCTACAGCATTGCTGGGGGAATGTGGGAGGGTATCTCAAACCTCCAGGTGCCAGATGTCTATAAAAAAATTACCCAAACTGTTTTAGTACCTGCTATACATACTTGAATATCCCCCATCCTACTAGCTGGAGTGATCTTCTGAGAGGAAGAAAATATGACCACTAGTTTGTTAGGCAGGAAGAAATACTGGACTGCAGAGTTGTCAGAGCTTTAGCTTGAGATTTGGTAGTGGGAAATCATCTTTAATTTGTTGAGAGGATGGACAATCATTCTATTTTTTTCCAAAAAACAGGTTAAGAAGAAACTTTTAGGAAAGCTTTCCCCTCTGAATCCTATCAGATAGGCAGTGCTTCCTCCAGGCCATAATTAAGTCCTTAAGTCATGATAAAGAGCTTGACTTTGCTAATTCCAAATGAACATGTATCTCCTATGAAGCACAGACTTCATCTAATGCTTCATTTAATGAATAAAATAAATAACAAATAATAAAAATAAAAAATATGAAAAAATAANAACCAAGAGGGGTTTATTTTTTCCTCAAGATAAATATACAATGGAAAATTCACATTTTTTAAGGATTTCATCTGGCATGGTTGGTATTTCTCAATCAAAGCAAGTTTTGCAAACTCTAAATTTTTCAAGACCACATCAGAAGGCTTAAGCTTGATCCAGCTATAAGCCTCAGCATTCTCCTTGATTGATCAAAATGTAATGCAAATCCAGAGCACCTTGGTATTTCAGCAACTGTAGAGAGAATTTATATAAGCCTTACAGCAACAGTCTAGTTACAGCAGCAGGAAGCCTAGGGTAAACTTTAAACGTACCCAGGAAACATTATAAATCAGTCTGCATTTAACATGCTGCTGACCCAGTTGTGCTGTTATTAATAACCCAGCTGATGCAGGTTTAACATTAGCCTGAGTATGTACTGCACAGCAGTCACAGATGTACTTTCAGTGTGTGAACAGCAATGTTCAGTGCCTTTTTATCCAGATCTTTTTCTGCACTGCTCAGAAAGTCATATGGATTTTTATTTTCCTATATATTTCATGTATATAAATATTAAGAACATGCTGAAAGCCACTGTATTTACCTATTAATGTTATTGCTTCATATCAAAGCAGAGTTTGTTTTTCATAGGCAAGCTGCCACACATGCTCATGGCTTGCTGCTCAAGAGAACTGTACAGGCTGGAGAGTTGAGGGGACAGGAACCTTATGAAGTTCAACAAGGGCTACTGTAGTCTTGTGCCTGGGGAGCAATAACGTTATGCATCAGTACAGGTTAGAGACTGACCTGCTGGAAAGGAGCTCTTCAGAAAAGGACCTAGGTGTCCTACTGGGTAGCAGGTTGACCATGAGCAAGCGGTGTGGCTAAAAATAGTATCCTGGTGTTCGTCAAAAAGATTATAGCCAGCAGGCTAAGGGAGATGATCCTACCCCTCTGCTCTGCCTTGGTAAAGCCACTGTGTCCAGTTCTGGGCTCCCCAGTTCAAGAAAGACGGAACTGCTGGAGAGAGTCCAGCTTAGAATCACAAAGATGATAAAGGTACTGAAGCATCCCCCTTTTGAGGAAAGGCCGAGAGACCTGGAACTGTTCAGATGAGAGAAGACTGAGGGGAGATCTTATCATTGTTTATTAAAAAAGCATTAAAGGCATCCCTGGTACAGTTAGTGCTCACACAGAAACTCTAACACCCTTGTCTCCTTTCTCTACAGTTACTCCAGGTGTGCTGAAGTTCTTAAATAATTCCCAGTAAATTCTGATCTAATTGGAGTATTCTGTTTGATCCCTTTTGGAAAACAGAAAAACTCAGCCGGGAAGATTCATTCAGTAGGAAACATAAATAAAGTCAGAAGTACCTGAATTTTAACATAATGTTTTATCTAACTGCTATTTAGTGGAAAATACCTGACCAGAAAGATATAGGCACTAGGCAGCTAAGTAATCCTAAGTAATCATCTCAACCTGTGGATAGGGGAAGATTTAGATTCAACCCAGGGAAGATTTAGATTAGATTTGAGGAAAAACTTTTTCTCTGAAAGAGTGGTCAGGCACTGGAATGGCCTGCCTAGGGAGGTGGTTGAGGCACCATCCCTAGCGCTGTTCAAGAAGCGTTTAGATGAGGTGCTAAGGGATTTGATTTAGTAGTTTAGTGGGTAGGGATGGTGATAGGAGGATGGTTGGACTAGATGATCTTGTAGGTCCTTTCCAACCTAATGTATCTAGGAATCTATGAATCTATGAATCTATATTATAACCTGCTACTCCTTCTCTCTGGTCTGGTGAATGAAGAATCTTTATTTCTTAAGTAATGCTGCTTCATCAAAGACTGGCAGAGAGTTATCTACAGCCTATTATGCTGAGTTTTACAGTCAGAAAAAGAGAAAGAATGATCCTTTCAAATGGAGTGAGTTGTAATTTTTCCCCACATCCTCAAAGTGTGCTGAATTCTGAGCTTTTTCAGGTTTTTTTAACAACCTTTCCTCTAGCTCTGCATTCAAAGAGGGACAGCCCCTCATTTGCTGACTGTCTTTTTCAAAACAGACAGAGGGCACTTAAGATTTGAAAGGGATTAGGAGCTGTTGTACCTGACTGTTCATCCCTGTAGCTGCATGTTGAACACCTGAACATCAAGTGGCACTGAAAACAGAGCTCTAGTCTCAGTATTTTCCTATTGATTAGATTAGCAGGTATTTGGAAGCCTAGCTAGAGGTGTCTACTTACTCGTGTGCATTGTATAAGCAGAAAACATGCATTCTTCAACATGCAGATTCAAGCTTAGGAAACAGGCACCTACATCTTATGAGATACAATGCTGAAATAAAAAAAAGTCTATACCTTTGTGGATCCCCACTTAGAATTTAAATGCCTTTAAAGATCTTGTTCTCTGGATCCAATTTTAGGAACAGCTACAAGCTAGTATTTTTTCCCTCATCAATTCAATGATTTATCACATTATGTTCCTGGGCTATTGACACAGGAAATTGCAAAAGGTGATGCCTGAAGGACCACATACTATAAAAAGGAAACTAGAATTGATTGGTATATATGTTCAATTTTTTATTCAACATCTCCTTGGACCCGTCTACTTTATTTTCTGCTCTTCTCAAGAACACTGTTTTAGGAAAAATATTTTTAGAACTCTGCCTTTAGTAATTATTCTTAAGTCAACCAAGGATTAACTATGGTTTCTAAAGGCAGATAGGTAGAATCCATTATATTTAATTTGGAAGTCTAACTACAACGCAGTCTTGCCAATATTTTGAGGACTGAGCTCTTGCAGGGCAATCTAACTGTCTATTGTAGCTGCATACGTTCTTTCTATAATATAAAGGAAAAGGGGGGCACCTCTGAAGGCCAGCTGGATTCATCCAATTCTCTACATTTAGTACTAACATCTTTGTATTGATTGCACAGAAAATATAAAAGCCTACTGAGGGCAATAAAATAATTCTGCTAAATGAAGTACCAAATTTAGCTAGGTTTAGTCATCAAAATGTGAGCTAATGTCTAGGCTCCTACTGTAACCAGTGGAAAACAGGTCAATGCAGGCAGTGGAACCTAAAGACCACTTCAGGATATCCATTCCTAGAGGCAAGATTCATTTACTTTGAGATGCTCTGGAGCATTTGAAACATCTGCATAAAGACTGCCAATATGAAAGACAAGGGGAACCTGCACGTTTCTGGTCCAGGCAGGATCCCACACTTCAACAGATATTAAACACTTGTGTTAAGACAGGTGAATCCAGGTTCAAAGAAAGATTTTCTGACATGCTTGAAGATATCCAGCCTCCATCTTCCACAGAGAGTCACATTGGGTTAGAGATCTTACTTCATGTTTGCCAAATTCGTAGAAGTATCATAGGTACTCTCACTATCACACATTGCCTGATTATGCTGAACCCACCTTGCCTGCTCTTTTTCAGAACATTTATGTTTGTTCAGATAGAGGTCCCATCTTTTCAATAACAATTCTAATGGTTAAACTTGCACATCCTTCATAAAGGACCCAACACCCGGTGCAAACTGATATGTCAAGTAATCAGTAAACCTGAAAAAAAGACCATTCTGGATAATGAGAATGAAGCTAGGAAATGTACAATGTTGTGCCTGGAACTAGTTGGAATTTCAGACACAAATGTAACCATGAAATATATTCTTGTCATACTGACTTGTTATGCAATCTTTCCTTCTGACTAAATGCTTCTCATAACTATTAGGAAATGGTCAAGTTACCTCTTTTTTATGTGTTTCTCTGTCCCTTTGTCACTCCAGTTATCATTAGACAAAGATCAAATCTGAACATAGAAGATGACAAGTATAATTGTAAATGATATTCTCTGATCTCTTAACTTCCACCTTCTTCCTGAAACAGAGGTAATGGTGGTTTAAATCGTTACAGGATTAGCCGGACATGGAAAGCCTCCGATTTTCTCTCTGGGTCTTCTGATCAGCAGATAATTATGCACAGAAGGAAAAATGTTCACACTCTCAGAAAAGAAAAAGTCAGCCATACTCAGTGCATAAATTCAGACAGGTCTGAATAAGAGAACATACGTTTTTCTTCGTCAGGCCTGCAAAGTCAAAAAAACATCCATGCTTAATTTATGATATGAAATATCTAAATAATTTCATCATACGTAATTTACAAAAAAAAAAAGTGTCAAAATCATCTACTTCAGCATCACTCTTCAGTTATAAATTGTTGATTATCTTTTCATCAGAATTAACCAACTAAAAGATATTGAACATTTACAAACACTCAAAGTGAAAAAGAACTGATAAACTTTGGCCTGGAAATTTGTTTTCTGAAAACAGCTCATTAAGAAGATATGTATATTGAATTGAGAGATTTAAAGTAGATTTTTATTTGAATTCACAGTGATCCCTTAAGACCTCACATTCTTCTAAAACTGGGATAGCAATAAAGAAATTGATTAATTTTGGTAGATAAAAGCCAGATTATCCTTTCCCCAGAAGTTAATGTTTACATATCAAGAAGTCCCCAATTTAAGAAATCTTCTTCTAGGATGTCTGCTTTTTTACTGTGCAGCAACACTTCAGATCTTATGAATCTAGTTTACAAGGTCTGCAAAAATAGGGAGAAAATGTTCTTCCTTCATCACAGAATGAAGTTCTTAAAAAAGTCTAATTTTTGCATCTGACCATAAGATTACTACCTCTGTTAGAGAAGCGGGAATGAAGGCCTCTTGTTCCAATTTCAATCCACCTAAAAACACCAAGTGCTGGAGAGCTTTGGATACTCTAAAGATATGGAGACACCAAAGAGCTCATTGCAGCTACTGAATCAGTAGCACATTTTGTACTAGCTGCAGTATCTTGAATGTTTAAGTGCACGCATTTACTTCCTACCTTGACACACCATGTACCACAGCTGCTGTATCAGCAAGGAAAGACATAAGCAGAAGTCTTATAGGGAGGTATAGTTTCCTCAAACTTACCCCTAAGGAATATTTTCATAATATGTATTCCCATAAAAGATATCAACCAAAGATTACTAATAATCTGAATAACTAAATAAATACTCTAAATAAATAAATAAAAAATGGAGCCATGGGGAATATTGTTATCTGTCTTCTCAAGCATCCATCCTGCTCTGCATCTCCATCACAAGAGAGATATGAACCTATTTGAACAAGTCTACAGGAGGGGCACAAAAAATTATCAGTGCTGGAGCATCTCTCCTGTAAAGAGAGGTTGAGAGAAATTTCACTGTTTAGCCTAGAGAAGAGAATGCTCCAGGGAGACATTATTGCAGCCTTCCAATACATATAGGGGCCTACAAGAAAGATGGAGTCTCAGGACAAGGGATAATGTCCGCTCCCTGGAAGAATTCAATGCCAGGTTTGATGGGACTTTCAGCAACCTGATCTAGTGGAAGGTGTACCTGCCCTTGACAGAGATTGGAAACTTCTTGGTGTTTAGAGTTCCCTTCTAACTCAAACCATCCTATGATTGTTTTATGTATCTGGTTGTCCATCCAATTAGCATCCTAACTAAGATAAAATCATTCCAACAAGACCAAGAACTACAAAGCCCTGCAGCTGCCCTACATTCAAATTATTTCAGTTCTGCAAGGATTGCTCTCCTTGCTAATACTTGAAGTTTGATAAGCTGTAGCTCTCACACTGCTTGAAGACCTTCTCCACAGAATAGGGAAAAATATCGACAAAGTGAGATTATTTGAAGAAACCTGTCTGAATGCATTTTGGGTAATTAACTAGCTGTTGCCATGCCAACTGCAGTATAAGGAAGTGGTTGTCAACTTGTGTTCACATTCGTCTTTATCATAAAGACCAAAGGCAGCAGAACATATTTATCTTTCCTTAATGACTGTTTTGACTACTTGTGACCTATGCTGTGACTTAGATATTGATTTTAGTCTTTAATAAGGTAAATATTGATACAGTTGCAACTTTTATCAAACTTCCAAGTTGCTTTTCCACACAAGATTTGTGACCCGTAGCTGGAAGACAGTTTATAGGGTTCATTAAATTGTTGACTAGGAGTGAATAATTAAAGTATTCTGCATTCTTTCAAAAATGCTAACCAGCCGTTAAAAGTTAACAACAACAACTACTACAACAACAACAATAACAACAACAACAAAGAACAACATTTCAGGATTCTGATATTTTTATTTTCAAATATAAATGCCAAATGCCTTGGAGTATTCATAGAATTATAGAATGGTTTGGGTTGGAAGGGGCATTTAGGATCATCTAGTTCCAACCACCTTCTATAGGCAGAGACACCTCCCTCTAGACCAGGCTACTCAAAGCATCATCCAGCCTTGTCTTGAATGACCTCAGGTTGGGAACATCCACAGCCTCACTGTGCAAACTGTTCCAGTGTCTCACAGTATGCTGTATATAATATATTATGTTAATATACTAATTGTGCAATAGTTCTGCTAGATGACCTAAGATTAAGGCAATGTCTCAATTCATTTTAATTGTTTTCTTGTTTCCGAGGAGGAGGTTGAGCACAAGTGCTACTGTCCCCCTACTCAGGGGTGTCATTTGCTTTGCAGCAAGACTCGTAAAGATCCTGCTCACTGGCAGCATTTGAGGTGAACCAGTTGTTCTGCAGTGGGCATTATGAATGCTGGGCAGAGAAAGCTTTTGCTCAAGGCTCCCAGAGCCCAGTCTTCATAAGAGTGAATGTGTGGTTCAGCACACATTGTGTCACAGCATTATCATTCACGTCAAACAAATGCAGATCTTACTTACATAGACAGATCAACCATCTGGCCTCTTTTTCCTTTGCCTGATAGCAGAAGAAATCACAAAGTATTTCTTTCATTTCATAGCAGCATTCCAGACATGAGTCTGAATGAGGATGAGGAAAGGCCAACACAAAAGCATCATCATATAGAAGAGATGGTCCAGAAACAACATAACTGTCCATTCTCAGGAAGTTCTTTGCTCATTTTGTCAGAAAACAATTCTTCCTCACAGATTCTGAAGGGTTGGAGGTTGCTGCCATCCCATACTTGAACTCAGAATGGAATGAATTGAGTTCAGGTGGAGTCTGTTGCACGTCATCCTCCTCCTGTGCTGAAGCACTCAGAACTTCTCATTGTCAGATTTGAATTCCTGTCCTTAGAGCAGAGGCAGTGGTAATGCCATCTTGTTTCTCCCCTTCAGGCCTGTTGAGAAGCGAGGCAATAGGTTATGCTGTCAACATCCCTTTGATCAGAGAATGGAAATACTCAACACCAGTAAACAATGTCATTATACACCTTATTCTACTGAAGCTTAAGAGAAATGAAGTCCCAACTTCTTGATCTTTCCCTCAGACCTAAGGAGTGAGGAAGGGTGCATGTTACTTTCTGTATGGGACCAGTGTTTCTCTGTGATGCCTAGAAGATGGATGGCTCACCTCTGCCATTGACCTTCCTGACAGTTCTTGACAGTGGTACTGATTATTCAGCCACAAGAGGGATGAGAAAATAAAGTGAACTGTCTCGGCTGTTTACAGGGGAAAAGAGAGTTAAAAAGCCCATCCCTTTCTGAGGAGTTAAGAATGAGGAAATCACTGAAGGCTCCGTTGTTGGCCCTTATTTTTCTTACAACTGCCTGAAGAAAGGTACTGGAAAGATGGAGAGAATTGCAAGAGAAAACGCAAGGTCTAATACAGATTGAAAACAGACAGGAGGATTTAAGCAAGGCTGATAAAATTGTCTTTTTGTCTCAAGAGTCTGTCCAAAAACCCTCTAACCATTCAAGTCATCAAAAAAATTGTACGCTGATCAGAAACCAAACGATTGTTGTTCATTGATTTCCTAGCTCAAGCAGTGTCTGTTGTAAAGTTTACCACTATTTCAAAGAGATGTCTCATCTCAGCAGCTGTTTTTTGTGTCCCAGATATCTGTCTCCCCTCCCTGTGAATTGAGAGGCAGCGGTATGCTTGTTAGTGCCAATTTAACTTCAAGGCTAGTAAAACCAGCTCATATTTCTCTCCAGGATGTGAATGTTTTATGAAACTCCAGCCACCAACCTAGACTGTCAACTCTTCCTGCAACCTGTGACATCTATCTGTGAAGCTGGCAGGCTTTTTAACTTCATGTTACACAACTACAGTGTCAGAGTCAGACCTCATGAAAATTGAATTAACCTGCATGTGAAAAAAACAATCAGGTGAGTTCTTCTTGACAGGGAATACAAAAACTACACATTTATTGCAGTCATGTTGTGATCAGTGTCACATCAGATGGAAGCGAACCAGAAAAATGTATTCTCTACCACCTAAAGAATTCTGGACAGGCAAAAATGTTGGTAGAGAATTTATTTTAGTGACAGCTGGAGGGGCCTGAAAAGCTGTCAGGTCTAATATAGTCAAGTTCAGGATTAATTCCCACATGCAAGATGCAAGTATAGGCATGCAAAATTTGGAACCCACTCAATCAGGGGAGCAGCAGCATCTGCTCTGGTCAGCAGGAGATATGGCATTTGCTCTCTGAAATAAAGTACTTTAGCAGAGTAGTCTTGTAGACAAGCATAACATGCAGTTTCAAGTCCTGAGTACTAGAAAATCCTTATTCATACACGTGAACAGTGCAGACCTACTAACAAATAAAAAGGAAAGATTACACATGAATTTTTTTAAGAGCAAGGAAATCACTCTCTTGAAGAGATAATGAACTTAGGCCAGTTTTTGTACATCATAAATATGGAATTAATCCATGTGCCTCAGTGGAGTTACTTAATTTTTATCAGTGTAAACAGAGCAAAAAAACCCCTTAAGTGGCTTTTTTTCTCTGTCCTAGAGTAAACCTAGCTTTACACATACAAAGTAGACTCCAAAGACTGGATTGCTTCTATCACTCTAAATATACAGGGATTTCTCTTGCATAAGTCAGGAAAACACATCTTGTGCACTTGTTTTGTTCTCATCTTTTAGAGGAAAGAGGAGCTTCTGGTGGAGAGAGGTCATTGGCAAGAGATAGAAGCTGAACTCCATTTATCACTATTGCTGTCCCAAATACTTCATATGAGAATGTTATTTGTAAGTAACTTTCCAGACATATTGAGTATTTCAGGTTTATTTGGAACTTTTCCATACGCTGCCCTTCTAAGGCAGAATTAGAGAAGAATTTGTGGTGCTGTAGTTAGGGCACTTATTAAGACAAACAGATGTTTTCTAACAATCAGTCATAAGGTTTTCATAATTGCAGTGTTTTCTAGATACCTCATGTCACAGATAAATGTCTAATATTTTATTATATGTACTTAATCTGTCTCTAAAAACCAAAAGATGGAAAAATACCTCCTTACTCGGTTCAGCATCAGGATTCTCACAACTCATGAATCTCTAAGAGGTGTACACAAGGTTATATGGAATAGTTGATCCTGAACACCGAATCAGTGTTCAACTAGTTATATTTAAAAATACCTGAGTAGGAAAAAAAAAAAGTTCACCTGAAGTTATGTGCATCTCGGATATCTTTATTTGAATCAGAGCTTGTTACATACCAGATTGAGATGATCTTATCTAAATTTGAGGTTCTTTTTGAGAAGTCAGATAAATGTGTGTATGATCAGAAGAATCTGAAGGGGAGATATAATGTGTTCCTCCAGCTTCAACCAAAGAAAAAAAAAAACAAAAACAAAAAAACCACTAACAGAATTTAACCTCACATCCTTCCCACATGCCAGTATTGCAAATATGAGACACTCTGATGAAGGGAAAGTATTAGGATCTTCTTCTTTCCTTCATATCAATGTTGGCAGATTCTTTAATTCTCTAGGGCAAGTCAGACCAACTTGAAACTGTGCAACGCTAACAGACTGGTACAAGTGTGAGGACAAGAGATGAAGTACAACGTGTGCAAAATGAGACAGTCTCCATCTAGGCTATGAAATGATTCTCTGCCTGCAGGTTCTGTAATTTTTAGAGACAAGATAAGTGCTTAGGAATTGCAGTATTTTTAATTTCTTTTTTAAAGGAAAATTAACTTTCACAGTTGCTGGAGGCTTGACCCTGACCTTTATACGTGCATGTGTTTTCAGGAAGACGTTAGAGAAGGAACATTCCATACCTGACAGCAATTTCATTAGATAGCGTGAAAAGCTGTTCTGTACCCTTTGTAAGCTTGTGAATGAAGAACACATGCATTTATTATAAGTGGAGTTTTCAATGACTACGAAACCATGAATTTTTTTTTACTAAAATCAAACTTAAAGGGTGTTCATACCAAATGAGTGTCTTCTGAAATAATTTCGTTATTCTGTGATCAATAGAAGGAAAGGAGAAATGCATCTTTACAAGGAAAAAAATTTGTTCCACAAGTAGCTCCAGAAAGTCAGATTCTGGTACACACTCATCATCACAGTCAAGTTACAAAAAGGAGCATCAGACATCCCACAGCCATCTATTGATAGAATGCTGTGAGCAAACTGTGAAAACCACATTAGACAAGAATCTTCCCTGTTGCTATGCAAGATAATACTGCACAAATTCTCTTGCATTTTTCTTTCCCCAACCAGTAAATCATCATGTGCTTTTAGTAATAAATACTTTGGGTACAGACGCTAAAAACATTTCTTTCACTCCTGCAATAAATTGCAATTAAAGACATGCAAACTAAAATATTTACCTTCAATGTTATCCGATTCCTTAAAAGTTATTTTAGTTAGTTAATTAGTTAGTTATCTAGTTAGTTAGTTAGTTTGCCTGAGGTCTTCTTTGTGACTTTGTTGTTGTTTTCAATAGAAGTGGATCTAGATGAAATTGAAGACTTCAAGAAATCTGAATCATATAATGAAAAGCAGTTTACCATTCTGCCTGGAGTGAGAGGATTCCAGTCAGTTCATCCTTCCTGCAGTGACTTGTGGTTTCGAAGTGTAGAAGCTCTTAAAAAAGAAAAAGGACACAAAAAATGCAAGTAAGTAAAGATGAATACAGTAAACTATAGGTTGAGAATAGCACATGCAGACAAGGAATCAAGGGAGTGGTTCTGTTGGGGAGACTCAGCAGAATCACAGAATCACAGAATTGTATGGGTTGGAATGGACCTCTAGAGACTGAGAGTCCAGCTCCCCTGCCAAAGCAGCTCCCTAGCCCAGGTTGCACAGGTAGGCGTCCGGGCGGGTCTTGAACATCTCCAGAGAAGGAGACTCCACCACCTCTCTGTGCAGCCTGTGCCAGTGCTCCATCACTGCACTGTGAAGAAGTTCCCATGCACATTTGTGTGGAACTTCCTATGCTTCAGTTTATGTCCATTTTCCCTTGTCCTATGACCACAAATCATGGACACAGATCATGCACAGACCTAGTTCAAATACCTGGCAAGACAAGAAGATAAAAGTTGTAGCATGACAGAGCAGGATGTAGATGCAAAAGTAAAGATGTAAGGTAAGAGAACTATAGATGTAGTCAGTCACAGATAAATCTGTAAAAGACCAGCATACTGCAGAACTGATAGTGACTGTTTGACTTGGTTGCTGTTTCAGCTCATGTCTAAAATGTCTGTGACACAGTTCTAGTCATCTTAAAATTTCTAAAAACAGATGAGGCTCCAAGAAAATCACGTACTTTTGTACTGTATTTCACAAAATAAATAGATAAATAGGCAAATAAATAAATAATAAATCAATCTTATATATGCTTATATACTCATGCATATTTCCTTGTTAGGAAAGATGAACTAATGTTTGAATCAGTTTGCAGTGAGGGATCCACAGCCTGTAACCCAAAGTCTCAGGAGTACAGACAAACTCTGTTCATTCAGCATTCCATTATTATAAATGTATACATTGCCTGAGGTCTGAGCACACAGAGGAATGTTCTTCCTACTATTAATGTCACACTAGAGATTCACCTCAGCTAAGCTAATGTAAAAAAGATGCCTGCACTGTAAGAACAGCATCCTATCAGTCTGCTGTTATACTGTGAGATCAAACTACGTTCAAATGTTAGGCATAAAGACTTTAGGAAGTTCATATGGGAAAGAGAAGCCTGAAGTTCATAAAATCACTGTATTTTTGTCTACTCCTAGTAACTTAGTACAGTGCTTAGGAATTCAATTAGTGTCAAGTAACCACGTTTTTTTTTCATTGTCCAACCTTCAATTCAGGTGATACTAAGGTGGAGATCACCTACAATAATGGCCTGTCCAACCATTGAATAAAGTGACTTACATTCTGCTGAGCTGTTCCAGAGATGGCTTACTGCTCTGCAAGTAAGGAGGCTGAAAGCCAGACAGTGAATGCAGCTGAATGAGAGACTTTGTAAAAACACATTAAATCAGTTCCTGCAGCTTCTCATACCAAAAGAGGTCCTATTTGATGAGGACTGCTCTTCACCTACCTCCCAAAAACAACAATAAGAACAAATTGTCATCAGGTTACTGAAATATCTGTTCAGCTCAGAACTTTCCAGGAGAAAGTCTGGAGTAATCATGGTGCAAAAAGAAATTCTTAACATGAAGATGAGAAAATAAATACCAACACTAAAGTGAATTTCTGCCATCTACTGAACACCTGTGAATTATCTGTCTGGAGTTTGCACATAGGTACAACTGAAATGATGTTCAAGCAGTTATAGCTACACAGCATCCTTCTTGAATCGTGAGGCAACCAAAACTAGATGCTTGAGACTTAGTATAATTCAAAACAATAAAAGAATTTGTTTCTTTCAGCTGAACAGCTTCCAGAATTCCTTTAGAGCTACTAATCGTGAAACATAGATTCTTGTTATTTTAGATGACTTAGGCTACCCTTTATTACCCAAAGGTTTAAAAGGCTTGGCCTGATGATCACCTATCCAAAAGGCATTATCTACTCTGTTGTTGCAGGTGCTGGCCCACAGAAAACCTACTTTCAGTAAGCTTTCGGAATCTGCTGAGGCTAGTGTGTTTAATAGCACTCATTTTAGAAGGATGTGCTGGTTAGTGATTTGTGAGGAACATGATTTCTGACAGCAATGTTTATTAGAGTCCTTGAATGCTTTGGGAGCACAAGTTTGGGTAACAGGCTGATATTCTTGAGTACAGTGTTTTAAAAATGGGACTGCGATGGCTGCTGAGTGATACATATGAAAGAAGTAGTCTATGTGAAATGAAAGAAAATAAATCTAAACCTTTTGTGTAATAGTTCTTTATGTACAAGCTTCAGAGAAAATGGCATTTTCAAATTAGCTTTATTTTTAAATTTTTTTCAAGTCGTATCACAGAGAGAAGGCCTACTTCTTGAGTACAGATTCACCACACAGTAGTTGAGAGAGTATTCAAAAAGACATACTTCAACCTCTTCAAACGCATCTCCCTATTTTCTCTACAAACCTTAAATCAGAATTAGATTCCTTGAGAGGCAATTCAAAACATTTACATTGCTACCTGATTCTAAGTCACCTTTTAAGACCGAAAACAGACTTGAACTATAGAAGGAACCTAGATAGTTTAGTCTCAGTAGGTGATAATCAACCTTAATAATACCCCCTTGATTGCATTAAGAAACGCAATGTTCTGAAATCTAATGGAACTATTTTTGCTCCTCCCTACTGTTTTCCCTTCCTGTATCAAAAGACAGTCAGCTTAAATTTGCCTGTTTTATGAGGAGAGAGTGTCAGTGCAGCAACTTTGCCAACTCTGTTGGAGTTTATATCTTACTTTAGGATTTGACTTTGTTAGCATCACAGAAAGCAGCAGATTAAAAAAAAAAAAACAAACAGATATTCTTTGCATCATTTTTATAGCTTTCTTCAAGGTTATCCTGTATCAATATTAATTTTTCCCCATCTCCATTTGAGTTCACAAACCACAGGTAAAACAAACACATGCAGGACTGTAATTTCTAATGACAAACTCTTCTTCCTAGGTACTGAAGACCAGAGGCACTGTCATCAGTTCATCCAACTACTTCCATAAGAATTGCTACAGAATTACGGCAGGCACTTCCTGTATGGATTTGATATAAGCAGTAAGAACTATCTAAGACCTCTGTAAAAATTTCAAGTACTAAAAAACTCCGAGCAGCCATATGTAATATTCTATTTTCTCTCTTTATGGTATGCATCAGTCATTCTTTGATTTTACTATGTTTGCAAAATCATAATCAACATTTCAGCAACTTTTCAACCCATGGAATTGAGTTCTCAAGCAAACCGTGGTCTCAGTAACATGCAGCTGAAGATACAAAATCAGAGGCAGAGGTAGAAAGGAACTGCGCTCCAGGTCTATGAAACGGAGCACAGGAGAAAGAGAGCTAGGGAAGGGGAAATGGCCTTTGAGTGTCAGGGACATAGGACGACAGTCTAGTAGTGCTTCTGCTGCGTATCAGCATGCTAGAATGTTCCTGAGGACTACTGTGGATACAAAGCTGAAAAGCATGCTTTCCTCACAAAGTAGGCAGTGAGCTATACAAAGGAGGAGCACAACTAGCAGATTAGGAGAAGCTATAATTCATCATCTCAGCACTGGTGAAGGACATTCAGTTTCTAGTACCTACTTTTGATGTCAGCTATTACTTTCAGCTTAGGAGGAACATAGAGAAAGTAAAAAGAGCCTGGTAGAGGGTCTCTGAGATTAGCAGGAGGTCAAGGGCACATGGATTACCATTGACATTCGTTGACACTTGCTGAACATTTATGGGAACCAAACAGTGGATGTGAGCACAGTGAGGTGGTGAATGGTGCATTTCAGCAGTGATGACAGCAACAGTGGGTCACTTCCACTGGTGTGGATATTTACAAGCACAGCATGCAGGCTCTTGTTCATCACTGATAAAATTGCATAGCTAATGGCAGTGTCTGTGTCAAAAAATTGCATTTTATAGCTGCGAATTTCAAATCACTCTGTCAAATAGTGTTATTGAGCTCTTTGCATATTTGTGGTACGTTCCATGGAAATAAATAGGAGACGTTACTTTCAGAGTGACCTACAAATTATCCTTATTACATAAAAGAGAGATATTTAATTTCTTAATGTATATAGTAGATTTTTTCCTCAAAACATTTTTCATCATCATCACCCAAAAGCTTGTCAGGAGGCTCCCAAAACCTCTACAGTCCTTTTTTTTCTTTAATCAAGTTAAGAATGCTAAGATTATCAATGAGCAACTTAAGTGTTTTATCAAAGCTACTGTGAACCTTATATGCATTAAATAGTTGATCAGCTCTCCTATTTGGAACAGAATTAAAACATCCGGTTGCATCCAGTTCTGTAGCCCCTGACAGATGAATAACATCCAGAGAATGGCCACAAAGATGATCTGAGGGCTGAAGCACCTCCCCTATGGGGACAAGCTGAGAGAACTGGGGTTCTTCAGCCTAAAGAAGAGAAGGCTCCGAGGATACGTTATAGTGGCATTCCAGTATTGGAAGGGGGCCTATGGGTAATCTGGATATTTATAATATTTATATGAGCCTGTAGTGACAGGAAAAGGGGAAATGGCTTTAAACCAGAAGGAGGGAGATTTAGATTAGATATTATGAAGAAATTCTTTACTGAGAATGTGGTGAGACACTGGAACAGGTTGCCCAGTGAGGATGTGGATGCCCCCTCCCTGGAGGCATTCAAGAGCCAGTTGGATACGGCTTCTCACAACATGGTCTAGTGGTAGGTATCCCTGCCTATAGCAGGGGGGTTGGAACTAGATGATCTTAAAGGTCCCTTCCAACCCAAACTGTTCCATGGTTCTATGATTCTATGAGTTAATGTGACTGCTTTTGACTTTTATTAGCATCTCCCATCCACCTCAGTTAGGACAAGAAGTCACTAAATAATGACCTCACAAAAATAAAATAGGGGATAAAATTTGTCTTCTAATCGTATTTCAGAATTTTATGCTAACTATATTTCTGCAGGCTGATAGAGTTCTTCGGAAAAATGAGAAGACCAGTTTGATCCCTTGATCCCACAGAAAACACTTTCACAGAAGAAATCTATTGTTTACTCATCTTTAGTTAGGATCACAGAGGTGCATATCCTGATTAGCAGACCCTGAACCAGTAGAGTAATAAGAGAAATACTTCCTTGAGTTGCAAACTCTTCCATGTCAGATAGTGTGAGCGACCTTCAAAAATGCTATCTTGTCATCTAATCTTGAGTCCATTGAAACAACCTCAATGCGTTTGCCGCAGATTGAGAATTCAGTTCCTTTATTCATCCTAGCCCTTTTCATGATTTGCAGAGATAACATGCTGGAACAAATACCACACTAAACTGTTCATTACACAGAGACTCGTACCTGAAAGCACTTTTTAAAACAGCAGATAAATGAGTTCAAGCAGTACTGGTGTTCAGATACTATGACTGTAATTGTTTGCAGCTGTGGACTCAGGTAAGTAAGAATAGATATGTATTGTCAAAATGCAGTTTAATTTGAAGCTGTCCTCTGTATTATAATGTCACATCAAGATTATTTAGTCACAAAAAAGTGTACTTTCAGCATGTATTTTCTCACTAAGTTAACATAACTATTGGAAAATGGGTGAATGTCTCATCCACTTTACTACAGCTCAAGTCAATTTATCAACTATTAGCCTGCTAACCACTTTTTTCAGGAAATTTTAGGTAAACTAATACATTTTAACTGTTTTTTGTTGAAGAAGTTGTAGCACTTCCTATCAGTCAAAGTTTAGGAAAACAGCTACGTGCACTTATAAATACTGGACAAGAATGCCTGGCAGTTAAGTCACACTTAAATGTCTGTCTGAAGGAGTTAACAGTCTGAGGCAATGTTCACTGCTCAGACAGTCATTAAGTATAAGAATCTACCTGACCTGGAGGTCATTACTGCTTACGTTAATTACTGCAATGACGAATACTGCATGTGATGCTCTACCACATCTCCCTAAAGCCATTTCTACATCAGATCTGTGGTGACATCTGGCAGTCAAGAATAGTACATACAAATGCATTTATTTTGTTGAAGATGAAACACTAAATGTTTGAGCTGAGCAGAACCACCAATTCATTGGCAGGCTCAGAGAGTAGTGCTGACATAACCCTAAATTTCCATACCCACATAGTCACTTCTTATTACAGATATCACACACTTGCATTGTTGAAGAAATAGTGTCTGTGCATATGCCTCTGTTCTTCACCAGTCTTAATACAGTTTTTCAACCTGGTATAGATCTGCTGGGAGCTAGATCAAATAGGCTAAGTGAAATAGCTCAGAGCTTGCTTGAAATAGTATAAATCAGGAAAACTTAAATTATTATTGTTTAATAGAAGTTTCTGGAAATATCCACCGTACTTGCTGCTCATATATCTGCAATAATTGTGTCTGATGTCTCTGCTTTGAAAAGATCTGAGTCCTTGTGGGCAGTACAAGCAAAGCATAGCTGTAAAACAAGGCCAGCACATTTAAGTGGCTTTAAAAATTCTACCCTAAAGAAACACACTCAGTATTAAACTTAAGGTGAAACCTGAAATCCATGTGACTTCCAGAGACTTAGCAGCTCACACTGCCATTCCAGTCACAGTGGAATCACACCATTAAGAAAACATTTTATGAAAAACTGCTGTGGTGGTCAGACTTGATCACTGCTTAGACTCTTTCTTAATTCACCTTTATTCAATAGGCCAGAACTGTACTTCAAATTGTTTATAGTATTGTCCTTCAGTCAAGTGGAAAGTCTATGACCTTTTCATGTCCTTACTTACGGGGAGCAGTGGTTTGCCTATTATCAACCACAAGCTGGAGTCAGAAAGTCTACTCCAGCTATCAACTGCTCCCCAGTGTACAAAAGGATTCACAACTGGCAGACATCTGAACCTTTTGCAACAGCTCACTTCTGCTTTACACTGTATTGTTGTATTGAAGTACTATTAAAAAAATAAGATTTTCATTTCCTCAGATTAGTTGAAATTGTTTTTATCTTCAGATTATGGTACAACAGCTACTAAATGAAGAGTTTGAATATAACCATTATCAATACATTAATTTTGATAGTTTTCATTTATGCACTTCTTTATAAGACTGGAGATGTCAGTGCAAACAAGGTCTTTTTATTGGATGTAATAGATCAAGTGGATATTCTCTGCAAGAAAATATATGGAAGAATGTAAAAACCTCTCCAAAGGAGCATTAATAAAAGTATGAGTATCTTTTTGATATAGTTAGCTTTTATAACAGACTTCTACACTGTACACTAATGTATGGGCTACATGCCCTCTAATGAAAAATTAGATATCCCTCTGTTCTTGATGTGTTCTATTATAAATGATTTTATACATATCTTTTGCTTTGGTAACAGTGTGAGCTGCTTTCCAGAGTATTTACAGTAGACATTCAAAAAGTGCTGCATGACTTAAAGACTTGTTTTTTTTTTTCTTTACGGCCATGGCGGCTTTTACTGGTGTGACAAAATGCTTTATTAGTGTACTTTTGAATGTTTAGTAATTCAACAGCAGCTTGCCCTGACTTGCTGCTCAGACCAAGCAAACTACTGAGGTTTTAAAAGATGCAGAAGGGAATATAATTTGATACAAAATCCCCAAAGGAATTCTCTCTCTGCACTTGTAGCAATAGCATCTGATATTTTCTTCTGGTAAGAAGGCCTAACTGGATCATTCACAATATACCTTCTCCAATTTCATGAAAGCAAAAAACAAAATCTACTACCCAATCCATGTTTTCATTTTTTTTTTTGCCCAGAAGCAAACAATAGCTTTAACCAGGAGACACTTCAGCTGTTTGAGAACCTCTAGACCTCTCTTCCCTTAAACAAAGTGGAAAAATGGATGTAAACAAGATTTCTATCTTAACTCCTTTACCTCAAAATAAGAGTGTTAACAATGATGTGCATCTACATTTTAAATGAATGAGAAACTAGGATCCACTTCAGAAGTATGTGTTCCCAAATCTAGATTAAATTATTTATTGTATTTTGTTGTTTTAAAGCTGTCAGACAAATAAAGAGTAGCTTCAGTTTGAAGTATTTTTTCTTTTGAAGGTAGAAAATTCAGTAAAAATCTCTAGCAGGTAAGCTCGGCTGTAAAAATAGAACCTGTTTCAGGCAAAGAAATAAGTGATTAGGTAGAGTAGGTGAAAAAGAAACAGTGGAGCAGGGTTTCTAAAACTGCATGTTGGCTTCAGGGACTTGAAAGTATGTCAGGTCTGCTAGCATCAGAAGTCACACAAAATGCCTGAGGATGGCAAGGAAAGATTATCCTTCACAACCTACAGAGGAGCAGTGGGAGAGCTGGAGCTTGCTTAGAAAACAAAGGGTGAGATAGAGCAGGAATTATTAACCATGTTTAGGTTACATTTCTTAAGGCTCTGTGCTAGGTGCTTGGGTAAGAAACATTACACTGAAGGGAAAATAAATGTAGGAAAAATCTGAAGATCTTCTCGAATTAAGTTAAAGATCAAGCAAGGACTGTGTTTCAGAGCAGTCATATGGGTCTGTCTCAGACTCAGCACTACAACTGAGGCAAATTCAACAAGAAGTTCATTTTTCAGTTCTGCCGAAGTATTTGAAATGTCACATACATTGGAGACCTATTTTACTTGTAATACTGAAAACTTAGCTGTTATAACCTTTCAGAATAGGATTTGTTTTTTTTCAAATAGAAATGCATTCTAGGCAAACTGTTCTGTATATTCAAGCTTGTCTTACTTTGGAGTGACACAAGTAGAACAAAACCTTTCATACCTGGATATTAAAATGTATATTATTTTACGTTATTTTACATCCTTCTCAAGTTCAAACAGCTTTAAATTGTATTGCCATAAATATTTCACATTACTTTTAAATGAAAAATATTTTTAAACCGTATAAACTAAGCATAGGGTTTTATTCTTTAATTTTGACATTCATGCTTATTTACAAATGTGTGGACCTGACAAAGAGAAATGTGCAATATTTAAAGGATTCCACAGATAAACACTATTTCACAGCTATGGCTAGTGGTATCTTTGTCTTCACTGTTTATAATATGTTTCCATGTTATGCTTTCAATTTACAGAATAGTATTATGCATGTCTAGGAAGAGTGACATAAGGTGCTGCATCCTAGGTCAGATCAAAATGCTCTGAGGAAGCAGGGTGATTGGGCATACTTTGTGAGAATCTGAATAAGAACATATTTTATAACTTAGGGAAAGCGTGACAGCTCAGCCATTAAGGGGCTTTCAAAAGTAGCAGACCAGTGAGAAAAGCAAAAATACACAAGCAGAGCTCAGAGTCAACTGTAATTCAGTAATTCATTGTAGGTCTTTTGGTCTCAGAAAATGCCCAAAGAAAATCACCCATCCCTTGTGGGCAGAAGTTGGTTAACAAACCCTAGTTTTGGATATTTAGATCCTTTTGGTGTTTTCAGAGGAAACACATTAAATAAATTAATCTCCCCTGAAAGATATAGGAGTTAACTCAGGGTCCACCTTACAAGTGTGGTTTAAATGTCTGGATCTTCCTGAGACAGTGGTCATGGCCCTGAGCTGCCGAAGTTTAAAAAGCTTCTGGACAATGCTCTCAGACACATGGCACATGGTCTGATTTTCGAGTGGTGTGGAGCCAGAAGTTGAACTCAGGGTTACTTATGGATCCCTTCCAACTCAGGATGTTCTATGATTCTATGACTCTTTAGTTAAAAAGTACCACAGGGATTGCATAATTTACCTGAGTAAGGAAGACACATTTAATTTTCCATGTATATTTCTTATCCTTCCACCAGAATTTTTAGAATTTGGAATGTAATTTCTGAGATGGTTTAGTTTGGAGAAGAGGAGGTTCTGGGGAGACTTTATCATTCTCCCTGAAAGGAGCTTGCGGGGAGGTGAGGGTTGGCCTCTTCTCCCAGATAACTAGCAATAGGACAAGAGGAAATAGCTTCAAGTTGTGCCAGGAGAGATTCAGGTTGTATATTAGAAAAAAATTCTCCTCAAAAAGTATTGTCATGTGCTGGAATGGGCTGTCCCTGGAGGTGTTTAAGAAACATTCAGATATACTAAGGGGCATGGTTTAGTGGGAAAACATTGGTGGAAGGTGGACAGTTAGACAAGTTGGTCTTGGAGGTCTATTCCAGCCTTGGTGATTCTATGATTCTATGAAATCTTCCATATCCATTAATTTCTAAATTTATCATATGAGATGAATCCAGGAATCAACATGTTCCCATAACAAAAACACTTCACACTGCCAAAACCAAAGCCAACATCTATATCCCATTTAATGCCATTTGACATTAGAAATAAAAATGAATTTTTTGTTAGTATGTCTGAGAGAGTAATAGATCATTATGGATAACTCATTTCCTGACATTGCCTTCACTCATCTACTAGCCTTCTTTTCTTGTATGCCAGTTTTCTTACTATAAATGTTTATGTCATTATTATAAAGTGCCTCCTTATATTTTTCTCATTTCACACCCAACATACTCCAGCCATCAGCACTCTATAAGGTTCTTGGTAGGGTCAGTGAGAGCTGAGTTCTCCTCTGGTGAGTCAGGAAGGTATGGCAGATGGTGCACTGATGTGTTAATTAACTGGTTGCTTTGCCTGTGATCTTCCCATCACTCACCTCTTGCTGTTTAGAGCTGAGAAACAAAAGAAATGGTTAATAAGACAGAAACTTGCCCAGGGGGTCAAAACTTCACTGTAGCTCCTGAACACTCAAGTGCCATCTCAGTAGTCAACAACAAAAGGCATGAAACTGACCACCAACACTGAATGTCACCTACACCATAAAACCCCACAGACTAATGCAAGTGGTTTTCTTGCAATTTGTTTAGGACAGAAGTGGAGTAACAATGAAGAAGTATTGTCAAGTGTTGTCAAACACTGCCAGGGAGAAAGGCTAGTAATGCAAATCTACATTGGATTCATTAATGACAATACTTGGCAAGCCATCAGTCATTGTACATTTTTCACAACAAAACTTTTTATGCATTCTTGCCTCAGACACCATCCCTTGAGCTTCGATACATTTTAATCCACATCATTCCACTTTTTGTTTCATAACTAGGCTGGCAGTGCTGGGCCTGATGTATGCAGGGTATAACTGGTCCTTTTGGATGTCAGGGCACACTGCCCACTCATATTCAACTTGCCATCAACCAGTAACCTTTCTCTTTCAGTGAAAGACTGAACTGTGGTCTCACCTTTGCCAAAACTGACTGCATGGGAACAAGCAGAAAGCAGGTCAAGATTATAGTAGATACTTAAATAAGCTTTTAGGCACCTGGAAAAATTACTCTCCCTTTACAATTACATTTTAAAAAAACAACATATTAATGAAAAAATTAGTATATTATGTGTAAATCTAATGCTGAGAAAGTGGAGAGGGTCCAGTGTATTGTCACTGAGAAAGTTATGGGCTGAGAGCACATGGCACACAGAAGATGCTGAAGGAGTTGGGCTGGTTTAATCTGATGGAAAAGAGGCTAAAGGATAACTTATTTACCTATCATTTCTTGAAACAAACTAAGTCTTCCTTGAAAACAGCAAGTGTAACAGTGGTTTAGGAAGTTCAGATTAAGCAATAAAATTATCACCTGAAGGGCAATGCATTATTGCCCTGGGTATCCTGGGGAGATTATATAATCCCTTTCCTTGCAGTTTTTCAGGATTTCAGACCAGACAAAGTCATGACTGACCTGCAGTAGTTCCAGAAATAGTTCTCCAACATGCAGTGGGATGTACTTGAGCCCTTCAGAAGTCACTTCCAGACAACATTTCTATGGTTCTGCGACTCAGTAATGCCTTTTTTTATGTAATCACCAATACTCCCACTGAACTTTAGAAATGGAAATATCTTTAAAAAACATCCCTTTGTACCTTAGCTGATCATCTGTAAAATGATTACTGCACCTCCCTAGTTCCCAAAGGGACTATACAGACGAATCAGTTAATTAATTCTGTGAAACTGCTATCTACTACACGAATGTCAGAATTTAAATAAATAAATAAAATAGAAAAACTTCCACTGATCTGAAGTGCTACAGCTCTGGTGGCTGAAACAATATTACACCAATTTACTCCAGCTGAGCTACCAGCTCTTGTTTTTATTCACCGATATGAGCAACTGTTAAGTTAAATGCTGCTCAGTATGTACTATTAAAGTGAGGAATTTTTATTCTCTAAATACTGGCTCCCTAAAGAGCTATATTTACCTCAATTTAGTATCACCATTGGGGAAACTTTAGAGAGTTGTGAAGGACTCTGGAAAAGAAATGTGTTTAAAGGAGTATGATTACTGAGGACTAATTATAATAACAGTCTGCTAAGGACTAAATAGACATACATGCTTTGCAGGAGGACAGACTGCTTATCACATCTTGTTAGAAGTGCAGCAAAAATTAATATCTGAAAATTCTAATTTGTTACATTCCTTCAAAATCATTTCTATTTAGGTACTGCTATTTCTTATGCAAATATGAAGGACAAAGAATCATTAATATACTTGATTGTCAAATGAGTTTGTCTCAGTAAACTTAGCAAAGACAGCCAAGCAGAGAGCAAGAAATTTAAATAGTTTTAAAACACACCACTCTGGAGATGGAAGAAAGATTCATGAAAACTCCAAGACTGAAGTCATCACAATAGTGCAATCACCATCAGGAGAAGAGCATTGCTCATGTGGAACGGAAGGATTCCAGCTGAAGGCATTTCTGCTGGGATCACTCCAACCCTTCCTTAAAAACCTTCCTTAAGGAACTGTTAGAGAATTGTTCTGTATTCTTTAAAGTCAACCATTACTTAAGAAATCACTTCCAAGGAAAGAGGAAGTCCGCTGAGAATCCAGGTCAACTTCACAGATAGTCTAGTAGAGAGATTGAATGTGATAAGCATTGTAAAAGGGCTTAGATTAAGTTAAGTAACTACTGCTATAGAAAGTGAGCTGGGCTTTGAAGAAAGAGCAGCTGATTAATTTAATAGGGAAGAGATACTGCTTGGACCAGTCTGTAATTAATTAAATTGAAGAAGACTAGTGCTCAGGTCTGAACCAAATGCAATACACTTAAGAGCATGTTCCAGTGAATTAACCATTAGCAGTTTGAACAAACATCCATACGGTCATGTATAAACCCTACTTACTAGATGATCATTCCATGTTGGTAGAGTCCAAGAAGCAGGATGTGACAGTGCTACTATCCACTAAACTGTCATTTGGAAACCCACAAGCAAAGATACTGGAAATAGAACCACTTCTTTCATAGCAGTAAGCCATATTTATGTCACAAGAAATAAAGGATAATAATATCATTAATAAAGAGAAAAGGACTCACAAAAAAATCACTATCAGCTATAACTATTAATTACAGCAAACCACACAACACTGTTCTCCTAGTTCCCCAGCAACAAGAAGGGAAAAAAGAGAGGAGCACTAACAGAGTATGGCTGTGCTCCAGAATGGTCAAGTCCACACTGGCAACTTCCTTCAGAGCTGCTGTGAATATTTCTATGTAGACAGCAACAGACAACCTTACATTTATCTTGCGTATGCAAGTCAGGCCCTGCCTGCCATGCACCCATGTATAGTGCTGAGTCCAAGCCACACCTGCCTTTTTACTGTGCTTTGAACATCTCCCCGTCCAGGCAGGCACACAGCTTCCAGCTTCTGCATCTGGCCATGCTGAACACCAGCAAAATAAACACACCAGCATCTACACACACACGATTAAATGTACTCACAACTGTTATTGATCTTTATTTCCCTTAATATATAACCTCCTTTTCTGTTAGAGTTTTCCTTATTTTCCCTACACAGGTCTAATAAAATAACATTTTCAGTTCATTTCCAGTACGATCAGCAGAAGTGACTGACGTGCTAGGACCATAATAGAAATTATTTACTGGCAGATACTGTGATGGATAGCCATATATCAAGAAACAAAGGCTATCTACTGTGTGCAGTGAGTGAGGTAAATGTCATCTGAGAAAAACAACTTGTGATTGTGTGGCTGGTGACTGTTTTAATGGATACTTATTGGAGACACAGTAAAGACTGTGGCATACTCTGGTATTTCTGTAGTTTTTCAAAGCTTGATTTTCTGCTTTGGAAATGCTCTTTTAACCCACTTTCTTAGTGGCACAATTTCAACCATTGCATGAGACAAGATGTTTCTATTCTGTAGTGAAAGGAGTAAATGCAGCCTAAATTGAATAACTGATAGCAATAGCAGGTTAGCATTATTCAAGGTAGAGTACATATTGGCAAAACAAAGTGTTCCAGGACATGGACACTGTCTCTCAAACTTGTTTATCTGTACTCTATATTTATAAACTAGAACAGCCCTTGCTGCGACTGGACCTGGCCCAGCCAGCTTTATACCAGCTCAGCCCCTGTAAAGGTTTACCAGTGGCCAGAGATAGGCAAAAGTTTGAGTGCAGCCTGAAAGTCATGAAAGCATGAAGCAACATAGATGTGGTGAGACAGCACTAGCTGGCCTCACAGCCAGCACATGAACCCTACAGGGTAGCCTGCAATTCCTTTCTTCATGAGCTGGTTCTGCCTCAAGTGACACTTTCCTCACCTATTTTTTCTTTACTCCAGTCCTCCTAGGTTTCAAATCATTTCCTGTCTCAGTCCCAGTTTCCCTTCTTAGCCATTCACCTCTAAGCTGACAGTCCAGTGTTCTCTATGGTGACTGCGTTACCATAATGGCTGATGTAATGCAGGGCTACAGGGTACATGTGAGCACTTCAAGTGAGAGGTCAACAACCCTTGCAAGTGAGTCAGTAGCACTGCCCACAGCTAATGTCTCAACCTACATCAGACACCAGCATGCAGTATTTTCATATCCATAGATCACAAACTTCTATACCAGAAACCACCATAGTAAGTACCTCTTTTGGCAGCTGACAAGCTCTGTAGCTCTAGCAGTCTTATAAACAGGAACTAGAAAGAAACTACTTCCTAACAAGCTTTTATTGAGTGCCAGCAGACCGAGCATTATCTGCTGCAGAAAATCAGGAATAAGTACATGTTTACAAGTCTGAAAGTATTCCATTCTTGATATCATCAGGTTTCCAAGTAAATATGGCGGAAAAAAAAGATGCAGAATGCAGTGCAAAGTTTTCATTCAGATCTGCTATAACATAGAGGATATCCTCTGTTTGTACTGCTTTCTTTCATTAGCAGATTAACTGTTAGATGAGCTGAATTATGAACAGAGTTGTATTTGCTCAGTGGTGGAAAACAGGACCACAATTCTCATCCAACAAACAAAGTTCATGTTCACATGAGCCATTGTGAATGAATGTTCTAGTACTAATAAATATTCTGATCGTTTGATGCATTTGCACTCAGAGTGATGAAAAAGTTAAATAACGTAAAAATATATAAATATATATATAAAATATGTATAAAATAAAAATATAACATCTAGTTGCCTCTGTATACCCATGACTTTCAATCTAGAGTTGAAAAGAGAGACATGTCTCTATCTGCCTGTTTTATAACATACTAAACATTTCATGCTAGTTTTTTCAGCAATCCTCATTTAATTAATTAAAATTTAGAAAACTTAGAAAATAAATCAACAGTAAAATAGGAGCTATATTACAAAGTAAATACAATAGTGTTTCTGTACAACTGTATTAAGCTATTGGAATATTGTCATTTCTTTGGACGAAAGAACTCCTTTCAGTTCTGTTTTGGGATTATCAGAGATTCTTTAATAGATACATTTCTCTGAGTACCAAAGGCAGCAGAGAAACATCCCTATCTACCCCTAGAGGAGACTGATAGAACAAGAAGCAGTTGGTATATCACAGTGAGAACAAAAAGAAATTGCTATATAAAACAATGTATCTATAAATGTAATTTCCAATAAAGACTAGTTAGGTTATGCAGAGTGCTGTCCTCGTCTCTGTGGGATTCAAGAGGAATAACTCAGATACCAATGTAGTAAATGCCTCTTTTGGCAACTGCAATAACTGCTGTAGCTCTGGCAGTAACTTACATGAAGATTTAGGCCTTAAAATTGCTTTCGTTGTCAGACAGAGCATGGGCCAGGAAAGCTGTATTTTTCTCTTTTCTCTTCAGAAAGCACCGAGGGATCTTTTAATTACCTCTTGAATAATCATCAGAAACTGGCACAAGTCTGGCTTTTGTTTTTTTCTTGTGCCTTTTTAGGTAGGTCATTTTCTTGGATGGCTTTTGAAAACTATCTATTTGAAGAGTCTTCTGATAACACAGTTGATGCCAATTGTGCACTCTTTGCCCTCTCTTGCAATTCTGTTTGTTCATTAATTTCTTCCGAAGACGCTAATACATTGTGCTTTATTGCCTGGAAGCTGAAGCAGAGGTCTATAAACTGCAGAGACTATTATGTTCTACTGCATTCAGGGATCCCCTTCTTCAGCTGAGGCACCATCTAGGCCAATTACCATGTCTGGATTTGAGAGCTCCCTCAAGACAAAGAGTAGAGCATTTCTAATCAGGTGGCAGTTGAGTTTAAAACAAGCAAACAACCAGCAACAACGACAAAACAAAGCCTACACGAGCCTCTCAATTTATCTTAAAGACCTATGTAAAACACAGTATACAACGGGCAAAGATAATTCTCAGCACTGACCCATCCCTAACAGCTAGAGTATAATTGTCATAGTAACACATACAGAAACACAGGAGCTAGCTTTCATAGAGAAAAACACTGAATTTGGCACTTAAATTAGAATACTAAAGGGGAAAGGTGAGCAAGAAAAGGGAGGACATTTTATTGCCGAATCTCTTCAAAACTGACCAGAAATGCAGTAAAATTTGAAATATAACATTTTAGGTGGCATGAGATGACTGTTGTCACCCTTCAAAATTGACTGATGGGTAAAAAGACGATATTTCAAGGACACCAGCTTTGTAAGGCACCACTCACAGCAGCTGACAGTTGCAGGAGCCAGCCACACCTGACCCAGTGAGCTGCCTGTGAGCAGTGGCAATTTGTTCTACAAAAGTATCAACACTGTTCTTGCAATCCCAGTGTCTCCTGCCAGACACCAGTGCATCAAGGTCAAGTTTGAAGTTTTCCCTGAAGAGGGAGAGTCTCACAGGCAAAAGCGGACTTTCAGACTGCTCCATTTTAGTGTTGCTTTTTTTTTTTTTGTTGCTGCTGTACAGAAGTATACATGCCACTGTAGAAAATCAAGGGCATTAGAGCAGTAGTTTTAATCACGATTCCTTGTTTCAAACACACCCTTTTCCAAACAACATTTGAGAAACCTTCACCTGCTGAACAAACGAGCTGAACAGTTGAGTTGCCAGGTTCCCTTGTACCTGAGAAAGGGTACTGATAAGTTGCTCTTCACAGACTGGTAGGAGACCTTTGATACTGTATTTGCTTGGAGGAATGCCTCTTCTTGTAGGAGCTGATAGACACTCATGCTGGGGTTTGCATTCTTGCAGGTCGCCTGAAATCCATCATCTTGGACATACTGCCACATTAACACATTTGTTTTTTATCCCTATGCTAACTCCTTTGCAAACTCTGCTGCACCAAGTTCTGCTGTGCAATGCTGACAAACCCTGAGACCTTCTGAGCTTAGAACGACAGGGCTTTGCGGGTAGGAAGCAGGATAAGGAATTTGATGTAACGTTATGAGAAGCCTGTAGGCACAGCATTGACAACAACAACGTTAACAAAGACACACACTACTATGTTTTGTAACAGTAAGCCTGTAAATCCTGGTATCAGATATATTTTGTTACAGTAAGTCACACTCATAAAACAGATTACATAAAACATAAAAACAAAGAACAGATTTAGAAGGAGAATGAGAAGATCCCTCATCTCCACCCACATAGCCACCCAGAATTAATCAGGGCAGGAATGTCTTGATCAAAATCTATCAAGAGAAGGAATCAAATGGGTTGTGACATTCACATACTGTGTCCAGCACTTGATAGAAACAAAGGTAAACTTAGTTGGAAATACACTGTACAACAGATTTGAGTTTGAATAACCAGCACAGTATCTGATAAGTCAACCTTCTGTCAGCATTTCTTGAGATTGGCACTACCTACATTTTCCCCTGGTATTTTGTGTGGGCTTCTCAGTATTCTATAATGTAAGTTTGTATTTGAGAAAATTCAAAAGAAAGCATAGCTAAAGCCTGTGTGTGCCACAATAATTAATGGAATATAAAATTGACTGAGAGGTGTCTAGTGATTTTGAAAGGAAAACACTTTTTTTTTTTCCACTTTTCAGATATTTATGTTGTAGGTAATAACATAAAAGAATGCAAAGAGACGTGGTGTTCTCCCCCTGATAGAGAGCGTAGACCAACACTATAGAAACATGTAAATTTATGCCATCTAAATAATGAATCATGTCAAAATACTAAATCAATTTCAGATCTTATAAATGATAACAGGTGTGATTTAAAGTGTCATTCCTTAGAAGTACTAGAGGAATTGCTATAATTAATCATCTGAAATCAAATACATCACTTGTAAGCTCATTGAAGTCAGACAACCTAACATCCCATTTTTCTAATCATTTCCCAAAGGATGATAGCCTGTTTAAAACAGCTAAACTGTTTTTGTTAAACAGTTGCCACACTTGATTCCAGAGATGATTATCTTTCAGGGGAGAAGGTGAAGACATTACAACATACTGTTTTTGTTGTGTATCCAAAGTTGCCAGTGTAGGCACAAGGGCTTTCATTCTGCGTTCAGATGCAGAGGTGTAAATCTGGCACCACCACTAAAGTCTATGCGGATATCATGAGTTGATATTAGTGTAAGCAGAATTAGGCCACAGTGCCTATTCTCTTTCATTAAGATTTGAAAGCACTTTAAAAGCTCTCAGAAAAGAAGTACTGAAAGAAACTGAAAGTATATTAATAGTTCCTGATACATATACTTCCATATAAAATAGGTCTGAGCATATGATGGAACATAGCACAGCTCAGTTCCAGCACAGGGGAATGACAGTATGCTCTGCACTCTGAGTACTCTGTGCCTGACCCAGCTCTGATTCCCTCATTGCTTCTGTGCATCTAGGCTGGAACTGGAAATTCTGGAGTCCTTCTCCAATGTAAAGGGTGCGATGGTTGAACTGTGATCTCAAAGGTGTGCACCCTGGCAGCTACTGATATGGCTTGTTTTCATGCTTATTCAAATGGACATGAATATTCAAGAGCATCAAATTTACAGAGTTTAGAGAAACACTTTCAGTGCTGTTTTACCTCCCTGATGCTCTGCAGCGGTGGAACTGGGATACAACCCACTAAAGCATGCCCAGCAGATGGCTGGATGCCTGCCCTGCAGCTCCCAACTCCCTCTCAAATACACACAAATATCTGAGCAGGGGTCATGTTAACAAGTGCAGGGATAACTGCACGTGAAAGGCTTATTCCCACATCTTTTCTGTTTGTGTCACTTCACAGCTGCCATGCTCAACTGCTTTCTGTAATTGCTCAGGGATGACCATTAGCCATATTTTCTGGCCAAGTAAACCACTCGGAGTCCTAATCATTTTTCCCTATCTTATTTTTCCACTTCTCTTCCTTACCTCGTGCTAACTCTTAACTTCCATGAGAATCCACCATCCCTCTCCTCATGAAGGCCATCCCACAGTCCATCCGCAATTATTTTTTTGTGTGATTCCTTCTTTCCAGGTCCAGTGTTGCAATGAGGGCTGCTCAGTAACTCATCTGCAGATGTCTCGTTGATTCGAATGGTCTCTAGCAGTTGCTCTGGCTCACTGTGTCAAGTTGCTAAGCAACACACTTATTAGAACAGCTTTTTCTCATTATTATTATTATTTGGAGAGGTAAACTTTTTGTTGCATTGCAAGTATTTTAAACATACTTTCATGGCATAATTCCCTTCAGTTTAAAATACAGGGAAATGTTGCTCAGGGGAGTGAAAGAGCAGAGCAAATAAATCCTGCTGTGGTGCAGAGATAATGTGACATTTGCCAGCATGGGTACTGCTGTACAAAAAAAAAAAAAAAGACAGGTATAACAACACAGCTTTGTGTTTTGTGACTCAGAAAGCTTTGCATACAGAACCTCATCCTGATACTAAGTCTTCATGTTCTTTGCCAAGTGACTGGAGGGGGAAGAATTAAAATTAGTCTTAGAAGCTAAGGAAACAGTGGGAATATTAATGTTCTAATTAAAAGAGAGGAATGTTGTACACCCGGTGAAGTCTCTCTGTAGACCAAGTCCTTGAAAGCAGAATTAAAAGAGGTTGTAACAGATGGATACCAAAGAGATTTGTGATTTTTTCATATTTTTCTAATGCTGTTAGAGCAAAGCAGTAACTCCCCATAAAGAAAGCAATTCTGCTATAAGCAGTAATTTATACCAGGGAAGGCTAGGAAGACAAAGGACTGTGAGATAGGAGCCTGATTTTTAATCCTCGTCCTTCAGAGGCTTTCTGTGTAAACCTTGATAAGTCATTTATCCTCTGTGCTTGATGCTTGATTCTTCTGATAGAAATTTGAAGTGTTTCCTTTCTATCTTAGAATTCACCAAGTTGGAGTCAATTAATATTTCTACAACATCTGGAGATCTTTTGTTGGAAGGTGTTAAATAAAAATGAATATTTTAAAATAACTATTTTAAAGGGCTTGGATCTTTCCAGAAAAGCAATCTTCTCTGGCTCATGCAAAGCAAGGTACCGTGCTCTCCACTTGGGAGATATATCTGTAACCATTTCTGCCATCTCCCTCAAGTCTACAATTTAAATATTCATAATACATACATGAATTCATGGCTTATGAAAGGTGGCAGTTCGAAAGTTACAAAGATGGAAGCAACCTAACCACAGGGGAGATTCAGAGTTACTGTTAAAAAGGCACAAAGACAATTATTATGTTTAATAGACAATGCAGCACATGGACTTGACACAGTAGTTTTTCTCCCAGTGGTTATGTGGTTATCTCTATTAATCCAGACATCTAGACACTCACCTTACTTGAAGGTAAATAGTCTTATATGTCTCTGAGGACAACTTATCTGATTGGATTTAGGCATGTAAGAGGGAGGTTGAATATAGATTATAGTCTGCCAAATATTATTTAATTTATCTGTGAGTAAAATACTTTTCTAAAAATACTGAAAGAAGTCCTTTGCTCTGAAAAGTTAGAGGACCAAAAGAAAAATTAAAAAGAACAACAAGTGATGAAGAAAATTTGTTTATATTCTGGGCTTCACTCCTCCAAAAATTAGTTTGCTGAGGCTTAACAAAATTAAATTTAACAATCAGCAGGAATGTAAGCCAAAAAAAGATATTCAATATTTAGTGAGGTAATGTATTCATTTCCACAGGGCCTCATGACTTTCAATATATGCACTAGGGAAAAAGAGTTAGGACAAACTATTTTGAGCCCTTTAGGCTCAATAATGCTTTCATAAGTCTACCAGATTTTAACCAAAGAAGTCCCAACAGCAGGAAAAAAAGGAAAAATTTTACTATTTTTAAAAGGGGAAGATAGGAGTAGGGACATGGATCCATAGAACTGACTTCAATTCCCAGAAAGATTCTGGAACAAACTGCTAAACAATCAATTCAAAAGCAGAAGACAGCAAAATGATAAAAGACAGCTCACACGAATGTGCTAAGAACTGATGTCTGGTGCCTTGTCTGCCAATATAATTGGCATAATGGATTAAAGGGAAGCAATAGATACAATGTATCTTGGTTTAGGAAGGACTCGGAAAATGTCTTGAGACACATTCTTCTAAGAGGGCTGAAGAAATATTGCCTGGATCAATTGTTCTTTCTTATGCTGTAAACATAAATACCAGCAACATTGCAAGAACCATCTCAAATTTATATGCAATAGTAAACACTTCTGCCAGAAGTAGCAGGCATAAGATGTGCATTTTGGGCTTGCAGGGTGATGAAGACGTGGCTGCTGAAGTGAGGTAGGGTTAAGTGTGATAAGAGGAAGGAAGAGAAGCAAAAATCATGGGTAGGGAAGTATTAAAAGCATATCTAGAGGGCCAGAGCAGGCAGGGAGTATCATGTTGAAGTGACAGAGGTGGTCACTAAAAGATAGGTTGGAAACACCAGCTGTCAGTTAGAGGGCACAGGAGCATACTTTTGCTCACCATAGCAGAATGTACATGCATCATAACATTGATCTGTGCCTACATTTTCAAGAGGCTGAACATCTGACGGCTGGTCTGTGTCAGAGTTATAGTACACTACTGCGCTGTTGGGACTGCCTGCAGCCCAGAAAGCCTCAAGAAATGTACAAAAATCCTCAGATTTCAAAAGCAAAATAATAGATCAGCTATAATGGTGAACTCTTTAAAGGACAGAGAAGTGAAATGCCACCTGGAAAAGCTGTGGAAATACCTTCTTTCAAGAATTCTGATGACTCTGATATTCATCTGTGACAAGCTACCTTTATGCTGCTTTACAAGAGAGGATTATGATGGTTAATCCCCTCATCTCCGGCCCTGTGTTCCCCTGGTGATATTTTGTTTGTTTGTTTAGCATCTGAAGTGGCACTACAGCCTCTGGATAAGGCCCAGTGAAATAGTGAAACAGAGGAGAATCTTGCCACCAAAGCTCAGACTTTCAGAGACAGACCAGGTGAAAAAACTGACCTGTTCCTCAGGACCTTCCCGGATTAGTGTGCTAGCTAGAAGTCTGCCTACTGTTTGCCTTCGTCATTCTCAAAAACTGTGAAAAGTAAAAGCAAATAAGCTCCATAGGAAGAACTAAGAACTTCTAAAACAGTGAGTGCTTTAACAGTCTACTAAGAACACCACAGTTATTGTTAGTTAGCTCAGTTGCAGGAATACCAATATTCATTGTTCAAATTGATTTTTACAAAGCCTGTTTAATATCCTTAAACTTGTTACATAGGAGATCCTACAGACATCAAACCCTTGTTCTAAGTGTTATGCTCATCCTACTAATGCACATTGGAGGACTCAAGGCTGACAGCTTCCTTCTTCCCCAAGCAGAAGCATTAAACCAGATCATCAGGAGGAGCATGATGTTTGAGATCGCGGTTTCTTTTCCTCCACCTGGGACTGACACTTTTCCTTCTCCTGGGCTGCCGGCTGGCAACGTCCCCCACCCCCCACACACAAGGACTGCAGTACCTGCAGTAGGCTGAAATGGTTTCTTTCTGCTCCTTCTTGTTTCATTTCCCTCCATGCTTCTGCGCTTCTTACTGCCCCTCTCACCCTGGTGTAGGTTGCTCATGGGCAGCAGTCTCTCAGAATGTGAAAAAAAAAGAATGCCTACTTCTAAAAGGACATCTCTGTGTCCCACCAGATCCTACTTGTCTCCTCCTGGGTTTGCTCATTTCTGTCTTCACATAACTCCTCAGGTGATGATACAGCAATAGGGATTAGTACATTAGTTTAAGAACCAATATAATAGTTTAGCAAAAGGAATCCATAAGTGATAGTTCTAAAACTTCCCATTTCAACTTTAGTAGGTGAACAGTCTTGTTCACCTCAATAATTTTGCACTGGGGACATAATAAAATACTTTTATTTCCGCCTAAATGATTTTGCCTCACAAGAAGTACTGGAGTCACAATAGAATACTTTTATCTTTTGCATCAGAACGTACAAGGCACCCATTTCCTCAGCTTCTGCATACATTTGTTTTTGAAAAGTGGCTCTAATAAGCAATGGAAATCTTCCAAACTGGGGAAAAGTGAATGAAAGTGAGTCACAGGTTTCAGTGATGAAGCTGATGGTGAAAAAAAGGAGAAGTAGTAGGTGGGCACTTGACCACCCTAAAGACCACTGAGCATGCCCGTATCTATTTTTTGAGAAAGAATGAATATGTATGCCAATGTACTGCATATATATGTATTAACCGTATAAATGTAGAACTTGAACTCTGAGAGGGCACACTTGCTTGTCAAGTCACCCAGTGCACATCATGAGGAATAAAGGAATGCTGCTTTCTAAAACTGCGTTGGAGTTAGTTTTCTTCCCAGATTTCGGATGACAGTGACATCACACGTCCCCTGTCACTAGTAGCTCTCCTGACCCCCCTTTCTCAAACATATCTGAGGGGTGTGCACTCCCATCACTGGCTTTAGTTTTGGGATGGAGTGTGGAGTTTCTAGCCACTGCCAAGCCCAAGGGTTGACTTTTCAGGTAGTTCCCTCCTCCTCACACACAGGGTACCCCCAGCTGCCAAATCCTACTAGGTATTTCCAATACAACCTTTAATATTCAATTAATATTCAATTAACATTCAAGATAAGCTTACCTGTCCTTAGGAAAGACAGGGGTTTTAAGAGACATCATGGGCTGCAAATTGTCTTTGAGAAAGGAAAAGGATCCTCTGTGCAGGTCCCTGAGCCTGCTCTGAACAAAGAAAGCAGGCAGCTCCCAGACAAAAATGTATATTATTTCAGCTCTTAATCTGAAGGTCTCAGGGCTGATTATGAATGACAGAGCAAAGTTCTTTTAGAAACCTGGGATTTATGTTTTTTACTATTCTTTAAAGTTTTCAGATATATCCCATTGTTACAGTCTTTATTCTTCAAATATCATAATTATTTGGTATGACATGTTTAATTAGTCAGTCTTTATAGACTGAGCAGTACATCCATTTGAAACTGGCAACAGTATAGCTTATCACTGAAGAAAAAAATGTACCTGCTGCTAATGCCTATGTATATTCCTTAAATGAAGATTAATTCTTTAGAGTAGTAAAAGTCTAGTTAATTAGGAGTAATGGAATCCAATTAGGGGGAAAAAATAAAAAAAATCGGCAAATATCCCTGATTGTTAAATCTATTTAGCTAGGGAATGGCATCTCCAGAAAAAGAGTGCACCGTCCATCTTTTGTTCAGTCTGTTTTAAATGCCCAGCATTTCAGTAAATTTTCAATATTGAGCAACTCTGCACTGGTATGGAGTGAGTTACAATCCTACTTCATATAGCTAGATTTTATATCATATTTCTTGAATTCAAAAAAGAGAGGTTTTCATATAAACCATACAAGCCGTTATTTATATTCTCAATATAGATTAGACTACAGTCAGAAAGAAATAGTTATAGATACCTACAGCAATTTAGGGCCTTTTGGCATTGATTTATTTATGGCTACTCCAGATTTCAGCTGAACTGAAAGATGCAAATTTCCACCTGAGGCTGCAGTAATTGCTTTCACATCACCAAGTATGTTCTGTCAATATTTACAGATTCCAGAAGAATAAAAGAAATACAAGCATTTAAAGGGGATGAATTCAAAGCTGCACTAGAATAGAATAATTCTTTTGGAATATGCTGGAATAAGCATTAGTGATTGCTGTGAATTAGAGCTGTATCAGTTTCTTCAGATTTCCTGCAAAATTTTCAGAAATGAGTAAGTTCGGCCATTACAAAGTACTGTGCTCTGTATCTCACCGATTTATTTCTCAGCCATAGCAAATGAAGCAAGGGAATTTCCTGTTGGCCTTACAATCTTTAATTTTTACTGGGAGAAGAACTCATTGAGAGCAGTCCTGCTGAGAAGCACTTGAAGGACCTGGTGGATGAAAAACTGGACATGATGTTCTCTTACATCCTGGAAAGTCAACAGTATCCTGGGCTGCATCAAAAGAGGGTGGGCAGTAGGGCACTCTGCCTTCATGAGGCCCCACCTGGAGTACTGTGTCCAAGTCTTGGACCCCCCAGTACAGTAGGGATGTGGAGTTGTTAGAGCAGGTCCAGAGGAGGGCCATGAAAATGATCAGAAGGCTGGAGCATCTCTCCTATGAAAAAATGGTTGAGGGAGCTGGGCTTGTTCAGTCTGGAGAAGGCTCCAGGGAGATCTCATTGTGGCCTTTAAGTACTTGAGGGGAGCTTATAAGCATGACAGGATCGACTTTTTACATGATCTGATAATGATAATACAAGGGGGAATGGCTTTAAAAAAAGAGTGGAGATCTAGGCTAGATTTTTGGAATAAATTCTTTATTCAGAGGGTAGTGAGGCACTGGTACAGTTTGCCCGTTGTGGGTGCTCCATCCCACTTCACATTTTATAGCTATTTTATGTTTCCTAAAGCCTCATTCAAAGAGGGAAGTAACAAAATTATTTGAAGGAGGATTTTTTTCCAAGAAGAATTGCTATGGAATTCACTTGATTCTACTAAGAGATCGTTGTGCCGAATCTGTGGCACTTACAACAGTGTTCTGTAAGAAGGACCTTGAGACCTAAAGACATGTATATATATACATGTCAACAAGATTCAATTACACGTCTGTTACAATTAGAGCTGGTTCAAGAAGACAGTTTTTATTTAAAGGCTGAGACTTACTGGGCTTAGTATTTTCACACATTGTTCTTTTCAGCAGTTCCTTACACTAGCTTGAAATACCTTAGAAAATATGTAGTACACATCAAACCATAAAAGAAACAATAGCACACTGACTTCGGTTCTCAGAGACTGACCACGCATTTCAGATAAAATGACAAAATGAATGTTTTTATACAACCATAGTAAACTGTCATCTTTATTGTTCCACTAGATTTTTTCCCCTTTACCTGATCTTAATCCATCCTGCCTCTCTATTAATTAATCACCATTGTATAAATCTTAAATCCCACTTCAGAGTACTTAGGATTCAGCCCATTGGTTAGCAATTAACCTACCTTGCCTTTAGTCATAAACCTTTACCTCACAGCCTTGCTTTTGATGTATGGATCAACAAGTCTGGGAGACTGCAGCTCAGTTCAGATTAATAGCTGACCAAATATACGACAGATTTTTCCACTTAAAGATAAACCTTTCTCTTTGAAACTTACTGCTTTCTCAAAGGAATGTTAACCTGGCACAAAACTGTGACTTAATATGGCATTAAATTTAAGATTTCACACACGGGCACCTGTGTTAAGTTTTCTATTGATTTGTCACCTCTTGTAAGTCTCCATGCTCTCGGCATACTCCTGCCAGGAAAGCTCTGCAGATTTCAGCTGATCTGTTAAGGTGCCCCAAAGCAACCACCTGCATCTCCTATTTGCTCCTGTGAATACAACCTGTCAGTTCAAGGGAGCACTGAGCTAGTGTATCACATCCTTTCAGGTAAACATGGGACTCAAGTAATCATTCATAGAATGCCTCACCAACCTTTCTGTACACTCCTGCGACCACCTTTAGATCTGCAGGGTGGAGTTACTGGTGAGACCTGGGGCAAGTGAGGTTCAAAGTGGAACCTGAGGATGGATTCTGGACCATTTCTATTTTATCTTGCCATATGCCTAGTAACAGCATGTGCTTAACTCCCTCCATCCAGGACAGAGTGGGCTAGAGCTGCATCACATGCTCTTGCCAGCTTAGTGCTCCTGTCTTTCTCTCCAGAAATCTCTATGCTTCCAGCAGCACCAAAGGAATTTCTTCTTTGCTTCCTTCCTTCTTGACATGAGGCTGACCTTCCCCAAGACAGACTGAGCCATTTCATTTGCACTCACTTTGTGGATGGAACAATGTGCAAGCAGCACCTTGCAGATTTTAGTGAGGGGGTGATGGGAACTTAATAGGAACTGCTGTAAGGGGTATTCATATCCCTTACAAAGTAAGGACTGGAGCTGAAATGGAAACAACTGATTTCTCTAGGCCACCTTTTTGTTCCCTCCCTTTCCTACAGGAAAAAAGGATTCTAGGAAGCACAGGGTAAACAGAAGAGGGGGAAAAAAGTAAAGACACGAAGAAAAGAGGGGGAGGGAGGGAACAGTGAGTACAAATGATGCTTCAGCTTAAGCTAACAAGCACTAAATAAGACAAAATCAAAGCTTGATCATCTATATTTTATAGATACTTCTGACACCAGAAATTCTGGAGACCTAACTAGATCCAGGTGAAACATTTGTCTCTTTTCTTGATTAGCCAAGCTTTAGAATGAAATATGTGGTCCATTAAAATTGCTAATTCTGAATTATATTTAATTCCCTATTGACTAAAAGCAACTGATTTGGCTTTATCATAATGAAATTATTAGGTTACTTCAAAAAAAAAAGGAAAGGAAAGGAAAGGAAAGGAAAGGAAAGGAAAGGAAAGGAAAGGAAAGGAAAGGAAAGGAAAGGAAAGGAAAGGAAAGGAAAGGAAAGGAA
>VXAB01003477.1:241724-359727 GCA_013399175.1 Odontophorus gujanensis
AAGGGAAGGGAAGGGAAGGGAAGGGAAGGGAAGGGAAGGGAAGGGAAAAAAAAGAGAAAGAATATGGGAACATTTCTTGTCTCCTGCCTCCTGCACAGATGCTACGGGGAAAATAAAGGTATAACAACATACAAGCAGTTATAACGTTTTCAAATTTCTCCCAAGGGAAAGATTTTAAAAATGAAATACATGATCATGTAACTATGGACATTTCCAGAAGATTAGAATGACTTTAATGCAAGATACTGTCTAAGTGTATTTATTTAACTATGCCTCTTTAAAAGAAAAATGTCTAATGCGATAAAATAGGAGCTCATTAGATCATTGCTTAGATCAGCTTTTTTTGGACTCTTTATTGATATTTTCCACCTCCCACAGACTCATTATCAAACTGGCAAGATTCTTGCTTATTTTCTTCACTTCTTGTGGAATATATAGCTTTCAGATCACTTTTATCCTATACTTACCTTTCTTCCATACTGGAATTAATCATTTTTTTCTACATCACTTGAAGGATCAGCAAAATAAACCATCTCAAATGATATCCATTTAAAGTAATTACCTTTGGTATGATTAATAAATGAATGCATTACTGGCATGCAGAGGTGGTTTTGTTTATTTTATATTCTTTGTCTAACCAGCAGTAGCATAATAGAAGGAATATTAAAAAGTAACAGGGAACTAACATCACACTACTTTTACAGGATAACCAAGAATGCACATAAAGAGGAAAGTTTCCTGAGGAAAAAGCATGTTCTTGGCAATTCAATGAGCTGCAGCTCAGGGTATTAGAAGTCATTTTCCAGTTCTGCCTGAGATTTCCTCCATTACTGAGAAATGTGAAACATTACAAGGAATATTAGTCAGAAGAGACAGACCAAAGAGAGTGTACTCCCTCTGATAAATGAAAAGGGAACACTGGCTACAACAGACATGGAGAAGGCTGTGATTCTCAATTAGTCCTTTGCCTCAGTCTTCACTTGGTAGCCAGGATTCTCATGTCTCTCACATCCCTGAACCTTCAGGTGGGGTCTGGGGGAGCAAATTCCCCCCCCCCGTGTAATAGAAGAGCAAGTCTAAGATTGCTTCTTGAGACTGAATGTGCAGAAGTCAATGGGGTTGGATGATATACATCTGAGGGTCCAGAAGGAGCTGGCTGATGTGAGCAACCGTCGTGGCTGTCAAGCAAGGTCCCCAGTGACTGAAAAAGGGAAATATCACTCAGGAAAGACATGGAGCTGTTACAGCAGGTCCAGAGGAGGGCCATGAAGAAGATCAGAGGGCTGGAGCTTCTCTCTTATGAAAAAATGATTGAGGGAGCTGGGCTTGTTCAGCCAGGAGAAGAGAAGGGTACAGGGAGATCTTTTTACACAATCTGATAATAATGATACAAAGTGCAGTGGCTTTAAACTATAAGAGAGAAGATTTAGATGAGATGTTAGGAGAAAACTTTTCAATGAGAGAGTGGTGAGGTGCAGAAATGAGCTTCCCAGATAAATTGTGGATGCTCTATCCCTCCACCCCTGAAGTTGTTCCAGGACAGGTTGAATGGAGCCCTGGGCAGCCTGACTAGTACCTAATTTAGTAGTTGGCAACTGTGCCCACAGCAGGGCATTGGAATTAAATGATCTTTGAGATTTCTTCCAACCCAAGACATTCTACAATTCTATGATCTTGTGCAAGGCTACTTAAGCTGTGTGCCTAACCAAAAGACACTAATTTCTTCCTTTCTTTGACTGTTGTCCTAGCTATTTATCCTACACTCTTCAGGGACAAAAATTCTTCTCTTTGTGTATGGCTGTGAAGAGAGCGACAGGCAGGCATGCAGACTTACCTTATATTTCTCCCTTTCCTCATCACAAGGGGAATTTGAGATCCAAAATTCACTGCACATCTAAGTTGTGCCCAGTGAGCATTACCCAGTCTGACAGGCTTTTGGACAAGGTATCTTACATGCCCACGGAGTATTCACTGCAAAGTGCTATGGTAGATTTTAGAGCAGAGCTTATGCTGCCATTTAGAGCACTTAACTAACAAACCAAAGATCCTTAGAAGGAAATTATTTTTCTTTATAATACCACAGTTAAGCCTAGTATCATATTTTTTAAAATACCACGGGGGAAAACAACAATGTTTAATCATTAGGTGGCTGTGTGTTTTACTGTGTATTTTTCCTTTAATTATATTTAGATACAGTTTTAGCTATAGATACAGCTGTGCTTCTCATATGCAGACTTACTGTTGCTGTTAATTCCACAAATAGAAATGAAGGCTTGCTAGCTCTAATACTTGAGCTTAAATTCAGAGCTTTCCATTTTAAATTATATTTCATCTAAAGCATACACAGAGACACTTCAGCTATTAGTCAAAGATACCATAATTGGTTGCCTTAGTCCTCTTGTGGCACCCACTAAATAATGTATTTCTGTAGAACGTATGGAATTTCTATTGGCAAAAAGTGACATCTTGCAATCATCTGGAAATCACTAAACAATTAGTGTAGCCTTGTAATAACCAGCACTGCAAGGTGCTGTTTCATGTATGGGTTGCACTTGTCAGGGTTATTTGTATTTTGAACAACTTACATTTGTGGTTACAGCTCCAAGGCTAATGAAGCCTTGAAGTGGTAGATTCACAGTTTATGAAGCAAGGTCTAGACACAGAAAATACTGCCCAGAATGCTACAAAATAGTCATTGAAGAGAAAATAAGAATTCAGTGTTATGGCCAGATGCAGTTTTAAACCACAGGTCTTGATTTATTTCCTAGAACCACAGAATCACACAGTTTGTGCCTTTATCACACCTGGACTCTGTCCTAAGTGTTCAGTCTTGTAGGCTGTCATGCTGACAGCTGTGAACCAGTACAACAGTAAAATCGCTGTAAGCCTCATCAAACTCTCTTGTGGCCCAATGCAGAGATGGAATTTTCTGCAAATACTTCTACATGAAGTGGACAAAATATAAATGGGATTGCTGGTGACATTCATAGACTGTGCCATGAGTAGCACCTACCACATAAACTTGTATATATAATAACCCATCCACTTTGAGGCTTTCACATGAAATGCCTTCAGCCAGTCTTCAAGCAAGACAACATGAAGCTGACTATTTTTGTAGTGTAGGAAATGGTGTAGGAAATTGAGTGGTTCTGGGTGCTTTGACACTGCTTGCAATGAGAATTATTTTGAGGGCACAATCAGTTGAACATGAACAAGCATATCAAACAGCAACTTTGGAGACTGGAGTGTCTAGAAGGATGCAAGTCTAATAATTATTTCTTCCAACTTGGTGTTTTCTTTGGCAAGCTGACAGCATTACTCTGGTCTCCTACTGAACATTCAAAGCTGGAGAACTCCCCATCTGTTGCTGTTAGCTGCAGTCCAACTGTTCTCATTTTAAGGAGTGTACCAAAGCACTGAGTCACTCATTTGTTATCTCCAACATAGTGTTTTCAAAAGTATTTAGGGTGCTCAGCGTCACAAAGTCATTGCTGAGGCAAATTCTTGGTGGTGGTGGTGAAGACTTTAAAAGGGAATTTAGAATTGTTGTTGTTGTTATTTATCCTTGTAGGAGGTGACAGAGTTATGTTTAAGTCAGGGACGCAAGAAGTATCATCCTTAACATCACAAAAGTCTTCATCCTCTATAATAAATTTATTTTCTTTGGCAAGCAACTCAGCTGGAATTTGTCTCTTCATTTTAGCTACTTGTCCTCATAAAATGGACTTTCAGGACTAGCATGAACTATTACAGATCATAATTGCCATTAATTATATGTGTATGGTATTGCCAAGAAACGCGAAGTATGAGACAGTGCAAACAAACACAAGATGCAACAGCAAATGGTTACAAGCTAAATAAACTATTTACTTGTGGTTTGTTCTTCAGTACATTATTCATTTTTTTGCAGCATTTTTCCTGTCAGTTTTTTACAGCTCTTAAAATCTAGATCCTTTAAACCTGGCACTTAAAAGCATGTGACTATACTGGATCTCACAAGTGTCTCTGCAAGATCCAGTATCTTTGCACGATACACAGGTGCATAATCCAAAAAGACATGTAAATGTATGGCTTGAATATTCAAACTCAATGATACAGCCAGCTATCAGTACCTCAAAAATCATATATATATGAATTAATCAAAAAAGCAATATCTTTCAGGAATCGTTCTTCACTTCTGAAGAGATAAGCATCTATTCACTTCTAATCTACTCCAGGTTAATATTACTATTAATAGAGTTATATGCTGCTTAGTATGTATATGCAGACATATATATATGCTGTGTTTCATGTAGACACGTTCAATAATTTGCTTCCATCTGTGAAGGATGTTGCCAAGATCTCTCTTCCAAATAAAACCAAGTCTATAACTATATACAGTACCATTCAAATACAAAATGGACATCCAGCCAAGATGTGAAGACAGAACATGCTATCTGATAATTTATCGAAGTCAACAGGCCACCTCAGCTTGTATACGTTTGTGCAAAAAGAGGTACTTCCCTCCTAGGACCCAGCTGGCTCATGCAGAGCCAATCTGGATATGACTTTACTGCACTTTAGAAACAGCATGTACACATATCCTTGGATCAATGCAGAGAAAATATCTTAAGAATATTTATATCTCATTACTATAGTATTTACAGACTGATTTTTAATTAAACAAATATATTTCTCTACTTTCCTATAACAGTAACTAAGGCAGTGGTGGTTCTGTGACTTTGCTAAAGCCCAGAAAGTTTGAAGTTAGTACATAACATCAGCTACTGGCCTATCACATGATATTTCTCATCCACAAATACATTTACTCATCAAAATTACATTTACATGGTAATGTGAACGATTCCAGATTGACGGTAAAGGCTGTTAAGCATTAGTTCTTTTGCTTCTGATTTGTTTTCAATCATTACAGTCAAAGGAATTATTTCACTCATCCAACACAGCCCTCACACCATTAAGTACTCAGAAAATTTGTTAATATTTTATATGATGGTATTAACATTGAAGTTAATAAATGTATCAGGAATATGCCATTAGCCACATCTGCAGTATTTTCCACAAACTCTGTACACTCTGAACTATTACCCCGAATATTTAATTATCCAATATATTCTATTACAACAATTAGTGCAAGTGCCTTCATGCCACAGCCCTGGCTCAGTTCCTTGCCATGAACACCATGTCATGTGACCTCATCTGATGTGACACCTGTCTCAAATGACATGACCATGGCCTCCCTGCCTTTGATTTACATAAGGATAGCTCATCTATAACCCATCTGCACTCAAATGAGGAGAAAATAAAAAGATTTGGGACTGTAACAACTAATGCTTACAATTAATGCCTGGAAAATGTAGTTAGTACGTGGTTAGTGGGCAGTTACATCAGTCACTGTTACAGTGTGAAGTAAGTATGCAATATTCAGGTAAAAATAACTCCAATCTCCCCTCTCCCTCAAAGGCAGGACTTGGAAATCAAAGCCCACAGCTTCCACAATTAGCAGGAAAAATAATAGTTGTATTTAACTTGTTGCAGTTACTGTACTCTTTCGCATCATGACCCCATCAGCTAAAACTGCATAAAATCAACTGATGGAGCTGCAAAATAAAGCACCACCCTGAAACAATACACCATCTTTTTGGTACTGTCTGTTAATGCTCAGAGCAAAATAAAAAATTTATTTGATCAGTGTTACTTTAGATACTTCTATTACCTCAGTTTCATAAATAAAGTAGTAAAGAATATCCCTTTCCTGATGCTTTTTGATTTCTAGATACAGAGTATTTCTGCTCACGACAAAAAAACATGCCAGGAATTCTGCTTGGACCTTGCACTGAAATGTTGCTGCTTCAGCATATGGTGCTGGTATTGCAGAACAAAGGAACAGAGAACTCTGCCTCACAGCAGTGAGGAACAGGAGCTCGCAACCAACACAGTTCTCCATACTACATAACAGCTGCTTTCAGCTGTTAATCACAAATTAAGATGTTCAGCTGGTGCATCAGCCTAACTGGTGGATTCAGAGACAAGCTGATTTCTCCAGTTAAGGACCTAGCTTAAACTCAGCCGAAGGAAAACATATTATTAAATGAAGTCTTCTGGTGATGTAAGCAGATAGCATGTAGCTGGAAGATACAAGTCCTTCACTCTAAACATCAAATGTTCTTTTTTGAGTGGAGTGAGAACCGTCTATTTTTCAGAACAAATAAAGCCCTGGATGCTAGAATCTCCTATGGCTGTACTTCTATTTTTTTTTTTCTAGCATTATATTTTTAACTTTTTCCTTACAAGTTTCCTTTCTTGTAGGTCACATTTACATCCCATACTTGTGGGCATGTAATGAGAGATACTTAGTTACGATTAACATAAATAATTACAGATATACAAAAATGTGAAAAACACGAATGCCTCATAAGAAAGCATTTTTTTTTCTGCTCTGTGTTCTTATACAACAAATAGATTTTCAATCATACACTTTCCTTCATTTCTTCAATTACCAACCTTAGCTTAATTTGGAGCAAACATACCCAGCAGGTAAAATGAGAAAAGGACAGATCTTTCTAACAGACACTGTGAATCTCCCTTTTATTTTTTTAATACTGAACCATAATTGCACAGATGATCAGGCAATTAAAGCATAATGGAATGTAGGGTAAATTATAATGACTGGTGTGGTTTAGGAAAAAGATGTTTCAGAGTAACATATTAATGCTTTAGAACAGGAGACAGTTATTATGCCTTACCAGGCCACTGACAGATGGCTACAAATTATAAACCATTAAGGAATTTTCAAACTGAATTGGGCTAGCAATCTTCATAAAAGAACCACCAAGAAAATTCTTTATCCTAATTGAAACAAAGGCAGACTTCTGCCTCAAACTGCAAGTGTAATTGTCTAGTCATGGGGAAAAATGTATTATTCATCTTCTCTCAAGGCACTGAATACCTTCCTAAATATGATATTCTGTATACTGAAGAATATACCAGTTGCTTTAGGTTAATCTCTGTCATGGTGGCCATTAATTCTCAAATTAGTTTTAAACAATCATCCTTTTTCTGAACTGTACAGGAATACAGAGCAAACAGCGTGTAACAAACCAACACAGCCAGGGACAGAACAGGGGTAGCAAATGTGTATATATAGGCACAGTTGTTCCTGTCTCAAGCCCTTGTGCAGACTGAGAAGTGACCACACCAAGCTCTGAATCCACCCTAGGTGAGGAGGCTTTTAGAATAAACACATATTTCAGTTTAGCAAAACAAATGGTGAAGTAAAGGACTGGGAAGTGGATAAGGGAGTTAATGCAGCTGTCCATTTAAAAGCTATGGCTAAACAAAGAGTTCCACAAAATGCTTTCAGATATGCATAATTGAGACTAATAAATGTTTTATTATTTTATTAGTAATTCTTAGAGTAAAACAAAAGTGTAATGTAATATTATTGAAAATACTATATAATCTCTCCTAGTAAAATTTAGCTGACAGTACTATTCCATTTATTCATCTAACACCTTGTTTGGATATCCATTTTAAATAAGACTTAAGATATACTTTGGCAGAAAGCTTCCCTGCACAGAACATCCCATTTAAAAATTAATACCTTGCTGCTGCTGTTATTCAAAGCTGGAAGAGTTTACATTTTTGTTTTAAGACTGGAGTCCATGGTTCATTAAAATCCCACTTCACTGGAGTTAAATCAGAGGTGAACATGGGTGGGTACTAGGGGGACTGGGCTCTTATTACCTACTCCTACAAAATCTGATCCATATGCACTGTGTTCTTCACACACCACCTTTGAAGTTTGGCCCACTACATGTAAGAACAAATTTATCTCCACCTTTAAAAATTTGATATGATACCGGTTTAAAAGGGAAAAGAAATACACTAAAACTCAAGTGTCATTCTTTTAAATTAATGTCATCTTATTGTGATTATCTAATGCCATTTTGCTGGTCTTTGAGCAGGTAAAACATATAACCCTGGTAAGCTCAATTCAAAAATTCATTAAAAAAACCTACACCTATAATGTACAGATCCATCACAATAGTTCTCCTATGATAGGTCACCATGACACATCCTCACATTTTTAACTCCAGTGTAGGTGCACTAATTCTTGCTCATTGCAAAGCCAAAAAGATCTGGGTGCAACTATGTAGGGGTTTCCTCTGAAAACAAAACCAGATCAAACATGTCTACTTAGGACCTTAATCTACCTTTTCAAATAGTGTTATTTATTACACAGCCCTTGTTCATTCTACAAGGATTCCACTCCACTAACAGAATTCAATGGCCTAAACAAAGGGTATCAGATCAAATCACCTATATACTGCTCTGCACCTCAAGCTGCCTCCACATCCAATCTGTCGTCGCCCTGGAACTACCTTAGCAATGTACTAAACTTTCACATTTACAACATTTATGAAACTCCTTCAAAACAGGAGGACACTCCCTCAAGTGAGAGGAACCTCATTCTCTACTGTCCTCGAACTTGAATGAGATTAGACAGGGCTCATACAACATCTGTTACACCAGATGGGTTTGTCACTGACCAGGCAGAATAAAGTTATTGCAAACACTGCAGGAATCAAGTAGTGAATTTACTGTTCGGAGACTAGAGCTGGCTACTGAGGTTACCTTGGCATGTCCTAGCAAAAAGAAGACATCACAGATCCATGAGAACTTGTGATGGGAAAAAATCCATAAAGCCACCTTATTTTGCATAGATTTCCATCTTAATTTGTGTGCTGAATGTGCTAATTTTATAAACTTGTCTGGATTTCATTAGATAGTGCATTGATTCAAATTAAAATAATTGAAAAATGATATGATTAGTTTTGCAAATTGTCTTCACCAAGCTGGCATCAGTACATTAAACTGTTGTCATGCACATAGCATTATAAGAAACTCACCTTGCAATTTTCCATATGCAAACATTTCTAAAAAAAGTCAAGCATAAATATCTTGCCTTAGTTTATCTTTAACTATGTCTCTTACCTTGTTTTGGAAGACTGAGTGGCTTCGGTGTCTGCCTACCAGATAAGCATTACATTTACATCAGATGTGTTTCTTAGGACTACGTTTTCCCTGACTGTATTTCTGTAAAGATGGGAACTGAATTTCTTGTTTGAGTTCTCTGACTCAGCTGGACAGACTGTGATATAGATTAGACATACTGTTTGCCAGGTGAACATTTGATGCTTTTGTTAGCCAGCATGCACAAAAACAATTTAGTATTACAAAAGCCAAACAGTTTCCTATCTAGAACGCTCCAAATGTTACGTAACTGAACTGCAAATGGGGTCTATTCCATCCATGGCTTCAGGACAGGTCTCTGTCTGGAATCTGCTCATCTGAAGTCTCCAACAGCTTTGATCCTCGTCCTTGTCATAAAATACACAATGGGGTTGTGCTACCATCCAGAGGAACCTTAACAGGATGGAGAACTGGGTTGATACGATCCTCAAGAAGCTCAACAAAGTGAAGTGCAAAGTACTGCATGCAGGAAGGAACAATCCATCCCAGGCACCAGCATATGCTGGATGCCACTCAAATGGAAAGCAGCTTTAAAGAAAAGGACCAGGTAGCCCTGGTGGGCACCAAGCTTAACAGAAGCCAGCAATGCGCCACTGCTGCAAAAAAGTCTGCTGATATCCTGGGATGATTATTAGGTAAAAGTACTGCCATCAGGACAAGGCAAGTGATTCTTCCCACATACCCAGCACTGTTGGGGCCACATCTCAAGTACTGGGTCCAGTCTGGACTCCCCGGTACAAGAGAGACATGGAAACACTGTAGAAAGTCTAACAAAGAACTACCAAGATGATGAAAAGACTGGGGCATCTCTCCTATGAGCAAAGGCTGAGAGCTGGGACTGTTCAGCCTGGAGAAGGCTTAGAGGGATCTCATCAATGCCTATAAATAACTGAAGGCAGGGTGCAGAGAACAGGCTCTTTTCAGCAATGCCCAGTGCCAGGACAAAAAGCAATGGGAACATACTTGAACAGAGGATGTCCTGCCTGAACACTTCTGAGCTGTGCAGGTGACTGAGCACTGGCATAGGTTACCCAGAGAGTCTGTGAAGTCTCCTTCTTGGTCATAAATTTCTGGACATCATCCTGGTGTCTTAGTTTCAGCTAAGATAGAACTGTTTTCTTCAGAGTGTCTGGTACAATGCTGTTTTGGTTCCAGAAAAAACAAGGTCTGAACAGGTGACCTCAAGAGGTCACTTTCAGCCTCAGCTATCCTGTGACTCTAGAACAACAACAACAACAAAAGTGTCAGTAACTGATTTCCCAGCTGCTCAGACTTCAAACTGATAGAAATGAACGCCTATCTTCAGGATAGCACATTCTGTCTCCAGCTGCTAAACACATACACACACAAAAAATGCTATTAAAGTATAGGGTAAAATTAGTCTTTGTAGTGGGTTAGCCATGGCTAACAGCCCAAATCCCACCCAGCTACTCAATCACTGCCCCCATCCCTGCCACCCATCAGCAGGACTGGGGAGAAAATAGAACTGGAAGGAGAAATCTCATTGGTAGTGAAAGGCAGGGAGGCTGCTTACCAGTTATCATCATAGGCAAAACAGTAACAACTCTCAGAAAATTAATTTACTTGCAATTGAAATAGATACTTAATGAGTGGTTTAGATAGTGAGAAACAAGACTTTGCCCTTACTTAGTCCTTTTTTCTAGAGTCAGTTTCACTTCTTCAGTCCCCAAACTTCTTCACCTCAGAGCAGCTCAAAGGCAAGGGAAATGGTAAGTGCATGACAGCTCCTCTCTGCTGCTCCTTTCTCTTCACACTTTTCCCTTGTTCCCAGTGCAGGTCCCTGCCACAGGTGACAGTCCTGTGGACAAACATGCTCCAGCATGGGCTTTCCATGGGCTGCAATACAGATATCTCTTCCTCCACAGAGTACATCTTCCTGCTCCTCTGCCCTTGATGTTCCCTCTGCTGCTTCCCTCTGTGGTCTTGGTTTTGTTTTGATTTGAATTTGTGTTCTATCTATCTTTTCTTAAATTCTTCTCCCAGAGGTACAGTCCTCTTGGCTGTTGGGCCCAGCCATTCCCTGCGTTTTGATTAACTGTAAAATATAGGAGGAAAAGGGACTGCTCTCTTTTTCAGGCAGATTTGGAAACTGAGTTTTAGTGCTATTAAATTAATCTGTTCTAGCAAGATTATTAGAAAAGTGATATTAACAAACAAAATAATCTCTCTTCCTCTCAATCCGTTTTTATTTGGTCACACAAAACTGTTATGATTGAAGAACCAGAAGACATCTATTTTATGAAGCTATTGTGTAGATCACAAATAAAGTTATGGAAATTATTTTGAACATCATATATTTAATTTAACTATTTTTTTAATTCAGATATGAGATTTCTTTTGTTTGTTATATATTTCATAGAATCATAGAACCATTTAAGTTGGAAAAGACCTTTAAGATCATCAAGTCCAACCATAATTCTACACTACCAAGTTCACCACTAAAGCAGGTCCCAAAGTGCCACATCCACACATCTCTTAAATGTCTCCAGGGATGGGAACTCCACCACTTCCTTGGGCAGCCTGTTCCAGCATCTGACCACTCTTTCAGAAAAGAAATACTTCCTAACATACAACCTGAACCTCCCCTGGTGCTATTTGAGGCCATTCCCTCTAGTTCAGTCACTAGGTATGGAGGAGAAGAGGTCAACATCCACATTGCCACAATCTCGTTTCAAGTAGCTATAGAGAGTAATAAAGTCTCCCTTGAGGCTCCTCTTCTCCACTCTAAACAATCCCAGTTCCCTTAGCCACTCTTCTTAATACTTATGCTCCAATCCTCTCACTAGCATTATTGCCCTCCTCTGGACATGCTCCAAGGCTCTGAGGTTTTTTTGTTGTTTTTTTTTTTCCTAGTGAGGGGCCCAACACTGAATACAGTACTTGAGGTGCAGCTGCCTGACTACAGCTGAGTACAAAGGGATGATCACCTCCCTGCTCCTACAAGCTGTAGTAGTTGTCATACATACCAGAATGCCATTGGCCTTCTTGGCCACCTGGCCACAATACTGGCTCATTTTTTAGCTGAATGTGAACCAACACCCCCAGGTTCATTTCTTCCACACAGTCTTCCAGCCACTCTACCCCAAAAGTATATCATTGCATTTTTGTGGCCAAAGTGCATAACCCAGCATTTGGTCTTGTTGAACTCCATCCCATTGGCCTCAGCCCAGCAATCCAGGCTGTCTAAATCTCTCTGTAGGGCCTTCCTCCTTCCAAGCAGATAGATACTTCCTCCCAACTTGCTGTCATCTGCACACTTACTGAGGGAGCACTCAATCCCCTCATCCAGAAATTCTTCCTGACTCAATCTAAACCTCCCCTGGTGCAACTTGAGTCCATTTTCTCATGTTCTAGCCCCTTTTCACCCAAGAGAAGAGGCCCATGTCACTGTACAATCAAGTAGAGGAAGACAGCAACAATGTCACCCCTCAGCCTTCATTTCTCAAGACAAAGAATTTCTCAAATAAGCATGCTAAAAATATAGAAACCTCTGGGTCTCCAGAGGCTTTGTTATTAATTTTAACTGATAAATGTTTCATAAATGTAATAGTCATCCAGGAGAAGGAGTCGAAGTTAGGTGCTCTCTCATTCAAGAAGTTCTGAAGGTTGAGTAGGATGTACAGTCATGCTACACTTACAGGCACAAGGAGACTCGTATTTCATCTCGCTGACAGAGCTTCAACGCGAGTGAACTCTTTCTCCCTTCCTTTTCATCCCCAAATAGCCTCATGTGAGAAATTCTCCTAGATGGGAGAGGCATGAAGCTGTGAAGGCAGGGAATGGAAACCCTTTTAGTTGAGTAAGGGAAATGAAACTGAATCATATACAACCTGGGCAAGTGTCTACATACAAAGTTGAATTATAAAAGGGAAGAAACTTGCCTGGACCCTTCTGTACCACAAAACAAACAAGTGACTCTATTTTCATTATCTGAAAGAATGAAATTAAGCATCCCACTTCAGGACACAATTTCCAAGTCACTAGAGCTCTCTGAATAGTGTAATTTAGGTGTTCTCTTACACCTAAACTCTTCATAAGGATCGAAGAAAATACACCACATATATGGAGATAAGATTAGGCCGGGAGGAGCAAACCAAGAGATAATTTTGAACATTATCATCATATAAAGTGCTGTGTCTACCCTATCATAGAAAACAGCTAAAAGAGTGAGCTCAAGCAACAGTGCTTGCTGTCAGGAGTGGTCTTCAGGTCATCTGATGGTGTTTCTGGAGTTGTGTGTGGGGTTGGACCCTCAGGAGCAGCACTGGCCAATGCTTCTCAGCATGCTCCATGGTCTAAGCAGTCTCTTAGACTCCCATTTCCCTGCACTGCGAGAGCAGAGCTTAAAGAGAACCAGGACCTTTCAGTCACACTGGTTTCACCCCTGCACTGGGGCCCAGTAGCTGCTGCTCCCCTGCTTTAATGGAATGGCCACTCTATTGAAGGGGTGAGACCACCACCAGTCACAATGTGACAAATGACAGCCCCTGGTGTGCGTGGGGCTGCCAGGTTGCGACCAGCAGTCCTATGACTGAGGAGTCACCTCCACCACGAGCATCATGCTCCTTCCTCTACAGGACCGCAGGGTGCTGATGATTTGTCATAACGCCTCCTGTCCCTTCTGCTTAAGGAGGAAGCTGTCAGCTTGAGGACTCCAAGCTGTGTTGGAAGGATGAGCATGACATCCAAGAAAAAGGGATGATATTTGAAGGCTTTCTTGGGTAACATTTTTAAGGGTATTAAAGAAACATTTCTTTCTCAATCAGTTTGGACAATGTGTTGGTATTCCTGCTAATAAACAATAAATGTTTGTTGTATTTTTATTACACTGTTAAAGTGAGTTGACAATAAATTCTTAGCACATACCTAATGTGTTCCCTTCTGGCCATAAAAAGATTTTGACTGCATCATCTGCTACTCATTGCCTGGGAGCGCATTCCATCAGCTTTCTGGCCAACATGGGTCTTATTTCAGCTTCTTGAATGCTTCAGTAAAGAACACCTTCAAGGGGGCAGTGGCTTGCTCCAGGAACCAGGCACAAAAAACCTACACCTAAATGAATTACCTGTAACTATTTGGGAAGGCTCCAAAAGAAACAGGAATTGAACTCAGATCATGTCTGCCCTCAACATAAATTCATCCTAACTGTCAGTGTAGCACTTCTGCATGACACTTTTTAACCCTGGGGTTTCCAGGGCACTTTACCTATGAAATTTGCATGTTAATTATTCATTTAATTCTGGATTCATCTTCCTGAACTACTGAAACACAGTAGTTACTCTACAGGACTTAGCAACATCCAACAGAGTGTGTGGGTAAAGAAGTAAATTGTTAATTATATGAAAAGTGAATCATAAGGCAAAACATAGTCACATAGCTTAATGTATTTCCCAGCTCAAAAATAGCACTTTCAGCAACATAATGCCATTGAAATTGTCTCATGTATCAATTTGTTAATAAAAAATTGAATCTCTGACATTTTTAAAGCATATTGTACACTAATGGCCATAAAGTTTTTAAGGGGTATGATCTATCAGTGAAATCTCTGCAAGGAAAATAATCTTTCTCTTAGATTAATCCATAATTAATCTCTTCTATTTTGACATTTCAAAGTCATTTTGATACCTGAAATTGGGAGCTAGCTGAAACTTTCTTAGAGGCCACAAATTTCCACTAGTGAACCCAATTTTCAGGAATACTAATGAGTCCCTGGCATTTAATTTAAGTGTGTTTTAGGATGATTGGAAAATCCCTAGGAGAAGAAAGATATCATTTCCCCCTCTTCAGCTGGAAGAAAAATGATGATGGAAAAAGCTGCAAAAGAAGCCACAATGCCAGCTTTGTCAGGAAATATTTACATCTCCTCTGTTTTAATGCAAAAGGCCTTCTGCATTCTTCCATTTGCAGCGTTTCATGTCTGAGCTGGCAAGTTGCCTGAAGGCCCGATCCTCTGACAGAGTTATTGTCAGAGAGGTCAGCTGTAAATTTCAATCAGTCAGTGCAGGGCACAAGGAAAACATTGTCAGGAATATTTCCCTGCAGCCTAGCATGAGATATAAACACTGAATGTATGGCTCTAAGCATAAATCTGCAAATAATAACTCACCCTGGAAACTGAGAATTTTAAATTCTCACTACAGACTGCTGCAGAACTACAAGCTCACCACTGATAGCTGCTTTTCTTTGCTGGGGAGAAATTTCTGCCATGATTTCTGAAGTCAATGAATATTTTTTAAAGAAAAAGCAAACATTATTCTATTACAGGTATTAAGCCCCAGAAATTACTGTGATAATCACATGCTAAGCAGTCAATTAAGAATTATGATTCCAGACATAAGAATTACATTGTATATCCATGTGAATTATATCTAAAATGAGTCTAAATTACAATATTTGCATCTAATTTTTGTTGTTCCCAACTCATAAATTCTTATCACAGGCCTTTGTCTCTGTTACTGTATGAACAAACCACAACATTACTACCAATTTAAATGAAGTTTAAAATGCAAAGTCTGAAAGAAGTCTAAGGAAAAAAAAATCACATTATATTCCCTATCCTGCTGGTTTCAAAGAAAAGCTTAAAAATGGTCTATAAAGACAGAAGAAGCAAAAGGGTGTTTGTCAGAAAGCATACATCTAAATGTGTTACGACACATATAAATGTATCATAGTTTTTCAGTCCTGATTCACAGCTTATAAGATCTTAAAGAAGCAGTTTAGGAATTTCAGTCACCACAAGGTCTAATGTTATTCAACCCTAAAATATTCCTTCAGACCTATCCTTTCATATATATTTCCAAATTATGACTGCAGTAAAACTGAGATATGTAAGCAAATTGAGAAATGACCACAATTCCTTTAAAAGTCTATCTTGTTGAAAACATCATTCCAGTGTGACATCCCCATTTGCTTTGGATTTGGGAAGAATCTTTCAGAATTCAATGGAGTGTGAAGTGTGAAACGTAAGAGGGGTCATTGCAAGGGTAGGGATAGCTGCTGACACCTCAGTCAGCATTCACACCAGTCCTGTGTATGAAGAATGTGGGTTCAACCTATAGCTCTGCATTTCTTTTGTACTAGGACAGGCACCTCAGAAAAGATGTGAATGCCTCATCACTGAAGCCATTCAAGGCCAGGCTGGACAGGGCTCTGGACAGCCTTATCTAGTGGATGGTAGCCCTGCCCATGGCAGGTGGTTGGAATAAGATTATCTTTGAGGTCCCTTCCAACCCAAGACATTCTGTGATTCTATAAATTATCTTTCTTTGAATAATCATCATTTCCATCTTCACTGATCATAGAATCATAGAATGGTTTGGGTTGGAAGGATCTTTAATATCATCTGGTTTCAATTTCCCTGCTATAGGTAGGGACACTCCTCTAGACCAGGATACTCAAAGTCCCATCCAGCCTGATCTGGAATGCTTTCAGGGAGGGGCCATTAATGACCTCGCTAGGCAACTCATTCCAATGTCTTGCCACTCACAGTAAATGATTTCTTCCTAATATCTAGTCTATATCTACCTTCTTCCAATTTAAAGTCATTTCCCCTCATCCTGTTACATGCCCTCACAAAAAGTCCCTCCCCAGATTTCCTGTAGGCCCCCTTCAGGCACTGGAAGGCTGCTATAAGGTCCCTCTGGAACCCCAATTCTCTCAGCATGTCCTAACAGGGGAGGTGCTCCAACCCTCTGATCATCTTCATGGCCCTCCTCTGGACCTGCTCTAACAGCTCCATGTCCTTCTTGTGTTGGGGGTCCCAGAACTGGATGCAGTACTCCAGGTGGGGTCTCACAAGAGCACAGTAGAGGAAGCAGAATCACATCCCTCAACCTGCTGGTCACAGTTCTCTTGATGCAACCCAGGATGTGGTTGACCTTCTGGAATGCAAGCACACATTGCCTGCTCATGTTGAATCTTTCATCAATTGTCACTCTCAAATCCTTCTCCCCAGGGTTGCTCTCAAGCCCATTCTTCCCACAGCCTGTATCTGTGCTTGGGATTGACCCAGCCCAGGTGCAGGACCTTGCACTTTGCCTCGTTGAATTTCATGAGGTTGGCATGGGCTCTAGACAGCACCCTTTCTCTCTTGCATCTCAACAGCACCACTCAGCTTGGTGTCATCTACAAACTTGCTGAGGGTGCACTTGATCCCACTGTCCCTGTTACCTACAAAGATGTTAAATAACACCTACTATATAGGCTGCTCATCTATTCCTGCAGCTCCATAACTTGGCCACAGCTCCACATCCACTGCACACCTTCTGCAGCTCCCACCACTTCTGACTGCCCCACCAACAACCATAGGCAGTAGGCTCTGTCTGCAGACTGACATGATGAAATCTATATCATCCCAGAGCTCTGCTGTGCCAGTGACAGCTGCTCCAATTGTGCTGGAGACCCTCCAAATCCACAGCTGGTGAATCCAACCCACCTTCCACAGATTTCCAGCCACATTCAGTATGATCTTATGAGCTGGCTGGCTGTGTTGGGACTTGGGTTCTACCACAGAGTCATTTGTATGTACCTTTGGGTAGGACACAACCTCAATCAAGGTAAGTATAATTAACAGGTCTCAGGCTGGGTGAAAAATTGTGACTAGGTGTACTAGGGTGTTCTCCCATGATAGCTGTATAAGTCTGATTTGTGGTGTTACAAACAACCAGGCCTCAACTCATAGTACCTCCTGCACAATGGGCAGCAGTGTATCACCTTTTACTGCCTGTAACTTTGAATGTATAACCTTCAACCACAGCTTTTAGCCACCGTTGCATATTCTGCGTAACCACTGAAAAAGAGACCATCTCAGGCACAAAGCTAGAAGCTGCATATGTCAGCAGATGTCAGCAGATAGGTTCAAACACAGCACAAGGAAGATCAGAAGCAGGTTCACTCAAGGTCTGAATTTGAATGATTGGAAGAAGTTATAGTGCTTGTGTGAGTTCTTGCTGTGCTGCACAGTTAACTTCAGCCCTGCTCTGCTAACACAAACCCAAGACTTATGTTAACAGGATAAGCCAAACTGTTATCACTTCTACTTACCACTTAAGACAAAAATAACTCTGTGGTTTGTTCTGTCCTCTGGGTACAAAAGTCCTGTCTTGCTTGGTGGTTTGAGGATTCAGAGAACACAAACTGAAATGGAAAGGCAGTTGCTATTGTATTAAATGTTCTCTTACATCCCTGTCTGCTGCTTTCTCAAAAATAGTCAGCTACTCTTTGATATGTACAAGAGCTGAGACTACAGAACAGGAGCCATGTTTTCCTACAGCTGACAGAGGAGAGGGTGGAAAAAAAAAAAAAAAAGATAAGTCTTCTTTAGGAATCTTCTTCTTCCTTCAGAGATAGGGATATGGAGACAAAATTATTTTGCCTGAAACATCTGACTGTGGCACTGTGCCAAGATCTTCAATGGAAGCCTTGAAGTGAAACTATGCCCCTTCTTACCTGCTGCTAGACACAAAAGATCTGGTTAGTACACAAATAACATATGTCTAATAACTGTATTAACATGAAAAATCCATCTACTGGTGAGAAGAAATATTTTGTTAAGAGTGCTTACAAACATCCTCCCTGCCAATATAACATATTTGCAGGGAGAGCATGGACTGCCCGGCCTTTCTCAGCTCATCCTGCTCTGCACTCCAACGAGTTCCCCAGGAACTCAAGCTGTTCTGGAGAAAGGCACAAGTTACTTCTTTTCCCTTTTTCTGCAGTTCCCATTTGAAGCACGCTGCAGCAGCAAACTGCTTTTTTCCCTCTCCTGTACCTCAACTTTTTTATTTTTATATAGGAGTTCTTACCTTCAAAAGAAGACTCAACAGAAAAGAGTAGGGCGGCAGCTCTTGCACCAGGAGGAGCTGGAGGGAGAAAGAGAGGTCCTAAATAGTTGCAGTCTCAGCATGAGTGCCAGTTGCAGTAAATTTAAAGTGAGGTGAGAGTCCAATTTTTATAGCAAGGTGCCATGTGAAGATGTGTGACTAGTGAGAATACTGCTATACACAGTACATGAATTAGGAACTGGAAATAAATTAAACAGTTTCACTCTTTGTATGATAGAGTTTGCGAAAAATCACTGAAAAAGTCATCAGAATGCAGACAGATTTTTGAATAAAGTTTCCCTGCGCTTTCAAGGTGGAATTAAGCTTGGTAAGGAAACTGTTTTTATTCTTTGCTTTTTGCTAAAGGGCTGAATTATTAATGTGGTGATAATAAAGCCTACTTATACCATCTGAATAGTCTCCTCATTAATCAATTAAGGGTTCAGTTTTGCACAGTGCTATTTTAGCAACTGACCAATAGTCAAGAGGAGACAAAAATGTTAGTGAATAACAGGAAAAATCTATAGTGTCAACTTCTCTTTTCCTCCTTTGTATCAATATAAACAAGACTTCATGCATTTTGAACAAGACCCATTTTTAGTAAATTTCTCTCGTCCCCTTAACTTAAGGATTTTGTGATTGAGATCAGGTTAAAATCCAGAAGTGACATATGAGTTTCTGCCATCAGTCTTGTAGCACAGTACTAGGACAGACAGATATGCACACATTGTTATTTACTGGTAATGGGCCAACTGAAAAGATAATTTGAACAAATTGTGATTTGCAGAAAGGATTTAAACCTAGTGTCCTCATTCTTTCTTAAACAGTGAGTAAATATTGCTACCAGAAAAGGAAAAAAAAAAAAAAAGGAAGGAAGAAAAAAAAGAAATCTAAGCTATTGCTACACTGAAGAGTAGCATTGCACAACAAGTTAGCAGAGGGAAATATTTTGTGCTGAGAACCTGATAGGTACCCACAGTATATGTGTTTTGAAGATTTTAATTTAGACAACTTCTGTACTGGTCCCACAGGCTTAACTTTCACTAGTGGCTGCAGCACATTAGAGTTTCTCCTCAGCACACCTTAGATTTCATTTCAGTTCCTGAGACTTCACCACAACGCAACTCAAAGTATGGTCAGAAGACTCTCATCGGAAATCTGTTTCTGATTTGAACTTAAGCATTAATATAAATTCAGCAACAGACTGTCAACTAAGAGGTTCTGGCACATTAGAGAATTTCTTCAAACATCTTCAACAATACAGCCAATGCTACTTTTGATTTAGCAGCCAGACTCTTAGTCTGTTGTGCTCAGACCACATGCATTAAGGCTTAGTGAAAGATGCTGCTTGCAAATGCTGAAGGGCCTGAAGTATATACCTCTGTGCAATGTGTTACTGTCCTAAATGAATCTAAATTCAGAACTATAGGACAATAATGCAAAGGTCTGAAGACTAAATTTGCAGACAATAATGCACAGGTCTGACGACTAGATTAGCATTTGCAGAAGTTATGTGCTTATGAAGAAGAGGATTTGAGACAGATGAGATAGAATATTCAAAAAAGATGGAAATTATTTTCTGTAGAGAACTATTTCACTAGGTCTATCCATCACACAAACAATACAGTTTTCAAAATAAAGTTTAAGAGGATTTAAGACATGTTTAGTGCTTGAAGTGTTGCTTTGTGTATTGAAATGAATTTCAGCTGAAATGTCTCACAATTGTAAATGATGTTTGGTAGATGTATAAATGAGCCTAGCTCCTTGAGTAATCACGCAAGTGCCTGTTTCCCTGGAGAAATTAGTCCAAAGTAAATTCAGAAGCAGGCAAGTCAGGTAGACGTGGCTCCTTATAGCAAAACAATGTCCACACTTCCCAGAACACTCAAAGAGTAGCCCAAGCAGGTCTGTTCTTAGCGATCCTTAACTTAGTTTAAAAAAAATAATAAAATGCTCTACATCTCTTATCTTGTTGTGAATTGGTCTTATTGCTCAGACATATAATGGTAGTGATACCATTTACACCTCACCCCCTGGGGGTTTGGTAAGTGAGATAAGACTATTCTAAGTTAATGACTACACTTCTTTTTCATTCTATTGCCAGTGAATGTTTCAATATCACTATTAGAACAGACTCACATGAAAGCAAGCTTGCACCCTGTATGCATTCATATGAGCTAAAGATTTAGTGGAACTGAAACCATCATCTTTTGTTAAAGGCATTCAACTACTGAGTCTAAAGCAAGACCAGACTACCAGTTCTGGAATGTATTGTTAACAGCTGTCTCTGTGCTGTTGTCCATCTGCACTGAGAAAGAACGTGCAGTTGTTTTTCTCACTCTAGACCTATGTATAACTGGACACACATTGTTCACATGAAGTTAAATGTCTGAATGTACATAGCTATAAATTCAGAATGCATCAGACTGCATGTCTGAATTTATAGCTATGTCTACCTTTTAAAGTATTGTACCATGAAAGCACGTTACCCCATAGACAGATTTGTAACAGGTAAGCTTCCTTTGAAACAAGGTCTAATTTGGTTTCAAGTCTTTCAGTGTTAGACTGAGTCTGACACAGAGGGGCCCTCGGTGAAAATCTTTAAAAAACGAAGAAGAATTCTGATGTCAAAAGTATCACCAAGACTGCGTACTATTGCAAGGTTCACCTCTGTGAGCAGAGCCCAGCACTCATGTCAGATCAGAGCTAGTTTCAGCCACTCCAGAAGACATCCACTGCTGCCAGAGCTGAGCCATGACCAACTTGGTGTGCTCTGGGAGAGCAGATTTAGGGAAGGGAAAACTGCACAACAGCTGAGAGAGGGGTGAGAAATATGAGAGAAGCAGCCCTGCAACCACCAAAACCAGGGCAGAAAGAGGGCAGGATGTGCTCCATGTATGGTTCAGAAGCTCCCTGCAGCCACACGGAGCAGATATCCTTGTGCAGCCATGGAGGAGGACATGGTGGATGTGATCTGAAGAAACAACAACCCATGGAGAGCTCCAACAGGAGTAGGCTCTGAGCTGGAGCTGCAGCCCATGAAGAGGAGCCTGTTGTGGGACAGTAGGGCTGGGAGAGCTGCTGCCTGGGGGCACCTGTGTGGAGCACCTCCTGAAGAATCGGCCCCATGGTATGGAGTTGTGTTGAAGCAGTGCTGGGAAAGCTACAGCCTGTGGAAAGCCCACATGGGATCAGCTGGGGAAGGACTGAGTCCCATGGGAGGGAACCATGTGGAGCAAGATCAGAGTGACCACGGTGAAGCAGCAGTGACAAAGCCCTGTGAAATGACCACAGCCCCTGTTCCCCATGCCCACATACTGCTCTGGGAAGGAAGGAGAGGAAGGTGGATGTGTGGAAGGTGTTTCTGATTGATTTCAGTTCTCACTACTCTAGTTCATTAACAATAAGCAATAAATCACATTAATCTCCCTACATTGTCTGTTGTACCCATGACAGTAACTGTTGAATGACCTCCCTGCACTAATTTCAGCCCTTCAGCTCGTCATTATATTTTTTCTCCCCATTTCATTGAGAAGCACCTCACTGAGTAAAACTTCAGTGGTCATTGTAATGTTGGCAAAGCCCATGATTTCCTTGTTTGGCTGCTGGTGTTAGACTACAGATATTTATAGGACATCTCATTTTTATTTTGCACTGCTCAGTTTATGGAATAGTTGTAAGCAGTACTCTGGAAATCCAGAATACTATTTTAGATAGTGAAGTAAACAAACTGAACATTTAAACGTCTTGCATCTATACTGTGTTTGGGGAAATATAAGTTACAATACTGTGGTGTTGCAGTTATAGCTGAGACGTTTAGTCATGTCAAAATTTAAAGATGGTTTTAGACTATGAACACAATTTGGGTACTTAAGAAAATACACATAGAGATAAAATATTTTAGAAATTAAGTTAAATATTCAAGAGTTTTATGTCATCTGTTTTTTTAAGGTCTATCCCCCCTCAAAAAAAAAGAAAAAGACAGGTACTTTCAAATGTCTTGTATGGCAGAACTTGTTAGCTTCTTTTATTGAACTTCCTAAGATAACAGAAAAAAATGGCAGCATTAAAACTGTACTTCAAACATAAGGTATCTCCAGTCTTGTGTGCTTGTCCCTCTCTAAACCTCAGACCTTTCATTTTAATCTAAAACATTTTTTCTTTCTCATCTTCCAAGTCTCAGTGTTCACAGTTACATTACTTAATCACAATAGTTCAATTAAATACTTCTGGTTCTGCAATTTTATATTGCCAGCTATTCCCTATTTCTGTCCACACAACCCCACTCCTACAATGCTGCACAATTTGCTTTTGTAACCTCATACAAATCTCCAATTAATTAATTAATAGAAACAATGATTACATTGGTACTAGCCCTATATGTCTTCAAGTTTAAAATGCACGTAAGACTTAAAAATTAATTTTAGTTTGGCTTACACTTGTCATCTCTGGTTCTTATAACCAATCCCCAGAGTATAAGCATAACAAAATCTCCCCAGATTAACACACTGGAGAAAACACCCACACCTGTTTCTGTCAGTGATATTCTCCCCCCAAGATGTTGTCTCTGAGAAACTCTTTTCATGCAGAGTTGCTGCAGATGTCAGAGTTATGTACATTGGGATTTGTAGCAAAAGTGTGCATAACTTAAGAACATGCATAGATTTATAGATAACATAATTTTGAAATTACCATATTTACATGTATTTCCTCCATTTCTTTCTAGTCTCTTTCTCACTAAAAAACTCAAGAACTTTGATCACTGAAGGTTGTCAGGAATGAAAAAAGCCACTATCTCCACTATTTGAGTTGATCCCTGAAGTACAGGATAACTAAAGGGACATCTTAAATTTATCATGTTTTAATTTCTTTCATTGTATCACATATTTTAGACCTCTATATCTAGGCCTGTATATCTATACATGGCCTGGATTGATAGCTTAAGAAGAGACACACATCTGAAAATATTTCTTCTCAAACTGTGAACTATCAGCATGAATTGACACAGCATTTAATTTGAAATCTCTGAACATTTCAGATGTTCAATTTTTTTCATATGGAGGCTTAAGAAAAGTCTTGAAGCATATACATGTTCACCAAGATGAGAAAAAGGTATAAGAACAGTTATATAAAAAAACTCATTACCATGGTAACTAAACACAGGCTAATTTTATAGCTGTATTTTCTTAGGAGGGCAGAACATATTGTTACCTCTACATCGCCTGATCAAACATTCAAAAAATATCAAATAATAAATGATAATTTCTCCATAACAAATAACTACCTGCATACAGAATTCTAATAAACAATAAATAAATAAATAAATAAATAAATAAAAACTCCACAAAAAGCCACAACTTTGAATACATTTATATAAAATTCTCCAATATTTTTTAGACAACTATGTATGTTTTAAATCCTTCATGGATTATTTGTGAGAGGAAAAAAATATGCAGATAATGACTGCCTTACTTCCATATAACAATGTGATGTTTACAAGCAAACTACCTGTTCTATATAAAGCATTCCCCAAAACTGTTTGTGAAGGAACAACATTCTACTCAGTGTTTTGCTCTAAGAAAAAAATAACAGATGTGTTTGGCAGAACTGGAAAGCAAATGATTAGTTGTTCACCTTATCTATGTACCATCAAGTCACAGTGGATCCAAATTTCCTAAAATACAACAAAGTGCAAATGCCTCAATCAGATCAGTAAAGGGGGAAAAAGATCCTTCAAATTAATCATTACTAACAGGTCAGAAAGAGATGCTAGATTAATTTGTGTCCATTTAGGATTTGACCTTTCAGCTGAAGCTACCAACAAGATCATCCACTGAATGGTAATTTCGGTGGTAGTTCCTGTGACATGCCCATCTGTCTGTGGTCTTCTACTGCCTGCCTCTTCCCAGTAAGTGCATACCCATATTATTGGGACCACCTGTATTGTTCTGAGTAATACATTTTGATGTGTTATTCACCATTTGCACACCACTCAGAGTAAGCCTGGACTTCACTGCTTTGCTGTAATAATTTGCAACAAGATATTCATGTGCATTATAAGAATTTCTGAACAACTGTACATGAGTTTGGTGCTCATAACTTCATGGAACACTGAAAATATTCTTTCTTTTAGAAGAGAAGACAACTGAGTATTATTTAATATGCAGCATCTTTTTTAGTTCTGGTACTGACCGATCCATTATGAATGAAAACGCATCTTTTTCTTGTGGTACCAAATAGAACAGAAACAAGTTGTTACACCTTATATTATAATAAATACATACTGTTTAAAATTCCTAATAAAAAAACATAAATAAATTTCTCAATGGTATTGAATGCAAGGTTCTTTTCCTTTCAGAATGTCCTATACCAGCTAATGTTGTGTCAGGCATTGGACCTTTTTCCTCAGGCTCACTGTAGGATTGTCTTCATTTTAACTTCATGCATCCAAAGATGTTTCTTCTTGTCAGATACCATTTCCACTTACCAATAAATATTTCAGAATTTCATATTAAGTATTCATTGGAGCAGGAAAGAAAATGATGGTGTTTTGCTTCCCTAGTGAGTGTCCTAACTGCTAGCCTGTACAGCCTCAGTCTGTTCTGGTTTCTGTCTTTCACCCCATAAATACTTAACTAGTATGCACCGAGTGGATTTATTACAAGATGATCAAACTTAGGGACTAGTGGAAAAATCCCCTACTCTCTTCATCATAAATCAATGGTCTCTACAAGTGAGAGAGGAGGAAAGACACCCTTCATCATGCTAGGTAATATCACAGTGTGGAACAGAACTTCGCTCTTTGAAGAGCGAACGTCTGTTCTGTAAATTCTGTCAGTAAGTATACAGAAAATAGGAACTAAGTGACTTGAAGTCATCAGGAGTTACGCAGTGATGAGTAAAATTTAGTTGCAGTCAGCTGCAGTGACTTAAAGTCTAACGGATGTTCTGTGCACATCAGCAGGAGCTAAATGTTATGTTGGGGCACTTAGAGGAGCATATGAGTACATTTTCTTTTTGGTGTATCCACAGAAGGGTATCTAGATTCAACGAGATTTGATTGCTACTCAGTCAGCAAACAGATTCCTGTCTCAACAATCCTCAGTATAAAAGGAATCCTCAGGAACTCTGCAGAATTAATTTTCACATTTTTCTCTTTTTTTTTTTTTCTCTTTTTTCTGGTTGACTTCCAATTGCAGAAGTACTGGTGAGCAAAAGCTAAGAAGGTAATTTGAATAAAATGTTCTTTGCTCCTGGAATGGAAAACAATATTCTCCTTTTTTAAATTTAATTTCATTTTGATGGCAAAATAATCTCAATTTAAGTATGCTAAAACTTCAAAATCATTTAATCTATCATAATTCAGACCCGTGGCATGAAACAATACCAGCAAAATATCAGACTACAGCTGCAAATAATTTTAGCATAGCATTGCAGGAGATCTTTTGTGACCTGCAGGAAATAGTAAATACCTGGAAGCAAAAATAAAAGCTACCAGGTATATGATAAAGAGGCATGTGAAGTAGTTTGGTGTTACGAGCTCAGGTTCCTGGTAAAGAGAGAGCATCTGCAGAATTACTGCACAAGCCCACTGAGGTCTGGCATAGGAGGAACAGCTGGTTGTGCTAAAATCAAACTTGTTTGCCCAGCTGCTGTAAGGAGGTATACAGTGACAGAGAGATAAAACTTGATTGACAGGAGATCATGGGAAAACCATCACACCTTTGAAAAGACAGTTCTGCAAGAAGTCAGTACCTCCTCAGTACCATTGCTCTCTGAAATACCACTACCAATACTCGAGAAGCCTTCCTCAAGTGGGAGCTAGCAAATCTCTCATTCTTTATCTCAGTCCCAAACCCTTCACGTGGGAAGTTTCTACTTAGCAGAAGAAAAGATGACAATAGTAATAAAATGGACAAAAGAAACCCTCAGATAGAGCTTACTGACCGAGTAAAAAAACTCCATTAAAATTTGACCTTTTTCCTGACTGAACAACATAGAAAACAAGAATATGCATCCCAAATGCAGCTATTTGTCATTCTAATGCCATTATTTTTTGAGGAGAGGGAAGAAGAGCCAACACAAAGTAATTTTTCTCCCTGGAAACAAAAAGAACTGGGTCTGAAAAAGAAGCTGCAGGTCAAAACAAGTGTCAGAGAAGAGAAAAAGACTCAGTTCACAGTGGTTGTGAAAGAAAAAGATTAAATGGTGTCTGATCAATTCAGAGCACCCATGCCTGGAATGCCTGATTAACCTGGCTGGAACAGAAAGCATCCAGAAAGAGGGAGGATGGGGAAGGAGTCTTGCAGAAAGGAATTAGACACTGTACGTTTTGTTCTTTCTTTTCTTGGACATAGAAGCAAGGTTTCCCTCTCAGGAACATGTCAAGATATAAAGTGCAGTCTCTCTGTACCCAGGTGAGGAAAAAAAAAAAGGTTAGTCACGTAGTGAATTTCTCTATTCCTGTCACAGACAGGAAGAGTTCCCTTGGACTTGTACCAGGTTGCTACTGGACATTACACCTAGCTTCAAGAACATGACCCATTATCACCCCTTTTAGACCACTGTATATATTCTGATTTCAAACAATCCACTTGTGCAGTTTGTTGCTGCTGTATTAGTCTGATGACATATTGCTTGAATCATGAAGTTCACACAGCCATCGATCTCTCCCTGCACATAACGAAAGACATAGAAGGCGTAGCCATCTTCTCAAACATTCAGCCAAGTAAGATCTGTATTTACTGCTGCTGGTCAAGTTCTGTACTTGGGATTCATAACTACATTATTGTTTTGTTTAACTTGAAGCTGCAAAGGCACATAAAGCTTCTTCCAAAAGTTTCAGGTTTTACATGATCAAAGTCCTTTTATCAGTTCTTTTTCCACTCAGATATCACACTCTGATAGAATATTTAAAAAAATAATAATAAAAAAAATCAGAAAATCCTTCTACAAAAAGAAAAAGTGCAGAGGCTTTCCCAATAGCTGTACAGAACAGTAAAATTCATCTTGTTTTTTTCAAAAAATAAATACTTAATCAAAAGGAATTTTCTCTCTCTGACACTTTCTTCATCTGACTGTCCAAGTACACCTACAAGTGTACATACATTCAGCTTTTTTTTTTTTCTTTTTTAAGTCAGTAAATGAAACAGAAGCCAAAAATGAAGAGAAAATGGAAGAACTGGGATACGAGATAAAAGGATGTGCAAACTCTTCATATCTTTCTGGGTTTGTACTTATAAATGGGAATAGCTCCAACAAGCAGTGGCGTTAATACAAGACTTTAACTTGATGGCACTTGGAAGCAAACAGAACATTTGAAGGTTGATATAGCTTAGAATGGTGGGGGTATTCATCTTCCCCAGGATGGCTTGTGTTGTGTGCCAGGTCTTGAATCTTCCCTTTAATTACTTGCTGACTGAGTGAACAAAACACATTGGTCACACTTCCAAGTCTTGCAGGTTGTGATTTACTCTGCTTCGGAGTAAACGCACGATACGAGGCCATTAGATAAATCATCCATACCAATTTCTCAGACTGTGAGTCAATGATTTGGATTACTGCCAGTTCAGAAATGCCCTAAACTTGTGTGTGCTAAAACTAGCCACTCATTATAGTTCCAGAATTTAGGATGATTTCCTAAAATTATCAGGACCGGAATTAAATGGTCTTACATCATTTAAGAATTGCCTTTGGGTCCCTGAAAATGAAAAACAAACAAACAAACCTCTCTTTATAACTACCTGATTGAAAAATCTTTATGGGAAACATTTGCCATTTATAAGGGACCTATCTTTCCTCTCGTGACAGGTGTCACCATCTTTACTTGCAAACAAGATCATCTACCACTCTAGACATGAAGACCAATCAATATATCATAGTTTAGCTCTTTGGAGATGTCATACTATTAGAGTTTTCTTTAATTTATTATTTTTAATGAGTTTAAATTTCTGCATGCACAGAAATTAAAAATCTGATTTCTCAGAGTACAGAGAGTAACTTGCTGCTCCAAGAGGAGCACTTGCATATACTGATAGGGATCCCTCAGTGTATGCAAGCCAACAAAAAAAAAACAATAAAAACCACCATCATCAGGACCTGATGAAAACATACAGACTTTAATGCAGGAAAAAGTGTAAGATTCAGATTAGATTTTGGGAACAGAACTTCAAACAGAAAGATTTTTCCCCCCTCTGGTCAAATAAACATTTAACTTTCCACATAGAGAAGTTACTGTCAAAAATTACTCTTCAAAGTCAGTCAGCTAAGCATCAGATTAGAATTTACAAGCACTGTGAATCCAGAATAGGAACAGCCTAAATACATGGCTAATTGAATATGCAATTGTCATACCATTATTGTTTCAACTTCATCTCTTGCTAACATCATATCTAATTTTATTTCCTCAGTAATGACTTTGTAAAAGGACTGTGGAAATTTGTGGCCACTGCTATAGACTCAACCATACTAACGTTATTAAATAATGGAAGTTCTTTTCTTTTTGTAGGTAGATTACTTGGAGAGAAGATAGATGCCAATCACTTCAGACAGAGAATATTGAATATTCATGAACATAAAAGAAATTCTGAAGAAGAAAATATCCAGGGAATTTCTAAATTTTTAAATAAATGCATAACAAATTTCTTCCTTGTTAATCATCATTTTGGTGGCTTGATTGCTATTGGAGAAGGGAAGGAGGTAGATAATTTAGACATGCCTACACAATTTACTAAGACTGTAAAAAGAAATCCGGGATTATTTCATGTGACTTGATGATTGCCAGTACTCAAATAAAAGAGCACAATTTCAGAGAATAAAAGCGAATGAACTAGAAAACAGATCATTTATTTCACTAAAAAGAAAAACAAGAAAAGGAGGAGGAAGGAGGAGGAAGAAAAAGAAATCCAGGACTTTGAGGGGTTTTTTGTTGTTGTTGTTTGTTATTGAATACCATATGAGATTATCAGAATTGATATTATCCCTGACATTTAGAATTTGTAGTATGATACCAGAGTCATGAAGTGTGAATGGAGGCACAAAAAGTCTGACATGCAACAGAAAAACAGAACCTGCTTCTGCTGTTATTTTAATTAATATAAATGGTAGTTTTAATTGCAACTATATTCTCAATGGAAAGTCATCCACTGTGAAGAGTTCCATACATCAGCATTCAGGTAGTGTTCATCAGTATGACCACAGCCCTCTCATATGTAATCTTTTAAAGGAAACAATATGAACAGATTATTATTATTTTTAAACAGAGCACCAGATTGTTGCATTATTTCCTCTACATACCAGAAAAAAAAAAATAAACTGACTAAATTACTAAAACCCTGATCTAAAAGTTGTGATAAGCTACAACACAAAGGAGATTAACAAAGTAGGAATAAGCATTTAAATAACAAATGTTTCATTTCCTTTAGAGTAACTGAGTATAAATGGGCTTTGGTTTAATTTCTGCTTGAAAATAAAAGTCCCTGCACTGTGGGACTGCACAATTATAGGAGCTGAGATTATTATTCTATACTACAGGAATCCTGAGGGATGTAGATCCTGATTGGATTCCATTTGCTGACATTTCACAAACCCATTAAAAGAGAGAGCTTTTATTCCTTGCACTTACAGTCAACTACTAACTAAATCTAGTTACAGGATTAAAAAATTAGAATGAGATGAGGACAGGAAGGTTGTGAATGCAGTATTTGAGCTGTAAGCCAACAGCTAAAGTACAAGGGAATACATATTTATGCTTGTATGCCTGCATGTATAAATATGTATATGCACACACATACAGGCATAGAAGTGTGTGTCACGTGAACTTGATCACTAGCCTTGGGATAATCATTTATTTCCCCATAGCCTCTAATGAAGGATTGGCATTGAGAACGTGAAACCATTAGCACTCAGTGAGACCATTTATCTCAAACAGAGGAAAAACATGAGACTGATCAGATGATGAACTAAGTCTAAAGTGAGAACTGACAGAGAATATGAGCAGAGAAAAGGGAAAGAATGGAGGTGTTTTCAAGAGCTTTACTCCATAGTAGGAAACAGTGTGACATGAAAATAGTATAGTTAGAAATTATGAGATATGCTTCTGATCTACAGCAGTTGTTAACTGACTTTCACAGAATGCTTGAAGTTGACAGGGTCCATCTGATCTAAGCCCTGCTCCAGCAGGGAAATCCACAGTAGAGGGCCCAGGACAAGATCCAGGAGGCTTCTGGAGATCTCCAAGGAAGAGACAGGACAGGTACTGAGCAGGCTGTGCCAGTGTTCTGTCACCCACACAGCACAGAATAGCTCTGGTGATCAGATGGAGACTCCTGCATTCCAGCTTATGCCCATCACCTCTTGTTCTGGTGCTAGGCACCACTAAACAGAGCCTTCCTCCATGTATATATCTTTATATAATGTATACATTGATGAGACTTCTCCAAGTCTTACACAGTTCCAGCTCCCTCAGCATCTTGTTTTATGAAAGATACTCCAGTGCCATTATCATTTTCACACCTTTCCAATCATGTGATCCCTCAAGTCATTACTGTTTAATTTTAAATTTTAGTGTACTCTTTTTAAGATCTGGAATATTTTTGTTTTCTTTCTTATATTGAAAACTGAAGTTCTTTGGCAAGGCAAATTGCTATGCTATTTTCCAGTTATATGGTCAAGGAAATCTTAGATTACAGACATTCTGAAGCTTTGTTGTTTTATGATATAAAACATCCCATCCAAAACTAACTTGAAATGGACTATGAAATACAATTATTCCAGTCATTCTTCTTCAAAGCTCTGGATGTGGACCAGTGCACACATACGAGCTCAAACACATCTTATTGCAGAGTTCTGTGAGGAGGAGCTGGAGCTTAGCTTTGCATCCAGAAACTGCAATAGAAACAGCTGATGGGGGTTTCATTTCATTTGCAATGGATTCCCACATGAGTTCTGTGTAGAATAATGTTGCATGACATTTTAAGATCATTGTGAATCTCTGATTCAGACCAGAGCCTTCAGGAAAAGAACTGAGACACAGAAGACAGAAAAGTCAGACTTATTTTCTCCTCCTATAGTGATAATTTTGTAGTGCTAGTACCACCTTTTCAAAGCAGTGAGACCAGTCTCTTGTTCTGAGCCTTCAGACAATATTTTCTGGAAACAAAACATCATTTTGCTACATTTTCAAATAAAATGCAATTCCAAGAAGAAATGGAAGACTTAGAATTTTAAATACTCTTCTGCTACTCATGAATTCCTATGGTAACAGGATTTAAGTCTTAGGCACATTTGCACATTTGATAGTTTTTCAGTATAACATATTTCACCTAAGAGCATAACAATTTTAGCTGTAACACCCATCAAACAAAGCAAATAATACTAGCCTTCAAAGTGAATATTCACAGATTGAAAAAAGATTTAATGGGAACACTATTAGTCATCCTTCATAAATCCTTCAAAAGGCTCAAGGAACAGAACTTATAAAGAAAGTGTTGTTTACACACTATGGCTATGAACAGTTGGGTCTACATTTGAGGTTATAACATTTAAATACAAACTGAAAATACGACAACTGCTGTTTCTCATCCCTCACAGCTCCAGTAACTCAGACTAAAGAGTTAAATCAATCTGCTGCAGCCAGCAGCTCTAGAGACAAATGGATGAGTGGGTTGTCATGGTAGAATAGGCTGCATGTATTTAATTTCTGCATTGATGATTGTGACCCTCCATTAAGTGCTCTGAAATCAAAGTCCCAGGAGCTGTAACACAAAGGAATGCTGGCATTCGACTGTTTCCTTACAAACTAATAATTCTTAATGGTGCAACCCTGCTGTTATCAAAAGCTTTAAATCTCTTTTGCATCTAGAGTATAAGACATGACAATCAAACATTCCAGCACCAAGTATACAGTATGGATTTATGTGGGGTTGAATTACATACTTTGGTTCCTTGCAAAACCTATAGGGACAGTAACTTCAGAATGGGACATGCAGCAGCCTGACCAGGGTCAAGGATGCCCTACTTAGGCTTCTGTAAGAAAACTCAGGGTGCCCATGGAAAAGAGTTTCAAAACCTGAGATACCTTAATTAAGATACACTAAAAGATTTTAGCTACGTACAGCCTGGAAATAAATGTATACATATGAGCACTGTAAAGTACTCAATGAATTCAGGCAGGATACAGCAGGCAAGGAGTCAGCTCTTTCCTCTTTCAGCAACATACCACTTTCTGGGCACTTCTCTAAACTCAGCATTACAGCATGACTGGCCAGAGCTGAAGGGAAAAGCATTTCTCATCCCTTCTGCCAGCCACAAGCCACCACACAGCAAAACATTAAATACAGAAAGCTAACAAAACAGCTAAAAGGCACTTTTAAGCATTATGGATTCTTGGAATCTGATCATAGAGAGTTTCAGAACAAGTCAACCATCAACTGTTTTATATCCCAAGGCATATTTTATTGCCAGAACAAGTTTTATTTCACAGTCATTGCAAGTTTTGTTTTATTGCACAGCCAAGGTACATTCCATGGCCAGCCAAGTCCATATTGTTGCACCAACACCAGTTTCTTCAGGTCTTTCAGAGGTATCAAACCTCTCAGAAATAAACTCAAATTTATCTGTCCTGGTTTTGGCTAGGATAGAGTTAGTTTTCTGCATAAGAGGATCACATCATGCTGCATTTTCAATTTTTGCTGAAGAAAAGTGTTAATAATAAACCAACATTTTAGTTGCTTCTGAGCAGTGAGTACGCTAAGTCAAAAACTTTTCAGCTTCTTGTGCCATCCTGCCAGCGAGGGGGCTGAGGGTGCACTAAGAGCCAGAATGAGATAGAACCAGGACAGCTGACCTAAAGCAGCCCAATGGGATATCTCATACCATATGGTGTCACGCAGAACTATAAAACTGAGGGGAAAGAAAGAGGGTCACTCACAATGATGGTGGTTGTTTTCCCCCCAAAAAATCATTAAATTTGATGGAACCCTGTTTTCCCAGAAATGGCTGAACACCTTCCTGTCAATGGAAAGTAACAAATTAATCCTTTTTTTTGCTTTGCTTGGAGGTGCTGCATTATTTGACCTGTAAAACCCTCTTTATCTCAAGCCACATCTTATTTTGGCTCTTCCCAGGCTTTACCCCGTTTATCCCACAGCAGAAGGAGTGAGGCAGTAAGTAAGCAATGGGGTGGGTGCTTAGTTGTTAGCTGGGGTGAACCTACTATGACTAGGCTAGAAAGTGGTCTAGTCTAAGTAGCTGGGGAGCTCTATTAAGAGAAGCAAGTGTTAATCTCACATTTAGTGACTGCTTATTCTAGTAGTGTAGAGTAACTTCAGATTAACACAGGCTGAAACTCAGGCTTAGACTGCCACCAGCCTGAAAGACAGAACACACAGCTGGGATGTCTGAAGACAACACTGTAGTTTAAATAGGTCCAAAAGGAAATCCAAAGTCAAATCTTTCAGGGGATAGCCTCATCTAAAATCAATTACTATTACTCATGTCTAAATAGTAGATGAAGTAATAATAAACTTCCTCCACATAGGTGTAAGTCAACCAAACACCATGCGACTGTACTGGAATGACGTTGAATTCAAGACAATAAAAACAAGGAGATTAAGGAAAGAAAAAAAAGCAAGCTCTCCATCACATTGTAGGAACTACTGAAGACCACCAAGCAGATAAAAGGAAATAGGATTTTTCATTTGTTACCTATTGAAATATTCCAAAGTGTTCAATCTAATGATAATTTAGTAGTTAGACACACAATTAAGTACAGACTTCGTCAGTCTTAGAAGAGGTAACCTAATATTCTTGACACTTGAGTAGAAGAAAATACAGAGAAAGGCTGTCCTGTAATTCATTCACATAAATCAGAAAAAAAATCATTGAAAACATGAAAGTAATAGGTAAACTTGAACAAGTGATTATAAACTGATACAGCTGATGCATCATTAGGTAAAGAAATGAGAGCACAGATTTTAAGAAAGTAATCTTCTAAAACATGCTAGCTAGGACACTCAGGAGACAAGGGTCAGCCTATGGCAGGGTAGGGAGAGGTTTTCCAACTCTTAAAGGATTATATTAAGAAAAAAGATAAAAAAGAATTCTTCCACAGATAAAAGGAAAGAAGTAATGTTGTTTTCAGCAGCTTAAAATTTGAAATAGAAGAACATTACAAAAACACAAAGCAGAAAAATCAGAGTAGATGTTGTCCTTTGCTAATAACAGTGACTAAGAATTTTTGTATCCATGACAGTGAGAATTCTGGCTGGAAATAGAGCAGATGAGACCCAAGTGAACCACTGGACACTGAGAAGATTAGAAAGCATTTACTATACCTACCCCCACACTTTTCATCTCCTCCTTTGGGTTTTCAGGATCCTAGACTGAATATTCAACCTGTGCAGAATAAGTAAAATCAGTTACATTTTTCTTTACACCATTTTCCCTTTTTCTTCTCCTTACTAGTGCCACAATGTGATAAGAACACACATTCTTTAACCTAGAAATGGGAAGGGAGGTTGCAGCTTATTCTTGCTTCTTGTTTTTCCCTAAAGTATTTGCTTACCTTCAGAAATTCTGTTCCAAATCAGTCAGCCATACAACCCTTTCAGTAAACACTGGCACACACACAAAATTACAGTGAAACTCCTGATGATCTTAGCAGTGCATGTTAATTATCTTTCCTACTCTGAGTAACAGAGAGGTTCCCCTCTGTTTTCTTATAAGAATACCTTTTACTGAAATCTTTTTCTTTCTGAATCTCATTCTGCATCCCTTTTTAGCCTTCAACTCAGGCATTACATCTCCATTTTATGCACTATAATAGCTGACTAAATTTTTGTTTCTGTTGTGTAAGGACAACAAAAGGACAGACCAAAATACACCTAGAAGAAAAAAAGCTCTGAATTTCCCTGTATCTTTCCCCACTGGGAATACTCTGTCAAGAATAAACACAACTCACAAGATGTTTGCTAATATTCTTATTAGTCTTCTCTTCATCCATAACATCTTAGTGAAGAGAAAAAATGCAAAAATATAAAATAGAAGCTGGATAGAAACTCAGCCAAAAAATCAAGGACTTAGTAAGATCTGTAGTGCTTATCCCCTTCACTTGATGAATGTCCTGTTTTGAACATAACTGAACAAAGGCATAGGCAAAGTCAAAAGCATCCACAGAGGGGCAGTAGGAACAAAACAAAATTCAAAAAATCATACTACAAGGCAGGAATAAAGAAGATCCCTTTTCTAAAGTAAATGAAGGTCAAATCAGGAATCAAGGAGAAGAGCAACAGTCCTTTAATGCTGTCAACGGTTTACGGGCAGGTTCGGCCCGGTTCCGCGACAATTGGTGCAGGGGACCCACAGACCCACGTCCCAGGAAAGGGGAAGAAGGAAGGAGATGGGCCTAGAAAACAAAACAGCAACAACGATCTGAGGAGGAAAAGCTAATCCACTAAATAAGACATCAGAAAGCAAAATAACACAATATAACACAATATAATTGGAATTGAAGCTAATAAATCAAATAAAATGAGCAAGAGAGAGTGTCCGATAAACCAAAGGCCTTACGCTAACGCTGAAGGCAGATGGCTGCAACAAACACCCACTGCTGAGTCAATCCCAAAGGAAAGAGAGTGTCCCGTGACCACAGACAGTTTTTATCTTTCCCTCTGAGCGGAAACATGTAAAAATGCAAAGCATCGCAAAGTCCTCTGGGGAATGTAGTTCTTCTCTTCTGGGACAGATATACCCAGAACTATCAATGATCCATGGAGCTGGAGCATTAACTCTTTAACTCTTAATACACTACATGATGTTATGATGTGGAATACCAATGCCAAAAATCACAAAACCATGACAAATGCAAATAAGGACTACTAAGGAAACAGCGGACAAGTATTTTCCATACCCACACAGCAATAAGATGTCAGCTTCCCTTGCAGAAAAGCACTTTGATTAACTGTGTCTGAAAGGGTAACAGCCATTGAGAGAGACTATCTAGAGCTAGCTCTGAGTTGATTCAAAACCTTCAACAGTTAAGCACAAATAGCTATCTAGTATTGTAAGTTGTCCCAGTTGGCCCACATAACCAGCTGAGATCTCTTCCAGCTCTGCTTTTCTGGGATTGTGGCCTGAAACATACCCTTTTCAGCAGTAACTATTTCATAAACAGCCAGACTGTAAACTAACCATTCTTGCGCGTGCAGATATATATATCTGTACACATACCAGATAAAGTCCTGAAGTACTTCACCTATTACACCTTAATGCACATGTACTTTTTCACCTGCAAAATCTGAGCTGCTCAGTGCTTTTGGTAGACACAGTTGTCAAACTTCCATATTGGAATGTTATATGGAAGCAGTCAACATGCCTGACAGTATCTATGAGGCACTTTGGCAAGTTTGGCTTCATGATATTTCCTATGGTCCTTTCAGATGAAACCAGCTGCCAGGATGGTCCAGAAGAACTGGGAAGAAGCCCCTTTTGAGCACTCAGTCTGTCTCTCTCAAACACAGTTACCATTGCAGGTAATAGCTTATGCCACATTGAGAACATGTGAGCGATGAGATCCCCCCTCTCAGCCTTCATCAGAGAGAAGAGTCACAGGTCTCTCAGCCTTTCCTCATACAGGAGATACTCCAGGCAAAACAGAGCATGGTATCAACTTGCCTTATCAAATACATTCAATTCAAGCTACAGCAAAACACTCCAGAAAATTAAAAACAAAGCACCAAACCTATATACCAACAGTTCAGCCAGCTGAAGTGGGTATGATTAGGGCATGATAAGAGTTAGAGGCAGAGCAAGGGAAGGGATGAGAAAAGAAGGAGCCCCTGGCAATCAGACTTACCTAGGCAGCTTAAAGCTGATCAGACAGTTCTCCCTTAGCTGAATAAGCATCTTCCAGAGCGGCTAAGAGCATGACCATCCCATGATAATCAAGCCTATATCCCTGACAAAGGATCTTCCTCATCTCTGGTAAAACACATCAGTTCTTATAAANAGGAAACAGCGGACAAGTATTTTCCATACCCACACAGCAATAAGATGTCAGCTTCCCTTGCAGAAAAGCACTTTGATTAACTGTGTCTGAAAGGGTAACAGCCATTGAGAGAGACTATCTAGAGCTAGCTCTGAGTTGATTCAAAACCTTCAACAGTTAAGCACAAATAGCTATCTAGTATTGTAAGTTGTCCCAGTTGGCCCACATAACCAGCTGAGATCTCTTCCAGCTCTGCTTTTCTGGGATTGTGGCCTGAAACATACCCTTTTCAGCAGTAACTATTTCATAAACAGCCAGACTGTAAACTAACCATTCTTGCGCGTGCAGATATATATATCTGTACACATACCAGATAAAGTCCTGAAGTACTTCACCTATTACACCTTAATGCACATGTACTTTTTCACCTGCAAAATCTGAGCTGCTCAGTGCTTTTGGTAGACACAGTTGTCAAACTTCCATATTGGAATGTTATATGGAAGCAGTCAACATGCCTGACAGTATCTATGAGGCACTTTGGCAAGTTTGGCTTCATGATATTTCCTATGGTCCTTTCAGATGAAACCAGCTGCCAGGATGGTCCAGAAGAACTGGGAAGAAGCCCCTTTTGAGCACTCAGTCTGTCTCTCTGAAAAACAGTTACCATTGCAGGTAATAGCTTATGCCACATTGAGAACATGTGAGCGATGAGATCCCCCCTCTCAGCCTTCATCAGAGAGAAGAGTCACAGGTCTCTCAGCCTTTCCTCATACAGGAGATACTCCAGGCAAAACAGAGCATGTTATCAACTTGCCTTATCAAATACATTCAATTCAAGCTACAGCAAAACACTCCAGAAAATTAAAAACAAAGCACCAAACCTATATACCAACAGTTCAGCCAGCTGAAGTGGGTATGATTAGGGCATGATAAGAGTTAGAGGCAGAGCAAGGGAAGGGATGAGAAAAGAAGGAGCCCCTGGCAATCAGACTTACCTAGGCAGCTTAAAGCTGATCAGACAGTTCTCCCTTAGCTGAATAAGCATCTTCCAGAGCAGCTAAGAGCATGACCATCCCATGATAATCAAGCCTATATCCCTGACAAAGGATCTTCCTCATCTCTGGTAAAACACATCAGTTCTTATAAATGTCTTTGTGGAATCTTCTAAAGGATGGAAAATCTTTCTACAGACAATTCCAATATGATCCCATGGGCAACATACTGTCTGTCATGCAAGTGGCAGCCATGGTCCTTTCCCCAGCTTTTTCCTTCCACCCGCCAGTGCATCCTTACTGTTCCCTTCCATCTTCCAGTTACAGCTCATTTTTGCTATTAGAGCAGTAAATTAGTCAACTCAAGAACAGATAAGGTGAATATCAGATGCAGCAGAAACACACAAAGAGGGGTAGAAAGAAAAGGAGAATATCCCCTTTTGGCAGCAAGCTGTTAGAGCAGCACAGCATGAAACAATTTTATCCTCATCCTATTTCCTTCTTACTTAAGGGAAATATAATTGTTCTTAATTCAAATAGGCACTGCTTCATTTCCTTAAACGTATTTTTGTACTTCTCTGGCAAAAAAAAATCTGCTTCAAAAATAAGAACTCCCTCCATGTTTTTAATAATTTTCACTTCTAATAACACAAAGTATAATGAAATGCAAAATAATTTACATTCATCTTTATGTGTTGCATCATCCTGTGTATTAATAAAACATAAGCATAATTGTCATTATGTGAACACTTCTACCTCCTGACTGAGACAAGCCATAGCAAAACAGTCATTTCAGCACCTGGGGCCATAGTTTCCACCCCAGGAAATCTTTCAATTCAGACTGGCATCATCACAGTAGAGTAGCATTTCTCGTAACTAAGAACTAATCAAATGAACGCCTAAGATTCAAACAGTAGGACTCATTACCTGCTCTTCAGAGAGTAACACATTGGCAAACAGCTAAAAGTGCTTTACGAATAGTTGAAAACTAAATAAGGCTTTCTGTGGCTGGTGAACTCCAGAGGTACTGTGTCAATCCCCCCACAGGAACACATTAGATAGTTTTTCCTCCTTCATATGGATGACAGTCACCGTAGGTGGCTACAAAGCAGGATTCTCTCTGGAACAGCAGGAACAAGAGGAGATAGCTGAATCCATTACACTACGGAGAATAGCTCTCATCCAGCATGCAATTTAATAGTCAAGTCAAATATGTAAAGTTTTATAACCGCAATTGCTCACACAGGAGCATTACAGATTTGGGAGTACTGGCATATTTCAAAAAATAATGATGCTGCATGAACTGTGATAAAATGTATGGGAAATAAAAAAGTACATCCATCAACTTGCAGCACAATCTCTACAGTTATAGAGCTGAAGATTTGCAAAAGAGACTCTAAGAACAGTCCTGGGAAGCATCCAAACAATACATCCACATCAGAGAGCAAGGATGGGGAAATGGGTATATGATTAGAGATTAAATTTAGCAACATTTTCATAGAAAATGGAGCACTTTGAGATCATTTGCCCACAGAACTGGATTACAATCCTGAAAAGGCAGTTAAAAATAACTTAAACAATGGCAAAACAAAGCCTAAAAAATTGCTCCTTGAAGAAAAATGAGTTCAGCCTTATTTTTAACCTAAGATGAGCAGGTAAATTTACATAAGGCCCTAGAAAAAAAAAAACAGACGGTGTAAGATTTAGTAGCACTCTCAAGAGCAACGTGCCTGTATTTTTCAGAGATATACTCTTCAGTTCATGGTATCCCCATCGTATCAGACAACTCCACTGCTGCTAGGAAGATTTGTTCAGGCAGTAGCCTAAAAAAGGACATTAATACAGAAACATTTCTATTTAGAGTACACTTCTTCAGACAAATCCATGTATGTGAAGAACAGCCCATCTCCACATTACTCATCCAGCCCAGCCACAGATTTGCCAGGCCTGAATGACGTACTTTATTGCTGTGTCTTTGGCAGAGGACCTGAGAGCCTCACTGAGAACTGTGAAGACACATCCAGCAAGCCTGTCAAAACAGGGACTGTTCACACGTAGCTAAGAGGATGAGACTGAACCATCCTCACATGACTTCTGCAGTTGCATCGGAAATCTGAGGAAGCAGTTGAAAGACATTAAAACAGCTCTCCGTTCCACTGTAGGAGGATGCCAGCTTGTCAGGATGCTGATCTGAAGCTTTTTTTTTTTTTAAAGCAGAAGTGGATGTGCTTCACCTCAGGGAGTAGGCAGCATTCCTGTCAGCAGGATGCAGATTTCTACTGTTACCACTTCCGGCTGGCACCATTTGTCTGCTCAGCATGTCCTGCACATAAGCACTGGACCCCACACTTACAAGAGTAGCACTGCTTCTAGAGCTTAATAAATCCTCTGTTCAGCAGGGTAATATAGAGAGATAAGGGATGAATGAGCGCTCTTTTCCTCAATAACATTACAACGTAGTTTTCCTCAATCCAATAGGACACATCTTGCCACTCCCACAATACATCCAAGGCCACAAATTCTAATTTGCTGCCATCCAGGAGCTCCACCCTCCACATCTGTACACAGTACACCAGGTAAAGTCTCACCAGCAGAGAGCATAGAAGCAGGATCACCTCCCTCAATCTGCTGGTCATGCTTCTTCGGATTCAGTCCAGGATAAATCTGGCTTTCCAGGCTGTGAGGGCACACTGTTGGTTCATATCCAGCTTACCATCCACTTGTACCTCCCTCCAAGTCCTTTTTGGCAGGGCTGTGCTCCATCCTTTCATCCCTTGGCTTGGATTGGAGATTGCCATGACCCACATGGAAGACCTTGCACTCGAATTTGTTGAGTGCCCTCAGGCTCACCTGGGCCCACTGCTTAGCCTGCCTAGGTTCCCCTGGATGGAATCCCCATCCATCTGGTGTGTAAAGCACACCCCACAGCTTGACATCAGCTGCAAACTTTGAGGGTGCACTTGATGACTGAGGTATTAAGGAGCACTGGTGCTGGTACTGGCCCTGAGGAACACTGCTCATCACCCATCTCCATCTGGAGATTTCAATCTAAGAGAGCCTGAACAATGCTATAGCTTGTGTATTTCGAATCAATTTAGATTTGATTTCAGGAAGGGATGAATCATTTTTTCCCTTAATGTCACAAGCTATGTTTTATTTCCTTCTCAAACTGAAGCTTCACTGTTTAACTGCTGTTAGAATATGTTGAGTATCTACTTACATACAGACAAGTTACCTTCTATGCTCAACCTCTCAGTGTACTTTTTAATTTCAGATGTAACTATGCTTTGCATGCCAGCAGTCATCAGTATTTTGGAATAAACAGTTCTATAGCTTTTGCAGGTGGGCAAAGTTCATTCAAATCAGTTCTAAGCCACCATACAGTTAAGGACCAAGCATTAAGACAGTCAGATAACAAAACAGCTATAAGCTCCCAAAATACTTTGTTAACAGTAGAAGAAATCTCAAAGAATATTAATGGTTATGTCCACACTGACAATTCATAAGCAAAAACGTGAGCACTGAAGGGCTTCATCAAATTTAAACTACATTACTTAAGTATAAAATGAATGCTTTGGGTAGAATGATTCTGTTACAGGTGCACTGTACCTACCAGGTTATTGTATCAAGAACAAAACCTTAAGTCCATAGAATAGCTTAGGTTAAAAGGAAGAGATCATCTAGTCCAACTCCCCTGCAACGAACAGGGACACCTACAGCTACACCAGGGTTGCTCAGAGCCCCCTCCAGCCTGAACCCAAGGGTTCCCAGGGATGGGGCATTCACAACCTCTCTGCTCCAGTGCCTCACCACCATTAGCATTTTATATACACATTTATTCTTATACCCAGTCTAAATCTCCCCTCTTTTAGTTTGAAACCGTTTTCCCCCACCCTATCACAACAGACTGTTAAAGAATCTGTCCCCTTCTTTCTTAACCTCCCTCCTTCAGATACTGAAGGACCACTCTCAGGTCTCCCCAGAGCAGTCTCCTCTCCAGGCTGAAGCTCTCTCAGCCTGGCCCTGTAGGAGAGGTGTTCCAGTCATTGGATAGATTTTGTGGCTTTCCTCCAGATGTTCCAACAGGTCTACATAAATCCTGGGCTGAGGACTCCACATCTGAACACAGTACACCAGGTGAAGTATAACCAGTGGGGAGCAGAGGGGCAGAATCACCTCCATCAGCCTTCAGGCGGCGTTTCCTCTGATGCAGTCCAGGATACAGTTGGCTTTCTGGGCTGAGGGCACACTGTTGGCTCATGTTCATGTTTCCCTCCACCAGTACCCCCATGTTCTTGGTAGGGCTGTGCCCAATTATATTCCTTATATGTTCCTTATATTCCTCAACTTGTATTGGTTACAGGGGTTGCCACAACCAAAGTGCAAGACCTTAAACTCAGTAGGTTCTCTTGGACTCACTTACTTGACCCTTTCCAGTATTGGAAGGCCACAATGAAATCTCTTTGGAGCCTTCACCACACTGAACAAGCCAAACTCCTCAAGTCTGTCATCATAGGAGAGTTGTTGCAGCCCTCTGAACATTTTCAGAGCACTACTCTGGACCTGTTCAAACAGCTATACCTTTCTTGTGCAGGAGGCCCCAGGCCAGGACACAGTACTCTAGATATCTAGAGGCCACATGAGAGTAGAAAAGAAGTAGAAAAATCACCTCCCTTGCTCTCTTGGCCACCTCTCGTTTGATGCAGCCCAGGATATAGTTGGCCTTATGGACTGTACGAGCACGCTATCTTATGTCCAGTTTTTCATCCACCAGAGCCCCCAAGTCCTTCTCAGCAGGGCTGCTCTCAGTGAGCAGTTTTCCTAGTCAGCACACATACCTTAGGTAACCTCCAAGAGCAACAGCTTCCACTTAGCCTTGTTGAACCTCAACTCAGTTCATGCAGGCCTATTTCTTAAACATGCCCAGGTTGCTCTGGACAGCATCCCCTCTTTCTGTTATATCAACTGAGCCATTCAGCTTGCTGCCATCAGTAAACTTGCTCAAAGTGCATTGAATCCCACTATCTAGGTCACTGACAGAGGTGCTGAAGAGCACTGGTCTAAAAACAGACTTCGTTAGGAACACCAACAGTGACCGGCCTCCATATGAACACAGATCCATTGACCACAAAGCTCTGAGTACAACCATCCAACTAATTTCTTATCCATCAAGTGGTCCGCTCTTCAAATCCACACCTTTCCAATTTAGAGATTAGATTGTGCTGTGGGAAGATGTCAAAGGCCTTGACATTACCATCACGTCTCCAACTGAAGTAAAACTGCACTTGGAATCAAAGCAGAGAAGTACAAAAAATGGTATCACTTTGCACTCTCAAGCAGGAAAATATCTTCACTAGATTTTAACAATCAGCGGGAAATCTGCTGCACAATATCATCTCATCTTAAATTTTAACAGCCTACCAGTCTTTACCATATTTATGGTCTGTAGTTCTAAGACAGACCACCAATCACTACAGATTAAGTAGCAAGGAAAAGTTTCACATGGCAGGCACTGCTGCCAAATTCTATTAAACAATTATGATGACAACTGTTTGTTTACTACATCAGTAAGATTTTAAGGCTTATGGGCTCTTAAACATTCACAAGCTTCAAACAAATAAAGTGATCAGAAAAATGAAAACAAACTGAATCTAACCATACCACTACACCTACCAAAAGCTCATATGAATTTGAAATAATTATATACTCACCAAAAGAATTCTGATGCTATTTTATGTGAATCACTATAGACAAATTCCATCTTTGAAATTGGATTATAAGGAAACATCTAATATGGAATATTGTGTTATGTCTGGAAAGGCTACATTTGCTAGAAACTGTGCACAAAAACTCCGTATGGTCATTTCACAGTTAGCAGTCAAATGAGCCAATTTTAACAATGAAATTAGACAAGCTGCCACAGAAGGAATAAACTTGTGGAAAAACAATTTATCATTTGACTTACTAGTATTTTACTGAAGGCAGCACAAGAACCAACAAGGAAAGAACATATTGGAAGTTTTATTTCTTAAAGTTGCTGCAAGTGTTGATTAACTACATGTATTTTAAGTTAGAGTTATACTGCATTTCACTGCTAGTTTTTTACTGGCTGTTACAGAATGTTCAAATCCAGCAGCTGACTTTACTGCAAACTTCAGCTCTGGCTCATTTTCCAGGACACAGCACTGCTGAACATAGCACTTCATGCAATGGAAACTTGACAAATAAATGAATTCCTGAGTGTATACAAAAGAAAATCACAACAGTGCATAATACAGTAGTGCACACAGTCAAAACATTCATTGAACTCTTGAGAAACTGTATGATGTGAAAACTTAGGTTGAGAGTGCTGACAATTACTCGCTGCTTGTACAGCAGCAGATGAGAACAAGTGTCTGAAACACCTTCCAAACTCACATGGAGAGAAGAAAGGCTGCTTCTTCATAGCTGTAACTCAAGCAGTAAGATGCTGGCTGTAAAAATTTAGCTAGCACCTAGATCAAGTAGGTGGTACTTACTGAATCATCCAAGATTTGAAAGACAATAGCACAAGTTCAAAGGCTTATCAGTACATCTCCTTACATAAACTACTTTGGAAGCAGGACAGATTGATAAAAACCTAGAAAAAGGAAACAAAACCCATACAAGCAGGAGATACCACGAGAGCAATAAGTATCTAGGAATGGTTAGGTATCCTGGCCTCAGATTGCATGCAGCTCACAAGCAACTTCACAGCACAAAAGAAATATCCTGCTGCCAATCTCCCCTAGATAAGTGGCCATCTTCCCCATTGGAAAGTTGAAAATTAATGGACACAACTCCACAAAACCTAAGATCAGGTTTCGATATCACACTCAGAAATACTATTAAACAAACCTGTGTATTATACAGCCAAGGAAAGAGAGAGTTGTCAGTTAATGCTGCTGGTGAAAATTATCAACAAAAGCCACAAAGAAAAGTGAGAACATTTGAGCAGTTGACTTTATTTAAATTAGCTCATATAACTTTTCCACCGGGGTACCCATAAAGCAGCATTTGCTGTAAGTTGTTGATATCCTCTCTGTGTAGCTTGTAGGGAGCTTCCAGACATTCAGCATTAGGCTCCACACTCCATTTGAGTCCTCTGAATTACTTTTAAATAATTCAGTGCAAGTTTCCCCATGGTCATGTTTAAATACTGTTCAGCTCATTCTAGTTAAAGGGAGCACAGGATGCCTAATCACACTCCAGTACCTGCTCTCAGCATTTGAATATATCTGACCTTTCAAATGTTTCACTAGTTGCAAACAAATTTTGCTGCCATTACTTGAGCAGTCTGGACATATGTTTAGCTTATGATCAGGATCCAAAATCCAGGTTGCCACATCAACATGGACACTGCAGTAGTTGGCACAGGCTACTTAGTTTTAAAAATCCAGGCTTATTTTCCCTGTAAGAGTTTGCTATTGGTTACTGGCATCCACAAATTAACTAAGCAACTCACTTAAGACCTCCAATACCAGAACTGAATTAAAATTCAGAAGTTCTTAAGAGTGCGCTGTTCCAAATTGCTGCAAGGAGAAGCATGTTTTTTCCAAAAAAAAAGTTGTCTGTGGACTTGAAAACTGACAAGTAGAACTTAATTTTCACACAGTTCGGAAATGGTCAGTTTGATTTATCAAAATATAATCCACACAAGGAGGTGAAATATAATTTAGAATATAACTTCTAATACTACCTGAAGTTTAGAAAACTGTACTAATATTTTCTTTGACTTGACATCACTGCCTATCTGAAGATATTTTTTCAGCCTCAAAAATATAGCTCAGTAACAGTGTAGCTAACCTTATTTTAAAAAGACATGACAAATATTTATGAACTATGTTTATACGAACAGACTTGTTAACAAGTTGGCAACACCCACATTAAATATTGGCAAATTCAAAGTAGACAGTACATCAGAAAATATTAGAAGTTAATCAGATCTTCAGTTTTTCATTGGTTATATGCCTGGTACCCGGAAGCTTCAGAACTGAACTATACCAGAACACTGCCACAATACTAAATATTGTCATTTATACTAATGATTTCCTCTGACAAGGCAAAAAACACCTCAGTTAAGAGGATTCCACAGCAGATGATACCAGTGAAAAGGATATCTTTCACATACTGGGGACTTGCAACTTCAAATTCATGTCTCTGGCCTATTTTCTGTACAGTTTCTTACCAGGAATTCCAGAAACATCAATGAAGAAACTGCATCCCTCTGAAAGTGAAAACAAATCTTTCTAGCAATGCCAGCTGTTTCGTAGGATCTTAGCTCATTTTATTTATAATTTTATTTATAATGTCTCTACAAAAGAACAGTACACTAAGTTTGGTATGAAAATATTTAAGAAGCACAAGTTAAGAGAAAAACAACATGAGTTATGAAATAACTGCAGTTTATCAAACTGTACATTAGAAAGTTACACATACATCATAAAACAGTTCTCTATATATTATTCAAATCCAGTTTCACAATTTGCTCTGATACAGTGATGCTTAAAAGTGATATTCAGTTTTTGACCCCATTTAAGGAAGAACACTTATTTCCTCTATTTTACAGGTGCAAGGATGTTTTTTGATAGCAATTCCATATGGATATTACTTCCAACAAAATATCAAGTTGCATTTTCGTATCTTGAAGGCAAAAGGCTATCAAGAATAATAAGCAGACAGTTCATCATCACTCATGTCTGAATCATCTTCATCCACTTCACCTTCAATGACAGATTTCTTGCCTTTGCAGCATGATACAATTAATCCAACTAAGAACACCTGCAAGTTTAAAATTAGTAAAGTTACTTTAAGGACAACATCTGGAAAACTGAATGGCAGTGTGAGGATGCAAATATTTCAATTATCTTTATCTCTTGATCAGAATTACTTACTGCAATGAATGCCCAGTTCCCAAAGTAATAGACAGCACTGAAGAACCAAAACTTGTGAAGAAAAAGGTATGTACGAGTAACAATACACTGATCTAAAAGGAAAGCAAATAGTACCAATTAACACAATAAAAATCAGCTAATTGCAATTTACTTATAGGACAACAGTTCAGCTGCTCAGAGGTTATTCAGTTTTTAAAAATAACTGCACCTCATTAAATCAAGTACACTATCTAAAAAGGTACAGTAGATGGGATATTTGATTTTGAGGTATTGAATACAGATACAGATGGCACTGGAAGCTGATGGTTACACAACTAAAATCATTAGCATCAGGTACTTGTACAGATTGCTAATTACTGCCTGTTCTGACAGACCCGTTATACTCATTTTCTATTTTAGATGAAGAGTAATCAATAACAAGGAGATAAAAAGCAGATTCTGTACTAGAAATGCACATTAATACCTCAAATCTGAATTCCACAGAAGCTGCTTTAACACCACCACATACTACAGCTCACTGGTATCAGTTAAGGATTGGCCACATCAGGAAGGTCTACTGCTTGATCATCTGAAGATGACCTTCTCCCAGACCAAAACTGTGGTGTCTAGAATGCCCTTATCAAAGCAGACAAAACCCACTCCCTCTAACAGTTCAGTGACTTATACTTGGCAATATTTAAAATTCTTCTGTTAGCTATAAGTTAAAAATACTACTTTACGCAGGACACTGATTTCTATTTGCCTGACAGGTCATGAGATAGCATTGACAAAGTTAAACCAGGATTTCACAGCTATTAAACATTAGACATACAACTGTCTCTACAAATAATTCCAAGCGTAAAACAGTTCCAGCAGAGAAAGCAGACTTTACTATCAAATGAAAGCAAAAGGAAATGGAATTTTGCTGAAATAATCCTTCTTGATCTCCATTCTTTGAAGAAAAATGGAAAACCAATTCTTTTATTTAACTTTTAACACCATTCAGTAGTAAAAACCATAAAAAAAAGTAATAATTTAGCACACTACTGATAAAGAAAGAAATACTGGTAATGTGAAGGTGCTTCACAATTGCAAGTAGTACTGTGAACTGTGAACACCATCTGCAGTTCTCCAGCTGGTTACTTCAATTAAAGAACAGCTAAAAGGCCTTACAGGTGTCTCTCTACAGTAACTGGATTAAATAGATGGTAAATATTTTAGAACACTTAGATCTTGAGAAAACATCTCAATGGAACGTGCCAGAAGTTCAATCAACTTTTAGTTAATTCCCTCTGAACCAGAACATTACTGAACAGGTTGATGTAACATTCAAATTTCTGTAATGACAACTTAAAATAAGTTGATGAATGACCTGAATTAAGATAAATTATCTTATTAAAAAATGATAGTTACAAATATTCCTGACAGCTCCTTGATCTTTGTGAACACTAAAAAGGTTGGAAACCTACCATACCTGACATGGCATTTCACCACTAAGAATAGAGAATACTATGTAGTGCTGACCAAGCAACAGAACCAAAAAGAACAAGATAGAACAGCTTCTTAAAGGACGCCCAGCAACGAGTGCTAACAGCCACAGTTACCTGAAGTCAACCATGTTTTGTCAGCTCCACTGAAAGTTTTTGATCCTGGCAAATTAGAAAGCCTTTAGGCTCAATTTACTTATGTTCTTAGACAAAGGATTTTTCTTAGAAGTGAATTGCAAGGATAAAGAAATGTGTTATGAACAAACCTTAAAGTCTAAACAGTTATTTTAAGTACTGAAATGCACAGGTTATAGTAACAGTCTCCCTCTTCTGAATCTAAAAATACAGTGAGCTTTCACAGAAGGATGTAAAAAATTGTTGTTAGGGACAAGTATTAGCTGTGAAGACAACTTTAAAACACTGACATTATTTGGAGGAGTTAGTACTGAGGTACGCATTGGCTTCATTTATTCATTAACAGTCTGGACAACAATCAATTATATCCACAGTAAGTCTAGGCAAAATTACAGAGTAGCAGAGAGCAGACATCAGATGCACTATATGGTAAGGCCATTATTCAGAGGGTGCCTAGTATTCCAGCCCTTTGAAATAATCCTTGAAGTTCAAAAAAGAAGTAAGGTATCCATACCTTAAAGTAACACCATGCAACAGTGCAGGCTAAAAACTGACCAGGCACAACACAACTCCACATGATGTCTGCAACATCGCTACTTACTGAAGAAAGTGCCCCAGTGGCCGGGTAAATAAACGAGAAGCACAGTTACCAGTGTGCAATCACAACTGAAAAATCTAACTGTAAATCACTTCAGTAACAAGAACACAGCAGATCCAAAGAAGAGATTATTTCTCTCTACTCTAATTGGAATCATATCTGTGCTACTTCAGACTCCCTGGTATAAGAGAAACAGTGGCACAATGAAGCAAGTCTGGCAGAGAAACACTGAAATAGCTAGAGCACACAGCATACGATGAATATTTGTTCATTCAGTTTGGTGTACAGGCACTTGCAGGTGTGCCTTACTGTTATCTCTGCTATGTAGCAGGGATTAAAAATAAACAATTCTTCAAAGACCTGCACAATAAAATCACAATGGATGACAGACAAGCTGCAGCAAGAAATATTCCTGGCAGGTAACAAGTAAAATTACACCATAAGCATACTTAACACTGTGAAAAAAGCTGCCCACACAGGTTTCAGAATTCATCTGTGGAGACACTTAAAGCAAGTGGATGGACTCAAGCAACCTGCTCTGCTCAACCCTGCTGGAGGGTTAGAGCAGATCTCTATGTCTTGCATGCTCAAATTAATTATAAGTCATATTACATCAAGGTACATACAAGGACATCACAAACACCTAACAGTTCACACAGCATTTTGGATGGAAAACTGAGGTTTAGACTGATAATGTAATCTACACAAAGTTTTTACTTCAAGCAAAACTTATTTTTGGTAAAAATACACTCCTAAAAGAAAACCTGGCGTGTGTTACAATGCACTGCATATTAAGAAATCACACAAGCATCTAAGGCATGGCTTCAGGTATTCAAAAAACATCTCGTGGCCCTGTTGCCACTCATTCAAAAGCTCTGTGGCACAAAACAGCTGCTGCTAGCAGTACAACCTGCAACATGAGTTTCAAGAAAAGGTTTGATGCATTTATAATCTTTAATCATCTATCAAGTTACAAAGGATTTGAGATTTCACCTAAGAAACCGTAACTAAGGGGAAATCTACATTTCACCCTTAAAGACATTACTTCCAGGCCCGTGCCACTGCTCATAATGGAAGTAATTTAAAACTCTGATAAGAAAGTAGGATGGAATGATGGTTAATACACATCCATAGTGCCTTGAATGCAGCAGCACTTCAACTGTGAAATCTCAAGCATTCTTCCTAGCCTTCTGCTGATTTCCAGGTATTACTCTCCATGGTGACATGAAGCACATTCACAGAATCATAGGGGTTGGAAGGTACCTCTAGAGATCATCGAGTCCAGCCCCCTGCCAAAGCAGGTTCCCTACACCAGGTCGCACAGGTAGGCGTCCAGGCAGGTCTTGAATATCTCAAGAGAACGAGACTCCACAACTGTGCCAGTGCTCTGTCACCCTCACCGTAAAGAAGTTCCTGAGCACATTCATGTGGAACTTCCTATGCTATAGTTTCTGGCTGTTTCCCCTTGTCCTGTCTCCACACTCTGCTGAAAAGAATCTGGCCTCACCACTTTGCCCCCACACCTCAGATACTTATAAACCTGAATTCCTGAATGCTTCACTTAGCTTACATGACTCAAGACATGGATCATATTGTATCACAATGAACAACGTCCCTTCAGGCCAAGCCAGTTCCATATTTAACAGCATTTACAGTTCTAGCACTTCATTTCTAAGATATTAATATGGTTTTCCTGCAACAGAGAGCTAAATTGAATTTTGACAAATATGGTAAACAACTACAGCAGGAATGGTCAGGTCTAGAAATCTTCAAGTGCTATCAGGAACCTACAAGTTGTCTATCAAGTGCTTTCCTGGTAAAACAAGAAACACTACAATTCCTATGAACTGAGTAGAATGCAGAGATCTGTTTTAAAAATGGTCTTTGAGAAAAAAGCCTTTTACTTTGAGTATACAGCAGCAGAAAATGAAGCAGCCCATGGATTTGAAAAAGCTATAATAGAAAAGCTTTTTCTTGGAATCACTCTACTATCCATTCACTGAGTTGCTTAAAGGATGTCACTAAGATAGACTAAGGGCTTTAAAAAAACATTTTAAAATATAATGGCAATAAGTAATGTCTTAAAATCCAAAACAAGAAGAATTTCTTAATTGGGTATCTCATCTTGGACAAGAAATTCATATGGTTTAATTCAGACCACGAGAAAAACTACAGAAAGATTAAATAATTTTGTCTTGCAACTCAGCATTTCAGTAGGGAAATAAAATTTAGTCAATTTGTAATAACCAAACTAACCAAAACAAACATTAAATTAATGTATACAAAGAAATTGCATAAGATAATGGCCCACAAAAAAACCCCCACATTTTAACTAAGTAAGAAATCAAGGGACAACCAGCAGTGTAAGAGGCCCATAAAGTCGTATTTATCATCCTGCACTATGTCCAATTCATTTCTCTCCACAGAACAGCAAAACTTTCACTTTTGGCATGGCTACACCATTGAATTATCCAGTGATCAAAAGGGATTCTGATCAAAGAAATGCTACAGAACTGGAAAGTACCCTGAAAAACACACTGTTTCTCACAGTTCATCAAAAACACTTATTTACACAAAATTGTGGAAATAAGCACCAAGTAATACAATATAAATACTTTGCTAAAGAAATAGAATGCAGACTTGCTTCAAGTTCCAATTTAATTGACAGGTCAAAGCATTCAGATAGACATGATAAAATAAGCTTCAGGCATACTCAGATTTAAGAAAGTCTATCAAAGCTTACTAATTAGAAACTTCCTCTTTGCTTTTGTACCTATAATTTAGCAGCTTAACAGACTCAGCCACTTTTCTGCTTTTGTTAAGGCCAAAACAGGTCTACAAGCTGCTGCTGAAATTTGATGTTTAAAACTATTTTTATACATCACTTTCTCAGATTTCAAAGGAAAAAGATTTATGGAGTGCCAGTAACAGCAGCCACAAGTCACAAATTAATTATTAGTGGTGGCAAAACAAGGGAAAAGTGCCTTTTTGTTGCCTACTGCTCAGCAGTTTCTACATGAAAAGTAGCTGCTATCACAGCTCATCTGAGCTACGCCCTATATTTGTCCCATACTATCCTCTGGCACGTGCACAGTTAATACTCACAGCTGTTGATACTGTCCTGCACTTCACACAATCCAGTCCCTCTGTTGTTGCCTCTGTGGTTTCATTAGCAAAATCCATCTTATACAATAAACTTCTACAGTTTTTAGATAGTGGCATCACATATTAATTGTCCCTTTCCCTCAGCTGACTCTTGGCAGAAATTGCTTACCCTGAATTTGCTCCTTCAGCTTTCACACTAATGCAAATACCAGACACTTACCACAACTATACCAACTTCATGGTCAACTTCAACAAATATAGACTTCTGATCCCTTGTAAGAGGGAGAAGCATGTTGGGAAATCTGTTCATTCATATTGCAAAGATCTGAAAACACTTTCCATCAGACTGCATACTGCTACCAATAACTGCTCATTTAAAGAGACACAAATCACAAAACTGCTGACTACTCAAACTGACAGAAATTTAAAGTACAAAAACACAGCAGAAGTGTAAGACATAACAAATCACTCAGAAGTTAAACAAACTGCAACTATCAAGAGACATTTTAAATATAGACCTAACTTTTCCTGTTTATAGCTGGAGCATTAGTGAGATAGCACCTAAAAGGGAACCATGGACACCATGTAGAAGCCTAGCAGAATAGGCTTAGTTCTAGTCCAAAAGCTACTTTATTCAACAAGAACTGATGATTCCAAAGCTAGTCGAACTCCATCAAACCAAAAATTTAATAAGTTAAGGAGTCAGCAGCTCAGAAACCAGGAACTAATAAAGAACTTGCAACATGCCCCACTGTCAGCAGAAAAAGGAAGATCCAACTTCTAAAGCGCTCACTAGAAAATCCCGCTCCCACTGGAAGATATACAGGCAGCTTTCACAAGCACTCAAAATGAAGCTGCAGTGTTATATACTTACATTGAAAAAGCTAGTTTCAGATGGAATAGCATTGTCCCTAAAAATGCGTATTAGCTCTAAAGAAATAATGTAACAACATCTCTAAAGCCTCAAGCAGCCTATTTAAAACACCTTAACACTTAAAAGGCCATTTCTGCTTTTTCTGCAACTCGAGTTGTAGACCTGTTACTTTATATTGGATAGCTGCAAATTAAACTCAACCTGATACATAATTTTCTGGCTTTGTCTGGAGTTCTAATTAACATGAACTGGTCTATAGTATGACTATTGTAGCAAGCAACTTTGATAATTAGACACTATGAATATTTATATTAAACTGCTTAATAATTTGAAAGTCCCAACAGTGCTAGCAGGCCCTGCTAGAATAAAGAAGGCTTCCAGTAAGATCCTCTAGGATTCTATGCTAAAAAGCAAAGAAATAAGTTGACTAGTAAAGTGACTAGTTAGCTACGTTTCTTAATGCTGAGAATACAGCGCTTTCAAATCATCTGAGTCACACCACCATTGCTTAAAATTGACCGTTGAGGAAGAAAAAGGGTACATATGAACAAAAAGTTCAGGGCACTTGCAGAAAAAAAGGTATTTTATCTTAAAAAAAATACACACAAGCTTTAACTGAATATAACCAAGTACTCATTACTTTTCTCTGTATACACTGAAGACACCTATGAATACTTTTCCTCAACACTTTGAATTCAGAGTTCATTTTAAAGCTGTGGTATTACAGTGAAAAACAGTACCCAGCTACACAGCTTCTACTTTAGTCGAATCTTAATACATGCAGATCCTGGCACCCTTTAACAGAAGAGAGAGAAACCTTTTAATGAGACTCAAATAGCTAAACCCATTAATCTCATTTTTTGTCAGGCTTAAATGCTACAGTTAAATCATCCTTTAACTACACTTAAGTGAAATATGCTAAGTACTGAAAGGACCTGGACCTAGAGAAAAGACACAGCATTAACCAAGGACTGAAATCTGTAACAATGTTAATTCCAGAGATCACATCCTTCCACAGGGAAGCAATAGTCATTGTGATCAACCTGCAGAAGTAGAAGGTGCACTGTGTCTCAGAAAAACTAGATATAAAACTGCATACAACATTTATGTTAATCATAAAAACTGCCCTAAAGCATTTAGGTACAGATCATATCACATGTCATTTCCTGTTTTTAAATCATACAAGAAGTATTTTCTGGAAGACTCTGAACACATTAAGTAACTCATGGCAACCAATTCCTACTTTAAAGGTCGTAAAAAAATATGTATTAAGGCAATATCCTAGGCATGAGCATAGATGAAAGATTCCAGAAAGCAAGGAATCAATGGACAGCATAAACTATCATTTTCACTTTAATCAAAGAACTTTCAGCTAACCACCTATCACCTTTAACAGTATTAACTTTGTACAAGATTCATCTTGTACTAGTTTACACTCCTTGAAACTACACCACATCACTCTGCCTTCAACATGAACCTAATTTTTGTCATTTCTTTTATATGTGTTCATACTGTCTTTACCTTACCTATCCTTTCCATCTACACAGAAAAAGGTTTGCAAAATGTATCTGATGATATTTTAGCAGACTGATCTTGATCCTTTAATACCTTCACATGAAGCACTCCTGTCCTTAGGATAACTTTATAGACAGAAGAACCATAATACACAGAGACATCTAACAAAGCAGAGCAACTTTCAGTATTGGTTTCAGTGTTGGAACACCTTATTATCTAGAGAACAAAAAAGTTAATCATTAAAGTGTTAAATTTAAAATAATTTGGCATCAGTACTTCAAATAACATCTGTCTGCGATTAACTGTTATTAATGATGCTCTCAAAACAAGTTCCCATCCTTTGACATCTTCCGTGTCCTTCATACATGAAGGGAGGTGGCTGAGGCACCATCCCTAGCGCTGTTCAAGAAGCGTTTAGATGAGGTGCTAAGGGATTTGATTTAGTAGTTTAGTGGGTAGGGATGGTGATAGGAGGATGGTTGGACTAGATGATCTTGTAGGTCCTTTCCAATCTAATGCATCTATGAATCTATCTATGAATCTACATGCAATTGACTTTAGTCCAGTTACGATCTCATCATTAGGATACTATTTATTCAGTACAACAATATTCATCCAGCAGGGCTGTAAGTCAACAGGTCCTAGGACACTGAAATCAAAAAGATGTCTTCAAAAAGGTAGTCTAAATCTACTGGGCAAGAAACATCTGTATGTAGCTTCACCAGCAGTAGAAACTGTTCAGTGGTAGCTGTCTGGTTCCCCTGCATAGCTGCTCTTGAGAATGTTATAGCATGGATTATCAACTGTCTATGTCAAAACAAAAAAGGGATTTGATTTAGCCAACAGAAGCAGCTTCCCATACTTCAATGAAAGTATCTAATTTATGACAAGACTTAGTGGTTTTTGCCATTCACTCAGACCACATATGGTGCTTTCTTATGGCAAGAGAAACCTACGTTTAAAGTACCATTTTGTAGCTAGTGTGTTAGGTTTCTTACTCAGAGGTACTCTTACTAGGATCATGACTCTCTTTTAAGAATGCATACATACCCCTCAATTGTTTCAAAAGTACTTCATGTATTATTCTATAGCACTGACAATATCAGAGAATCTCACTTTACTGCTAGGTTTAAATCCAAGAATAAAGCATGCAGTTGCCACTGCCTTATTGTTCAGCTCCATTTAACAGCTAGGAGTACTTTTAAGGGTAGCCTGTTTCTCTTCAGTTAAGAGCTCTTGGAGGAAGAAAAGAGGTAGTTTAGAGTAGCTCACAGTAGTGGGAGCAAAATAAATGCGTCGTAATTAATTTTTCTATGACTGTGTCCATGAACACTGTATTGCCAAAGAAAAATTCAGGGAATTTTAGCTACTTGCACTACTCACAGCTGCTAAATAGGACTGTATGGAGTCAAACATGCACCATGGTGCTTGCTTAAATTGATCTGTCATGATTATGGAGAACTTCCATAGTGTAAGATAGATGTAGACATTGAGGACAATGCACAGTAAGGTCACAAAATTAACAGGAGGAAGCTAACAGGAGGAAAGATCAAGTCTTTGCTAAAAGACTCCTCCAATTCAGGTTTTTTGTGTGTTTTTTTAAACTTCAAAAATTCAGTTAAAACCACCAACTGGAGTCACCTATAGCCTAGGATTCTTCAGATGTGCCAATATATGCATGAGAAAGCTGCACACAACCTCCACTCTGCACATCTCCTGGATTTCTCTATTTAAATAAAAAAACACTCCTGTTCAGCATTCCAATCTGGGGCTTCTTTATAACTTACGGTCGAAATCTAGTCTTTACTGAGGTCAGCATAAAACTTGCATTTATTGACTTCCATATGACAGGACAGCCTTATAAGAAAGTATACCTAATTAGTACAGTAAATCCTGCTCAGATTAAGCCTGAGATAATTTAGATGATTTTTTCCTCTTTCTCTCCATATATACAGTTCAAGTCAGAGCTGGTCTATGGAAAAAGCTCAGCAGATAGACTGTAATCAGTGTTTAACAGACCTCAGATTAGCCTCATTCCTCCAATTAAGTGAAGCAGAAAATCCAAATCAAGATTATTCATTGCATATTCATACTCTTAAAGTATACGATGCTTCCTGTATTACAAAAACACTTTCATGACTTCTTATTTAAGAAGATGCAGATACTGTTATAACACCACAATTGAGGCTGGGAAAAGTCTGGGATTAAAGCTTTCAGTTGAACATTGTTCATTTACATCATTTACATTAAGTCCTGTTAACCAGTTGAGCTTACCTTGTATCAAGTTTTCAGTTAATTAGTACAGTTGCAAAGTTCTTAATCACATAATTAAGCTTTTTCTTGTTCTTAGAAAAAAGAAAAAGGAACAGCAGACCCTACATTCCAGCTAGCATTAGTCCTTAAGAACAACAATCAAATGAGATCTTCGCCCAACTTCAAACACTGAAAAATAATGTTGATTTTGCCCATAAAATATAGGCAATTTGCTGCTCCAAAGACCATTCTAAAAGCTTTACAAGAAAGTCTATATTAACCAGAACAAGCTTTTTGCACTAAGTATTGAAGTGCAACTAAGAAAAAGCATTTATTAAAATTATAAGATATAGTCTGCTCTGTTACTTCTAGTTTGCCTGTTTCCTGTAGTTGTGCTATCATGCCTTATGGCATTCAGTATAAAACAAGTTAACCTCATGAATAATAGAAGGAAATAAGGTTTAATGCATGAAAATAGACAGTAATTAAATCTATAAATTAGTCTAAATACTAGAATTTTCTGTACTAATATTGTACTTCAATTGCCTCAGGTTTCTTTGAGAGACCATCTCTTTCAAGCTGGACACTAATATGAAAGAAGTATACACAGAACTTTAGTATTTAATGGTAACAGTTTNACAATTGAGGCTGGGAAAAGTCTGGGATTAAAGCTTTCAGTTGAACATTGTTCATTTACATCATTTACATTAAGTCCTGTTAACCAGTTGAGCTTACCTTGTATCAAGTTTTCAGTTAATTAGTACAGTTGCAAAGTTCTTAATCACATAATTAAGCTTTTTCTTGTTCTTAGAAAAAAGAAAAAGGAACAGCAGACCCTACATTCCAGCTAGCATTAGTCCTTAAGAACAACAATCAAATGAGATCTTCGCCCAACTTCAAACACTGAAAAATAATGTTGATTTTGCCCATAAAATATAGGCAATTTGCTGCTCCAAAGACCATTCTAAAAGCTTTACAAGAAAGTCTATATTAACCAGAACAAGCTTTTTGCACTAAGTATTGAAGTGCAACTAAGAAAAAGCATTTATTAAAATTATAAGATATAGTCTGCTCTGTTACTTCTAGTTTGCCTGTTTCCTGTAGTTGTGCTATCATGCCTTATGGCATTCAGTATAAAACAAGTTAACCTCATGAATAATAGAAGGAAATAAGGTTTAATGCATGAAAATAGACAGTAATTAAATCTATAAATTAGTCTAAATACTAGAATTTTCTGTACTAATATTGTACTTCAATTGCCTCAGGTTTCTTTGAGAGACCATCTCTTTCAAGCTGGACACTAATATGAAAGAAGTATACACAGAACTTTAGTATTTAATGGTAACAGTTTTTAACAGTACTTAGGTTTGAATATTGGCTGCTTAAACAAGATCAGATCTATTCTACCATCTCAGAAATAGTGTTAAATATAGTAGACATGATTTCTGCAGTATCCAAGTATTCAATAAAACTGAGCTCAGTGACATAGGTGTATCAATCAGTATAGCTATTAAAAGGTTATAGCTTTAAGAAAAAAACAATGAATTCAGTTCAAGCAAAACAATACAGTAAGCACTGGAAAAGACAAATCAATATTTGCATTTAGTTATAGTTCAGAGGCTTTCATAAGATAAAGCTCTTGCAGCAAAGATGTCAAGAGTGCTTGCCACCCTTTCTAAAATTCATTACATCTGTGCCTAATATGTATCTAGTATCCCTATAAGGAGAAAGTTAAAAATTCAGTTCTTAACTTTGATATCAATTTCATTTGACATTTTCTAGCTGATCACACAGATCTGAACCAGTTTTCAGTAAATTAAATTATCAGATATTAAAAGAGCACATATGCCACAGGCAAGTAATATATTTCACCTAACACAGCCCACTCAGTCAACCAGGTGAAACACTTAATGGTTTGTACTAACAGATTTATGTATTCAATGAAACTGAAAGTTTTTCTCATTTATAAAAATACCTTCGCAACCTGGTTGCATCTATAGATGCAGAACTCTACTATAGATGTTAATACTAGCATGACCCAAAGGCTACCAAAAAAATTAGCTCACCTTCTACTTAGGTTCGGCTAGCATAAGACAGCATATCAATACCTTCACCATCTCTTTCCAATTAATGAAGGAAAGCATGACAAACATACCTAGTGCAATGATGTACATTAACAAAGTAAAGCCATCATTTCATTTACACGGGCCAACTCACGTTCAGCACATCAGAAGACAAGCTTTAAGTATCAGCTATATTGCCTCCATTGCTCAAAGAAAGTTAAGTAAAAAAATCACAGTAGGTATTTAAAGTATTTATATCAACAACTCCAGGTGGGACTTAATTTATTTCTCAGCCCAACCTTAAAATTTAACAGCAAAGTCTGATTAAGATCAAACCTGAATTTCTCCAAGAGAAGTCAAGACTAATGAGCTTATCAATGACAGAATACATTCTTCCAGCAAATACTAACCAAGCTGAGAAGCTGCTTACAAAGAAAATAAAGACCTAAAAAATCTTAAGTGATCTCATATTGAAAGATGACTGATTTTACTCTTCTGAACTCTACCGCGGAAGAGTTTATTTTTAACTACAACAGTATTGCCATTTCAGTATGAGTTAAACCATTACATCCCTCAAAAAATCAAAACATCTCAAACTGCATTATCGTTAAAAGCAGCTATCCAAAATGCAGATGAGCAATTCTCTTTCTGATGGAGTCTAGAAAAAAAACTATCCCTTACAATAGACGATATAGAACAGAAATATGAATAGAGATCAGTGTATTAAATTTGAGGAGGGTACATACACAGGAAACACCCTGAAAAAGATCAAGAACTTGAAAACACATGCCCAGTTAACTCCACTACTACAACCATTTAAAATTGAACATCTTTCCTCATAATACAAATGAGAAGAGAAACTGAGGAGTTGCTAAGATCTTCCAGAAGTATAGTCAGGGTTCAGCAGTTACAGAATGCTGGTAAGGTGAGAATATAAGACCTAAGACCACTATTCATCTTTCCTATCAATTACAATCACACCTTTTGTAAGCATACTAAAGCATACTCAATTCAACCTATTTACACAGAAGCTAAAAGTTTGCCAGAAAAAAACAATTAAGAGTTTCAACAAAAAAACATGGACATAAAAAGGCCATAAACCTTTAGCTGACCAAAGCAATCAAAAATAGATAATGGCCTTAAATCACAGCTTCATTATTGAAATAGCTACTGGAATTCAAATGGTTGAAGAACTGGCTGTATGCAGAAGAAAAAAGGGGGAGAATGTTAGAAAAAAATCCAGCATTATTAGCACGGTTTCTTAAAGAAATTCCCAGCTTCAACTCAGTGTCAAGGAAGAATAATATCTACAGAAACTGTCTAAAGATATCCAATATGAATGACTGCAAAGACAAAGTCAGGAGAAGCTCTTTCATTATTGATCTGCTTGCTAGAAACTGTTCACAGCTCCATATTATCTACAGTACAATTTCTGCCCAAACAGCAGTGAAAAAGGGATAGTTAACTGATAATCAAGTATTACACTGGATGTCAGAGAAATTAAAATTAAGAGGATTCCAGGACAATAGCTTAAAATGTCAAGTTCTTCCAGTATTGCTGCTCACAGAATAGCCTGTACTTGCATCTTAACTGCAGAATTTTCTTATTTGCAAACTAGCACTGAGAAGTTCAGATCTTAATTCTCGAGTTCATCACAAATGTTGACAGAATATTCCCAGCCTTGGTTTTATTTTTAAGATCTTCTACATATGTATTAAAATAAATGGAAGAGAGCAGTTAACTGCAATGCACTGTTAAACTGCTCCTACTAAAAATAACTCTTCCTCCAATCAGTTGCCAGCAGTATGCTTTCTGGACATAACTATGTCAAAGTCCCATATTAGAACACAAATCTAAGTCAAATATTTGAGCTCCTTATTACAGCTAAGCACACATATTGTGAACACAAGAAATAAGTTTCTTACCTTCAGGTGCATCTGCATCACAGTCTTTTGATACAAATGTTGTGACATTCTTTGGCTGTCCATCAATTGTCTTATTACTCTATATAAATACATAAAATTAGTTCACACTCCCTCAAATAAACATTTTCCAGTAAATTTTTAGTTTCTTTTTTTAAAAAGGTTTGAATCTTACATATTCCGAAAGATGAATATTTTGATCAGTACCTATATTAAACAGCTAGCATTTAAGAGTCGTTTTACATGAAAAATTCTAATTATGCTTTCATTCAGAATAGGTTGTGTCCTTGGAAGGCTTGCGAAAATACTTTGTACTTAATCATACGTTTTCAGAAATACCATTTGAAATCCCTCTTCAGTGATGACACCACTAAAGCACTAAGCCTGAATAACAATACTGAAGACAGTTACACCAAATTGGTAAGAGCCAGATGACAGCATCCATTACACATAGATGCCTCCACTATACTCTGACAGCCAAGAGAGAAGGAGCCAAGATAGGAGGAAGATGGTTCTGCAAGTGAACTACTAGAAATTCAAACATTCCTGTTCAAACAGTTTTACAACTTGAAAAACTGACCCTTACATTTAATTAGTGCATATTCAGATGCTTTGTGAATATCCTCTACTGTAGAAGAGTGTCATCTCAAATACACATGAGAGCATTAATGTTGTTGTTCCAGTTATTTTTAGCCACACGTGTAACCTACGAAATCCAGTGGAAGCTAGCAGCTTCTTATCAATAGAAATGAAGCATACTTCCAAGCTCAGCACTGCATAAAGATTATCAAGGAATTAAGTCACATCATACACAGTACAGCCATTTCAGGCTCATGCAACACCAAACAGTTTCAGCAATAGCTGAAAAAAATCTGGCTAGAAAATTCTTTAAATACTGAGAATGTGTCCTGTTTGAAAAGTCTTCATAAAAAATGGCTAAACTTGTAAATAAACACATACCATGATTACACCTTACCTGTACCAGGTATTTTTGGCTTCCATACATTACATATTGAGGGGCAAGACTGTAGATCATATAACTTGTATGAAGAACTATCAACAGAAGTATCATACAGAGAAATAAGAGTGCTTGAGGTCTAGTTTTTCCTCGTCTGATTTTATAAAGCTACAAATAGATACCATACAAGAATTAACAATTAAAAATCAAGTTGGTTTTAGGTAAAAAAATAAAGTTTCTCCTCAACCTAAGTAACAAGTAATTCTACTGGAAAGCTGCTATAAAACCTCTTCTGGCAACTTAACTCCAGTGAGTTAAAGCAGATCTGCAGGTATATTTACATCAAGTTCTAAACAGATATTTAATCAAAATCACTGTACCAATGACACAGAGCATTTATAGATCAGGAAGCTTCCTAAAACAATTAATAGTGAGATAGTAAGATAATAAATAGTGCTGCTTATCACATTCATCAAGCAGTGCATTGGTTTGCCAAGTATTGCATCCTCTGGCTAGGGTATAAGGTCATCTATCATTGCTTCCCTAATCAGACCTAAAACCAGAGAAGAATAGGATCTCACAGTTCCCTTAAGTACTTAAAAATTGTTACAACACCTCTACTTTCTTCTCTAGGGAATGGCATAATCACTTGTTTCCTGTAGCTAACACTCTGCTGTGATTACCATAGGCTCAGATAAAGTACCATATAAGAAAAGAATCTCGCATCTCATATCTGGTAAATGAAGACCAAAAACAGCAACAAGCCTCAGCTTATTGACAGGACTCCAGTGTCACTATTTGCAGTTTCAGGATGTCTGTCACCACAAAAACAGGGTTTAAGTGGTGAAAGCAATGCAGGAGCAAAGAAGGGAAATATGACAAGGATCATAGGGCACGATTGCTATGCTGTCAGATATTACTGTATTTGAAAAACAGCTCTATATGATTTGCATCATACTTGGAAAAGGCATATCACTGTACTCTTATCAAATTAGAGAAAGTTGCTTGCTACTTAAAAATAAAGTCAAGCCTTAACAATTAAAATCAGTAATGTCGAGTCAAGAAATTCATTAATATTTCCAGTGCATCAAAATCGTATGGCTACAACTTAGAAAAGCCAGAAGCCACTGATTTCATTGCCAAAGGAATGAGCTGTTTATTGCTTACCACAATAAAACAGTTTTGCCTGACAACTTGCAAAGCAGAGTAGCTTTCAAAATCAGTAGAAGTTGTGCAGTATAATTTAGCACTCATTACAGATTCAAGTAACATTTCTGGCATCTCTAAAAAGCAGTAATAAATAACTACTCATTAAAAATATTTCATGGGACATTTCTTAATTTTATCAAGCAAACTATTAATGTTGAAGTGATATTTACCCTTATCCAGAAGAACCAAATACCCATGTTTCTAATTCCTGCCATTGAAGTGAAGATAAAATACATAACAATAGTTGTAATAAGAATATAATCAAGTGGGAAAACCTGAAAACAAAAGGCATAAAGAAGTTGAAATGACAATAAAATCTTCAGTTAGAAAACATGTTCTTCTCCCATTTAGACAGAAACTACTTTATCTAAATCATTTGAAATAGTAAGAGTCATTTAAAAAGCTTTGTAGGTAGTCCCAAACAGCTAGTATGTCTTGCTGTTAATAGAGCTTACAGTTTGTGAAAATGGCTGTTTCATATTAATGCTTCACATTTTTCAGACCAAGAAATACCTACTTCTTTCAAATACTTTCAGAACAGAAAGCCCACAGCAGCAAAACTAATTAGAACTACATAAGCATTGTTTCTGATCATACCTGCATACAGCATTTAGCAGTAAGAGATAACACTGCTGCTGAACATAACTTTTCATAGTGATGAGCCATAGCAGTTAAGAGTTTTTGAAACTATTGAGTAAGGAATGCTTCATACCAAACCATTACAGTGAGAATATGGAAAGAATTCAGGGGGGACTGAAACACTAACAACTACAGCTTTCCCTTTTGTTAGTTTACCTATTACTGTTCATTCTTTGAAAAATGCATGTGGAATTGTCATCTTCCAAACCTACTTAAGTTAGTGTTTTTTCTTACATACATTTTATTTCAGAGTAATGCAGTATTATATCACACCTAACTGCACAGAACATAGTTAATATCTTTTCAATGTGTAATAAATGCATTGAAAAGTGAAGAAGTACATTTACACCTCTTAAGGGGAATAAGTTAAAAAAGTCAAATATAAATAAGGCATAAAAATTTTTTTCTGTGTATAACTCATGTAACAAGTGCATCAGACTTCATCAACGCTGCAACTACATTTTTCAGATCGAAGTTAGCCTCCAGCACTACCATCCTCTTGCCTGGATGACTTCTATCAACCCAAGATCTTCATATCCACATCCATTAACTAAAAGAGATAGTAAGGGAGCTGCCTCGCTTTTATAGAGCGCACATCCAGATAATTTTCTTTAAATTAATCACTTTACAAGTACAGTTTGTCTTTCAGCAGCTTAGCTAATCAGAGGAACATCCTTACAGCTGTATGTCACCAATTAATTTACTTACTGTTTGAAGAACAGGTAGTAGCATATTCAATGGATTGGTCAAATTAGTTCCTAAAATTATAAATCCAGAATCAAAGCCAGCTGAATGTAGAGCTTTGTCTAAACTGCAGAAATAAAGAAAGATTGGGTAAGTACTGTGGTTATCCAGGAGTTGTCTTAAATTTAAAAGGGTGGGGCAAAAAAAGCAGAATTAAGCCTAGAGATTAAGAGCTTTTTCACACTTATACAGACCCAATGTTCTATAAAATTCACTGTATTCACTCTATAGAAATCTATATTGATTTCTTTATGTCCTCGACAATTTTAATTCTTCCTTAGTTCAGGCCACATAGCTTATTTGCCCAGTCTGAAAAATTAGATAAACCAACATTTGAAACTTCCGGTCAAGTAACAATCCTCATTAAAATCTCTACTTTGTAACTACCTATATTACTCCCAATTCCATGAAACAATTATCATGTGTAATATGTGACCATGTGCATGTCATTTGCAGCAAGGAGAAGCACAAGTTAACCAGCACAGAAAGTACTTATAACTTAAATTCATTCAAGCACTCAGTACTTCAATACTCTTAGTTAAATTTACTTAAAGTTCGTAATTTCTCTACCATGTCAGAACTGTTTTCAACAGCATGCAGTTAAACTGAAATGTGCCCTTGATTGTTTTAGTACATTTTAATTTCAATATGCACTACAATGAAAAATGCAGCACTACATATGGAGACATACCATAGGAAAGAAATTACTCCTGAAGCAAGCCACCCCACATTGACTCTGATGTTAGAAGAGAAAGCGCATAATTCAAGTGGTTAAGAAAAAGGCTGAAACACTTACTTTGACAAGAAGAGAGAGACAGTGAAGAGCAGTGCCACAATGATGAAGAATACTCCCCACACAATCTGGAAGCAAAAATATTTTACAGTGAAACTGAAAATGCTTGCAGTTGATAAAGTAATCAAAAAACTCGTCTGAGTTCCAATAAAGGTCTAGCAATCTTGGACCTCAGAGCTGAAGCAGTTGAAAAAAAGTCTTGGTAAAGCTTTGACAGAAGCACTAAAAATGCTTACTCAGGTAAACAGATTTTTTGTCAAGCATTCAAAAAGATGATCACTCAAGAACAGAACCATTTCTGTCTACTGGATACAATGAGCAGAGTAAAGCATTAAAGAATGTCTCAGAATGGCTTAGGTTGCAAGATCAAGATCCAATGCCCCCTGCCATGGGCAGGGACACCTTCAGGTTGCCTAGACTGACCTTGAACATTTCAACGGGCACCAACAACTCCTCTGGGCAACCTGTTCCAGTACCTCATCATCCTCTGAATAGATGTAAAGAAGAAATTTAATCTAAACCTATCCTCATTCAGGATAAATTTGTCCTATCCCTACATTTTTTTTTTTTAAAGAAGTCTATGTATACATCAAGGTGCCATTAAGAACACAGATGTGATATTAATATAAAATGAACACAGCATTTACCAGATTGCACTACCTACACATTATAGAATGGAAAACCTACACAATGTGAAAGCATTTGTACTTAAGAGAAATTACATGTTTCCACTACCACATCCAGTAGGGTGCTCCATTCCAAAGTACAACTCTTTCTTAATTGAGAGCTCCCTTCTGTAAAACTATTTGGAGGAACAGACAAAAATCAGTTTGATGGACCAATGTAAAATTCAAGCAGGCCTATACACTAGGTTCACGTCTTACTTCTGCCTGCAAGTCCTCAGTTTTCACTACTGAGGTACTTAAAAGTAATTTTCAAGCCTTTGAAAATGAACTGAACCGGCCCAGGTCAGAAACGGAGCAGGTCAAAACTCCTGTGCCGGTCAGTAGTGGGATCGTGCCTGTGAATAGCCACTGCAGCGTAGCCTGGGCAACACAGAGATAAGGGTTCCTTCTTCAACTCTCAACACACCACATGATGTGTTGATGTGGAATAACACCACAACAAAAAAACACAAAACCATGACAAAGCCTCAAGTTACAGAAAGCAGCTTTCAGAGTATTTTGACTCATAGGTTTAAGTTACCTAGAAATTTACTTTTGAAGAGATAAGACTTGAGGACAGACAAGAAAAAAAAGATGCATGTAACTACCACAATAGTGGAAAAGACACTTGAGTTTCAGGAAAAAACAAATGTAACTCAAATACTGTTGTACTTAAATACACTTCCATCTAGGAAAGAATGAAAATAAAGTTGTCACACATCACAATAGCCAGAAAAACCTCTCCTCAAGGCTTTGTTCTAGAACAAAAGTTGTATACTCCTTTAGCGGCCCAAGGCATTTAGCCTATTTGTATCAAATAACAGTAAAAAAAACAGTAAATCACATTTTTATGTGAAACTACAAAGAGCCATTAGTACATAACGTGCTGTTTCCTGAAGTGAGTTCCTCTAGCCTCTTTGTATTGTAAAACTTGACAACTGGAGGAATTAAGCAGCAATAAGCAGAGGACAGTAGGGACTTGTTACTCAAAGCTTCATTTTCATATTTGAGCATACAAGATTAAAGATACATGACTAAATGAAAACTAGGGCAAAAACACGGAAATGGGCAATCCTCAGTAATAGATAGAAGCAAGTAATTTCTAGGTCCAACTAGAAAGTTGAATTCTATTCAAGTTTAATAAACCACGTCAAATAATTCAGACATTATTAATGATTAGTGTACTTTTCTACTTCTGCTGTACACAAAGAACTGAAGCTCTAATATTGTTTGTGTTCTGCTTACATCATTTACTTTAGTATCTCTCCAGTATCACCCTTGTTAGAGTTATACAAAGAGCTCCCAGAATTTTGGGAAGCTAAGCTGTTTAATCTTTGAATAACTCAAATGTCACTGAGATGAACGTGGCATTTAGGTCCTAATTCATTTTGAGTAGGCATGACTACACGGAAAGAGGAAGGCATCCCTCGCAAAAAGGGTTAGAATACCTGCCCTTTCCTGCCTAGTTACTTCCTATAGTGGTACTCATGTACCAATGGAAAAAGAAGTAGTGAATCAGTAACTGATTCTGGTAACTGTTCCATGACTTTGAACCAACACCAAAGAAACAAACATTTAAAGGAATAGTCATCCTCTGAGGGCTGGTGTCCATTAACATAGAAAAAAGTGGTGGCACAAATGTAACATGATTGATCAGCTACACTGACCAAGAAACAAAGCTGGATTTCTCAACAGTAATACTTCACTATTTGCACTGTCAGGTAGGTTCTGAGAGTGCAGTGTCTGGAAGGCTGGCTTCCAAAGAGAGGTCAGTTCCAGCCAGTTCCAAACAGTCTCACTTCAGGGTACAGCTGAACCCAGCAGCCAACTATGGCATCTCTGGAACTACTTTGAAAATAGTAAAATATCAGAATAGAAAAAAAATGAAAAGCGTCACAAACACCAATGCCAGAAAGAAAAAGGAAGTACTCCAGGCATCACTGCAGAGATTTCCCTACCATCTATAAAAAAAAGACCACAGAGAAGCAGATCTTCACACTTGGAAAAGGCAGCTATCTCCTTAAGGAACTGCAGCCTATAAAGATCTCACGCTAGAGCAGATTCTTCTGACAGAAAAGGATAGATTTTGTCAAATTAGTTTTTCTACATTACCTGATAAACCCCATACCACTCACTATTCACATCCTCAGGATCTTCCAGGCACCTTGATTTTGTCTGAATTGAAAGCCTACAGCTTCAAGTTTGACTTGGACTTCATGTGAGTCCTTTCCAACACAGTATATTCTGTTCTGAGTTTGATACAGCTTTTTACAGCTTTCAATAGAACAAATCAGGCTGGTAAAATTTTCTTCAGTCCACGTCAAAGAAAATGTATTCCTCAGGAAAACATAAAGCTTTGTCTTGGACAGCAAATCACATAATACATTCAAACCTAACAAAAATTAAGAGTGTAGGAGGACAATACACAAAGACTATTAATGTCTTTACTCAAACTTCTCTAACTTAGTGCTGTAAAAAACCCATGTGTTATTTCTGATCATTCAGGCATTTGGAATTGATAACATACTACTACAACTCCCATAAACCTCACCATCCCAAACAAAACAGAAACTGCACTGTCCATGTCCACTATTTGACACAAGGACTTTCACCTGAAGTTTGAGACTTTAATGAACTCCTACACTGATCAGTCCTATTATATATGGTTATAAAAATATTTCCTTCTTTCCATAAAGGCCACTAACTCAGCCATTCCAAAGGTTATTTATACGGAGACAACTCAAATACTATAGAAGTAACAGTAAAACAGTTTTGCAAGAGTTGAGACAATAACAGAATGTTGAAATAACATTCATAGGACAGCTTCACATAAAGTACACAAGTTTTGTAATGTGCTTTAAAAACACCCTATTTTAAATTAAAATTTGCCAGGAAGAATTACTGATCTACAACTCTGCTTTTTTAGCCTAGATTCTTAGGTCAGCAACTCACTGAGAAGATAATGAGAGAACGGAAACACAAGAACAGTAAAAGACACTGGAATATCATCCTGACCATAAACAATAATCTGTAAGTAGCTAGTGATATTGTAAACCATCCTATGAGAAAACAATGAATTATTGAAGTACTATAGGCACTACATGAAGCCATCACATTTCTCAAATGTAAGGTTACATAAGAAGTTGAACTACACAAGCTACTTTCAATGAAAGGAAACATCAAAACCGTTCGAGTGAAGAGTCGCAGACATTTGTTTTAAATGAAAGCATATGATGTAGTTTTTAAGTTATCCACTAAGAGTTTCAAGCTGAAAGCTTCTGGACTTCAATTTCAACTTGCTTCCATCAGTACTCAGCACTAACAGCAGCAATGGCAGAGGTAAGTGCTTACAGCCATCTTCAGTTTTATAAAGTACAGGCCAAAGTAATGGTAAAATTATACCCTACAGCTGGTAAGAAACACTTTATATGGCAATCCTGTCCCCAGAAGTACTTTTCTTCTAAACTACATACATATCAACTAAGATCAAAAGACTAAGATCAAAGTCTCGCTACAGTGACAGTCTTTTGCACTGGCTGAGTATCAAGACAGAAGTGCTACAGATCTAGTTTACTATTGATGAAGCAATTATTTCACAAGATGCTTAATCAAAATGCATATATTCTTGTCAACATATCACTTCTGCTGGCTACAATCAACTTCAGTTAATACAATCTACCTGACAGTTATTGAGAGGGAAGTGTTCTTATTTTCATATGCCTGAGAAAAAATAACATCCAGATCTGTTATGGCAATATCATAGTACAAACATTTCACATTCCCTTATCATATCTTGTTTTTAATATGATGCACCACTCTTCAATGTTAACTGCCTTCGGTATAGCACAGACTAAAATGCAAGCCATAAGAACTCTGATATTTGTTTGCTCAACATCACAAGTAACAATTTCCGCATGCTCTCTACAGCTCTTCTGGTCATAGAAGTTTACCAAACCTATAATACAGTCATCCTTTGCCAGAAGACAAGTAAATACATCTAAGAGATGTTTTCAACAACCCGTTAGTCATACAATTACCCTTAACAAGACTAAACAGGCTTTAGCCTACAGGGATCTATTCAAAATGTTATTCTCTTATCCCACACAAGATGTTCATCTTTCTGCAAACACATAGTAAAGGCAAACTAAGAATTGCTGACACTTGTTACTCTGAATAAGTCCTATATTCACACATTACATATACCATTTCATCCTCCTGTCACAGGCTACATAAAGCCTGTGACAGATCATATACTGGGCACAGGTGGCAAGGTTTCATTTGCAGGGGACTACAGACATGTATTGTAAAGAATAGGCTAGAAATTGCCTTGTGATTGATACAGCTGGTTCCAACAGATCCACAGCAGGACACCCTTATCCTGTTGAGGACAGTAAAAAAAAAAAACCTCAGTGCCTGGCAGCTGTAAGAAACTACAGCAGGAAAAGAAGGTTGGTGATCATGATACTCAGATCAGCAGCTATCCAGTTCTTTTGTTTGATTTTTAAGAGCTGCAGAACAGAAAACAACTGAAACAAAGAAATGAACATAACTTCACACAGCTGGAACTCTCTTAAGTGAGAAGGCTAGAGAAGTAAAGAACAGCAATATCCTCAACACCATATACTCTGTTAAGGGAACCATTTTTCTTATAGGATAGCAAAAGGTGATAGAATAGAGCAAAAAATAAACCATCTGCAAGTCTGAGCTGGAAGCAGTCCAAGTGTAACATTTTTCTATTCCATCAAAAACAGGTGTTATAGTAAAAAGCTGAACAAGCTGACAACAAATAAAGCCCTTATTAGCATCAACCAAACTAACTAGTTTAGACAAACATTAGATCTTACTTCAGTGATTATTTGGCTTCTTACAGTTTTACATTCTGCATATCAAAAATCTCACTTATGGCTACACAAGGCTATAGCAACTACACATGCCTGTATTTCTCATGCTTGTATTTAAAGGTTTCACACATACAGGAATATTGCCTGTAAAATTAGGCAGCTAATTTTTTTAGATGTATATTATAAAACTACATGAATATAAAACTTCTATTACAATATCTACTTGCTGTAGCATTGTTATGAGGATACTGTAGCAATAAGCAGTTGATACTGTGCACAGTAATTGATGAACTTCACCTGTAATTTATGAGAGCTCCTCCAAAAGTAATGTCTCCTATTTTATTATATCAGCCCACAGTGCCAGAGTTGGATGTTGGTGGTATAGCAGTAGAGGCTGAACATTCCCAACAATATTCCATTACATTCTGTTACTGTGCAACAGATGATGGCAGCAGAGGGACTACCTGACAAAATGTCAGGTATGGAAGTGTGTAAGAAGCAAAGGTGTGTGACTGAATTTCATCACATGGAAAAATTGCAAACACTGACATTCAGTGACACCTACTGAACATTTAGGGAGATAACAGCAGATGTTATCTCCCTAAATGCATAAGAGCACAGTGAGGCAGCAGGTGGTGGTTTTCAGTAGTGGCAGCAGTAGATCACCTCTGCTTGTGTATTGGCAGTTGTTTTTTTTTAAAACATGCATAGCAAGCATTATCTTCTTCATCTCTAGCAAAATGCATAGGTAACTATGGCAACTAATTTGAAAAACAGATCAAATTCTCAACTACAGAACGCTATCAAATAGCATTGTGTTCTTTCCATTGGTTGTGGTTCCCTCAGAAATAAGTAGGAGGCATTACTTTCAGGGTAATTGAAAGAAGGAAGCTGAAAGTTATTACACCTCAGCACTCAAGAAGTATAACGTTCTTACTTTCAGAGGTCGGATAGCTTCACAGAACTTCAACCACCAACTTTTCTCAATGGTTTCCAGATGCCTCTCTCTCCTTCGAAGTGTCCTCAGTCTTTCTTCTAGTTGCTGAACAGCTCGTCTATCCCTTGATGATAGAGGTCGACCATCTCTGCACTAATTACCAGAAAAACAGCACAAGAGATCAGGGGACACTGAACCAACAGAACAAATAGACTTGATACCTAGTTTAGTGAATTACAACAATTCACTTTTTACATATATATCACACAATGAAGTCTGGAGTTAAACAGTGAGGCACAACCTTGATCATAACTCAAAATGGAAAATTAGTTTGTACTAATCACTACATGAAAATACAGAAAATATAACAGACACTCTACTTTTTGATCTTAATTATCTTATGAAATCTAGCTAACAAAAGGTACTTGCAAACTTTCATAATCCAATAGTAACAAATAATACTTGACTTTCCAGGGGTTTATTGTTCTCATTATTTCATTAAGAGAGGTACCTTCACTCCAGCCATACAAGACCTATCACAAAAGCTTTCCAAGTTATACCACAGAAAGCTAATTTTTAGATTTCATTACACAGTACCCACCCCACATTTAAGGGATCTGCACTGAGTAGAGGTAACCAAGTGCTAATGTCAGAACCACTTCAACACTGTTGGGAGTCCACTATTAAAGTTTGCATAACAGCACATATGGACTTATCAGAATTAAAATGACAGGGTGGAAAAGATTAGGTTACAACACCATCACTCAGGACTGTGAAAAATCACTGATTAAACCATTATCTGAAATGGGCTGGGAAAAGGATGAGGAATCTTTACATACAGGAGAAAGCTTACACTCTCTGCTCGTTAGAACTTCAGTGTTTATATAATTCACAATACCTCAATGAGCTGCAAAGCCATCAGTGGTTTACAAATGGTATTACAACCTGAAAGGGTTTAGGATTCAGAACAGATTCCTATTTGCATATGTTTCAAATAAATGTTTTATAACAGCAAAGTACACTGACCAGGCAGCAAGAATATTTGGAGCTGTTACTTATTAAGATTAATAATTTAATGAAACTAACTTAAAATCACGACAGCTCTATAAGGAAGTATACAGTGTTGGTTAACTAGACTGAACAGATGCTCTAACTGATAGCAAGCTAAGTTAGTATTCTTCTATTAAGTATGTCTTTCATATAACTAAGCAGGACTAGAGAAGTTAAGAGTTTAGCTCCTAAACACATTAACAAGGTAACTGCAGCTGGTGAACTAAAAAAAAATACAAGCACTCTCTACCATACTTGTTTCAAAATAACTCAAATTGAAAGCTAATCACTTCTGGCTTGCTAGTTTTGTCTGGATCACAAATTTAATATGACCATAAACTGGTAAGCTAATCGATAAAAAAAGATCAGTAAGTGAGAACAGTAAAGTTGATACCTTTGACTTAATCCTTAATATCCGTTGCTCCACTTCTTCAATATCTTCCGTGTTCTCCAAACGTTCATAAGCTGCACTGGTAGTTCCCTTAATCAAGTTTAGAGGCAAAGCTGACATACCATAAGCCTAAAGTAAAGAAGAAAGACATTCATGTTTTTCTGTTTCCTGCTGTGTTTTCACCTGTTAATCCTACTGTATGTTGCAGTTGTAAAGTATCACTGGTTTGTTCTCTCCCTCCATACTCACACTGTAAAACAATCAGTTCTGTTAACTTTTGAGCAAGACACCATGAACATTATGAAGGTTCCAGTTTCTCCCAAAATATTTTAACCTACTAAAAGTTTCTGAAGCTAACTCCAGTTTCTTGGTAAAAAAAAAAAAACAAAACTGATCAGCTATTTAATTCCACAGTCATTACAAAGTATCTGCCACTAAACCCAGAAAGTTCAGTTTTGCTCTGCAAAAAATAATGCTCCATAGCTCCAAGGAAAACTTCACCAAATACTGAAAACGTCGATATCAAGTTAGATTTCATTCCCCTTTGCCACAAAAGGCAATTAGCAACTTCAGTTCCTATATTAGAGTTTCTTAAGTATAGGAACTATATATATATACACATACTGGAGGATGACTTCTATCACAGGCTAGTAACAACAGGAAGAAACTCCATGCTTCCTAAAGCATTCTGGTTTGAACACAACTACACAACCACACAGAAGTCCACATATAAGATTGTGTATTTCAGATATCGAAATTAATTTAACTTAGGCTAGATACAGCTCCATTGGGAAGCCACCGATATGGACAGTTGTAATCTTTGAAAACAAACTACCACCTAGGTGAACTGAAAAGCAGCCTCCATCCAAGCTTTCTCTTGCTAGGCTTCCATTTCTGTTCCTTAAACAGAGGCACTAAATATTGATATAGTATTCCAAGTACGACTATGGAAGTGCCAAATCAGTGGAGTAATCACCTCTCTATTGGCTATGCCATTGCTGATGCAGCCCAGGACACAGCTTGCTTTTCTGCTGTCACACTACTTGCTGATGTTCAGCTGGCTAGCCACAAGGACTTGCAGATCCCTTCAGCAGAACTACTATGCCAGTCAGATCCCACCATAAACTTGCGCTGTTCTTGTTAGCCCAGTCTTCTCACCTGTCTATGTCTCTATATATAGAAGGGACACGGCCAACCTCTTTCCAGCAGTCTGTGGGGACAGGACTAGGGGAAACAGCCACAAACTTGAACATAGGGAGTTCTGCACCAATATGCAATGAACTTCACAGTAAGAGTGACAGAGCACTGGAACAAGCTTCTCAGGGAGGATGTGGATTTCCCTTTTCTGGAGATATTCAAGACCCACCTGAACATCTACCTATACAGATAATTTTTTTTCCCCCCCAACTTGAAAACTATCCTAAAGAGTAAAGCAATAAAGATGAGTAAAGCAGTCATTCAGATACAACCAGTAATTATATCATATGTATGTGGTATTTCCACATAAGTTCTTCAAAGTGAACTTAACCTGTTCTCAAACAGCGCTCAAACTTGACATCTGATAATACACGTTGAAAAAAATCAAAATTAAGTTTATGGTTAAAAATAACTTATTTCAGAGAAGATTCTTTCCTCGTGAGCCCCCACAAATGATTCATACAAATGAAAACCTCTTCTGGTCTGCTTAAGAGCTAAAATAATAATTAAAACCCTAACAGCTTAGTACCCAGTAAGTACAACAAGGTATCTGTCTTCAAGAGCCATTTCATTCTGATTGGACAGTCTGCCCACAGGTAATGCATACGGCATCCCTAAATAGATGAAGTTAACTTATTAAGTTTCATAGACATCCTGAAATAGGTGATCTCCAGCTCTAACAGAGAAGAGGTAAAAACTAAAAACAAATCTAAACAATAAAGAATTTTGAAGACAGTCTTGTTTGTTATTCACAGAAGTGAATAGTTCAAGATCTGAACTAGCAAAGAAATATGTATTCACAGTAGGCTGGAAAACCACAAGTCACAACAAAACAATTAGTTCAATATTGTTTATGTAATATCAGCAGGCAATGAAGAATACTGAGAATCATTCTAGCTGTTCTCTCAGTGCATCATAGTACAAATTTACTCCCTACTTCAGAGAGCACTAAGATACTACTTCAGGGGTTACATTAGCATTATTTCAGCCTGTTTAGTCTTCAGTCATCCTGCATTCCCTTCCTTCCTACCCTGTCAGCAAAAGATGCAGCTACAATCCTTACATTCCACAATCAATGCTGGATATTTTCAAATAAACAGTTGCCATTATTCTTTCCACCTTTCACAAACTCAGCATCTTACAGCACCTTACAGTTGACAAACTCCCACAGTCAATGGCTACATAAGGCATTACTGTCTTACTCGTTAGTCACCTGATAAGTTAATAGTGACTGAAATACAAAATAGAAAGTACAGTTGAGCAAGTCAAAAAATCTCATTTTACAAAAGCTGAAACAAGCTAGTACTTCAAGGATAAATCCTTGAAATTAAAAATATCCAGAGAGGCTTGCCATTGGGAATTTAACCGCTAATCTAACATTTCTAAATTGCACAAGCTACCAAAATACTGCTTCTGAAAAGTATGTTATGAAGGTAGAAACACCTAGTAATCAACCAAGCCATAGGCACACATCAGTCATAAGGACAGCAAAAAAATCTGAAATGAATATAGCAGTTATCTTTCGAAAACTCAAAGGACTTAAAGCTAGTTGCTAAAATCTACTGCAAAAAGTAGCTGTCAAGCTAAGAGTAACCAGAACCTGATTATGCTTCACTGTCTATACCTACAGTGTTCATCAAAAGACAGATTCTGATCTTAGTACATAAACAGCACTGTAACTGACAGTAGCTTACTAGCTTTATGTACGTTAAACATTTAGAACTGTTTGTAAGTTTTAGTTACTAGTAGTTGTAAAAGCACGTGCTTTCTGCTGTGCTGTACAGGTCCATATCATTGAGATGTCTTCAAAGGTATGTGCACATGCACATACAGAGAACCTTCTGCAAACCATGAAATTAGTCTTGACAAACATTTCTTGTAGAACACTGCCCTCTAGTGAATTTGCATGAACCAGTCGAAACATCTGAGTCAACTATACAGCCTTTAATAGGGTTAAGGATGGTAAGTGCTCACCACAATTTTAAACAAAAAAGAACACAGTTACCATCTTCTCATAACAGCTTGTTTCAAAACATTAGCTGAGAGCATGAGAGAAGGTACAGCATGCAATTCTACTAACTACAGCCTTAACACAAATAGATGTCCATTAGGTAAACAACTTCAGTTCAGGACATACAGTGCATTGAAGACAGATGAGACAAATATGAGCTAGACTTCTTCAGTATGAAGATCCCACAAAAAAGCTCCACTGTACAAACACTTTTATACCAAAGTACTCTATATTATAGAATTAGCATTTTATTTTAATCACATCAATATAAGTACCAGGGAAGGTGCACTGTGGTTATCTTCACAGTAATTGCTAAGTACAGGCAACTGAACTATAACACTTCATATTAATACAACACAGCCTCATCAGCATTGTTTCTGTTGGAGCAGACAAGCTAGTACAAATAAGTAAATTTAGATGCAATACACTGCAATATTTTCAAGCTTGTATACAAGGCACCAATACAGCACCTTCCTTTTAAACTGTTCCTTTCTTTTCTGCACACCTAGATCATGCTTCTCTTCCCCAGAGTAACCTTACTGTTTCTTGCAGAATCAGGTATTTCCTGTTTCTGTATCTAACCCTTTACCCTTACCATTCTAAAGAAAAATCAGAACTGGAGACATTGTATTTCCAAAGCACTACTAGGCACAGCAAACAGTGACAATGGCTCACATACAGAATCACTAAGGTTGGTAAAGAACTCTAAGACATCATGTCCAACCATCAACCCATCCCCCCCACCATGCCCACTAAGCCATGTTCCTCAGTGCTACATATACATGTTTCTCGAACACCTCCAGGGATGGCAACACCACCACCTTCCTTGGCAACTTGTTCCAATGCCTGACCACCCTTTCTGAAAAGGAATCTTTTCTAAAATCTAACCTGAGTTTCTTCTGGTGGAACTAGAGGCCATTAAGTCTCAACCAAGTCTATCGCAGGACAGAGAGATGGCACAGGCAAGTCAAGGAGCCAAGGACATTTAAGTGATATTAGATATCTTTAAACATCAGCCTACTATCTACTGATGGGGATTTACAGATGCCTGTTGTCCTCAACACACTATTAACAATGGGTAGTTTGGATTCCTTTCTGTGCCATCTTGTTTGACAGTCACACAAGAACAGATCATCACTTAAAAGAATTTCAAGGTATCACTCTCTCATCTATGAAGAACCTCAAGAGGAAAGTCAATAGGAAAGCCAGAGCTGTTTAGAACTTTAAGTTGTGAAGAACAAAGGAAAAAAAACTTAATGATAACTTAAGTTAATGATAACTTAAATATATCTGAAGAGGCTATATCTCCTTTACTCTGTGCTGGTGAGGACTTGCCTGGAGTACTGTATCCAAATGTGGAGTCCTCAAGCACAAGAGAGCCACAGACCTGTTGGAGTGCACCCAGAAGAGGGCCACAAAAATGACCCAAGAGATGGAACATCTCTCCTACAAGGAGTGGCTGAGATCTGGAGCTGTCCAGCCTGGAGAAGGCACCAGGTAGACCTGACAGTGGCCTTCCAGTATCTAAAGGGGAGCCACTAGGGGAAAAAAAACAACTCTTCAGCAGTCTGTGGTGTTAAAACAAAAAAAAAAAGAGGGAGGGGGAAATGGCTTCAAGCTTAAAGAAAGTAGATTAGCTATAAGGAAAGAGCCTTTTATAGTGAGGATTGTGAGGCACTGAAACAGGTTGCCCAGATACGTAGTTGATGCCCTATCACCAGAGTCTTCTAAGGCAAGGTTGGATCAAGCCCTGGGCAAAATGATATAGCTGTGCACATCCCTGTTTATTGCAGGACAGTCAAACTAGATGACCTTTAAAGGTCCCTTGCAACTCTAAAGATTCTATGATCTCATGGACAGTTTGTACATGGCTTTGTCTTTTTTTTAATGCTCATTCTATGTACCTTGGAAATGTCATTCAACGTTTACAAGTAAGCTTCAGCTCTCTCAAGAGAAGTTTTAGTATCCAATTTTCGGTTTCTAAAGGAACATATCAATTTCTTCAAAAACATTGTTAAAGATCTCAAGGTACAGAACAAACCGCACCCTGAGTGCAAGCATCATCCATTTCTCTAACAATCATGACAGTATCTTTCTCCTTTAATATATTCATTTTCATTTTTTCATATTAAAAAATTCATTTCTACTACACAGATCCAAAAGATAAATGCTACAGAAGAATATGCAACTTTACGACAATCAAGGTTCATGTGATACATAATTCAAGGAGCTTCAATACTTATGTTCAAATACAACAGCCTCTGCACTACAGCATGTGCAGTGAGCTTGTTCTTGCTGGATATATCAACTGTCAGGAAAGTTAACTCAATTAAAATACTGAACATAGCTGCTATGCCCAGTTGCCATATTGTGTATTGTTTCATCAGGCAGAGAAGAGCATAATGATCAGCGAGGAAATGATAAACTTCATTTTTGAAGTGTAATCTCTCAAAATATGAAAGTAAGAAACTATCACTGATCCAGCAGTTGAACTTCTGTAGTTCTCCAGAAATACAGTAACAATTAGGTTGTTAAAACAAAAGAACAAATTGATTTGCTAATTCTACCTATGTATGATTGTTTCTCTGTGAACCAAGTCAAATAACTACATTTTTTTTTCCATGTAAAAAGTGACATTGGAGTGATTAAGTAGTAATGACCATAAATGCCACTAACTCACAGGTTTCTCAGTAACTGTTTGAAGTCTACATAACAGAAAATCAGTACTAAACAGCTCCTTTTAAGGTTAGACAGATTACAAAAGGCTTTAATTACAAAAGGCTTTAAGCTTTTTCCCCTTTAATAAAAGTAAGTCAATTGAAAGAAAAGTAAATCTTATTCTAGACAAAAATTATTTGTGAAAAGGTCATTAAATTTGTCAGCAGACAAAAATGAGCTCTGTAATGTTTCCTCTTTCAGGATGGAATACAGATCACTTTACAATTCCATGAGAAATCAAATAATGCTTACTAAACATTTTAGAAAAATTACAAAGCCAATTATAATCATCCTTCAAGGACATGCTAAATGAGATGCACAAGATCACTTAAAAATTAATCTGCCTATCATTGTGTGAGTAATATGTTATTCTGCTTTGAATTCAAATAGCGATCTGGAGCTGACAACAACTATTGTATTAATACCTAAGGCAAAGTAAAACCATTTCAATGCAAAACACATTAATGAAAATAGATTCAAACTACATCATCTGTGAAACTATTTCAAACAAAGCACTGCAGCCTTAATTTATCATTTTCTTGTTATATTTCACACTATACACATTGAAAGCCATCAGTATAAATCATCAAGGTCACAGATTTGTAGAGCTTCCCTATGGAGGATTCACATTTCATTCAAAACTCTTCCATCCCAACTGCTGTACTTCAGTATTACACATCATATAATACCACAAAAGCCGACTGAGTTAAGGTTTTAATCAGTAATGTCTTTTCCCTTGTAAAGATCACACTGAATGTTGAGCCACAAAAGACGATGTTACTTAAACAATGTACTTAAAATGAGATTTAAGCTTATGCTCTTGTAAGTAGTATGGATATATCATGTGATAAGTTGCAACCAATTTCATCTACACACTTCTGATAAAACCACTATCATCTTCCCTCAGGAAGTTACAATTCAGAATATACATCTTCCCTAATTACTCTCTATTTCCTGCTCCAAGAAGGATCAATTAATACCAGAAAATAATGTTTTTTCAGGATATTCGGCAAGTAAATACAACATCAAGTGTGAGCTTCAGTACTATATCCAAGACAACCAGGCAATCCACAGCTTAAAATACTTTTTCCCCTTCTATTATTTGCCAAAGCATGCACATTTGCTTCCTGTAATAATTAAGTTTATCAAGTTATAAGGTGAAGACAAATAAAGCGATTTGTAATGTTTAGATTATGAACCCGTATTAAATGCTACCCCATGCTCCATATCACTGACCCTCCACTTGCACAACTTCCGGAAGTTCTGAAAGTTTCCTCCTGTGAAAGCATTTAGAAGTTACTATTCTCTGGCATAGAATAAGTATTTATCAGCACAGTCATGCAAAGCTCATAACTCCTAGAACACAGAACTATTACTTCTCTGAAGACATTGAATACTATTTATAAAAAACAAAATACCCCATGCAGTTTAAGCATTAAATACATACTGAAGAAATAAAAAATAAATTTGCATAAAAGAACAGTTGTGATACAATCATTTTCCAACATAGTTTAGATGAGGTTATAACAGCAAAACAAATACTGTTAATTAAGCGAATTAAAAATAACCACTCAACATCCCATCAAGTTTTTCATTTACTTAGGCTTAACACAGCATCTGCCACTCCTAGTAAGATTTGTAAATCCTGAGATTGGAAGTGACTTCTGGAGATCCTCTGGTCCAACCACCTGCTCAAGCAGAGACCCACACAACAGGTTGTCCAGGACCACGACCAGGCAAATTACGAAGCTGTTCAAGCTGGGAGACTTCACAACCACTCTGGGCAGCCTGTATTAGTGCTCAGGCACCTGCGCAGTACAGAAGTGCTTCCTAACATTCAGAGGAAACCTTCTGTATTTCACCACCCCTTGTCCTGGTACTAGGCACTGCTAAAAAGAGCCTGGCTCTGCAATCTCTGCACTTTCCATTCAGGTATTTGTAATATGGGAAGGCTCAGAGGGAAACCTCATCCTTCCCCTGACTGAAGGGGTCTAAATTGTCTCAGCATATCCTCAAAGAAGAGATGCCCCAGTCCTATCATCATCTTGGTGGTCCTTTCTTGGATTCTCTCCTCACGAAGGAGGCCAAAACAGGACCCAGTACTTGAGGTGCATCTTAACTACGGCTGATTAAAGGAGAAGGATCCTTCACTCAATCTGCTGGAAATACTTAGTCTAATGCAGCCAAGAATACCATTAGCCTTCCTCGCAACAAATGCACATTACTCTCTGTTTAACTTTCCATCCACCAGGATCTCCACACACTTTTCTGACAAGCTGCTTTCCAGCTGGATGGCCTCCAGTAGGTCCTAGTATCTGCAGTTATTCTTTCCAAGGTGCAGAACTCAGCAATTCCCTCTGCTAAATTAGCAAAGGCTCTTTGTCAGCTCATTTTTATGATACTCCATTTAGAAGATGGGGTGAAGTCCACAATTCAGAGTGAATGTTCTGTTGTTCCTCGTACCGTGAGAAAAAAAAAACAAACTTCTACGCATCCATCAGTAAGTTAAGTGGATTGATTTCGATATTCAAAGACAAAACCATAGTATTAGCCACACACTACACTTTCATCACAAATCTGTAACCACCAGCAATCCTAGACCAGTGTGATGCTTCAATTTGTGTCCCCTATAACCCCAAAGAATATCATACCAGATGTGGCAAGTCCATTCTCTACTGCATGAATAGCTCACCATAGACTTACAAGCAACACATTAAATCAGTAGTTACTTGGGAGGCCCAGAGCACTAGATCGATGCTGACAGAAGTACTAAAATAGATTTCAAGTGGATTAGTCATCACAGTAAGTTTGTTACATAATTTAAACTGTAGTCATTTAAAATCTGGAGAAAATACCACTTCCTAGGGAAGAATATGTTCCCAGAGGAAAAGCTTAGAAGCATACATAGGCCGAAGTGAGCTCTGGATCTCAGTAGCTACACAAACAAGGCTTCCAGGTGCCAATACCAAATACTCTTAACTTCTCAATACTGCATATTACCACAGCATAGAAGTGGTGCTTTAAAACAGCTATAAACCAATCCTTACCATTCAAGGCCACACAGAACAGTACTGTTAATGTTCAATTATAGAACAGGTACACTGTACATCAAACACCTTAAGTAGCATCTACTTAATTTGTCTGTTTCACAGTACTCTTAGAAGTAACATTAAGACTAAATCAAAATCAGTTGCAATAAGTGCAAGCACAGCATCACTTTCACTAAATGTTTTGCATTAAAACAGTAGTTCTAACAGAAAACCATCCTTAGTTTAAGAATTTGTTATAATACAGATTAGGTATGAAAACATTTACTAGCCTATCACTTAACACACTTCAACCTTCATTAGATGTTTATGTAGAATAGAATTTCTCTACAATAACACAAATGAGTATACAGAAGACTGAATACACCCACATCTCTACTTGCTTTTCTTTATAAAGACATAGCCTTTAAACAGTGCAAAATACAGAACTAGCAGAAGAACAGCCTGAGGATTTTCACAAGACAGGGTACAAATTTGTACCCATTCTTGCAGATCCTTGACTCTTAACAAGGATGAACAAAACATCTAAGATCACCTCTATTCAGAAATAATGTGGTAATGGAGTTCCCTTATGTTCTCATTTATTTAACAGATGATGAGAAAAGGGTGGAAAATATCTGAGCTTTCAAGTAAGCATCTTTGTTCCTCCGTTCCCTTCACAGAAGGGGATACTCTTCTGGATCTCAGAATCTACCACCAGAACAAATATTTGTTAGATGTCTTAATCACAGGCAGGCATTACATATGCTTGCCTAAGTACTAATGCTTGTTTGTTTTTTTTTTTTTAATCTAGAGGCCATTTATTTAACACAGCATTAACAGAAAATCCTAACACTGATATAAAAAACTGACCTGGGAAGTCAGCAAGAGAAAAAATTACTCTTTCCAGAATTATGCTGCTTTTCCTTTCAACCATAGGGGCTGGAGTAATCCAAAGTAGTATAGAGTAAGACGATATACTCCTACTAGTCTCTGAGTCTCAAGAAATTATAACAGCACACTTTTTTCACTACACTAAATTTCACATTAAGTTGGGAAAAGCAGAGCCCACAGGATAATCCGATTCTAGGTACATCACACCCACATATCACTGAGAACATAGTTCCAGTTGTCTAAAGAACAGTCGTAGTACAGTACCACCACTTTTACCATAACTACCTGTGAACAAAGTGCTACAAAGAAACACCAGAGCATAGAAAAGATTTCCTACTTCAGCTTTGACAGCATGCTCTTTATTAGGTGCTTTCACTTGAAAATGACGCATTTATACCTCAGTTCATTCACATATCAAAATTAATTCACTGTTTCCATGTAAGATTCTATGATTGCCTTCAAGCAATGCCAAACAGCACTCTTAAAAAAAACAGGCACTGTGCAAAGCTCATCCCTAAGTCTTCTTTAAAAGAGTTCCTTTATTTCTCGTGTCTTAATCCTTAAAGAACAAAAGTGATGGTTTTAGAGTCTAATACGGCAGTTACAAACAAAATAATTATGTGCTCCAAACATTTGTGTACATAGTTCAAAGTTTTAAGGTAAAAAAATAACTTAGTTTCTAACTTTTTTTTAAAGACAACTATTTTAATCATCACACATGATAACTGACTTCATGAATTACTCAGTATTTCTATAAGTTCTAAATACAGTAAAACTAGACAACAGCCTTAAGAACAAGTTTTTGTCTTCTTTGAAAACCCTCACAGACAGCACAGTACACCGAAGTTACTGAACATGAAGCAGAATTTTTTAACTCAAGACCAACTGAACCTGCAATTGTGAAGCATGTGAAATACAACTAACAGACCCAAAAAACTGGACTCAAACCCATGTCAGTGACATAGCAATAAAGAAATCAAGAATATTAGTAATAAACTAAAAAGCTTTCTAATGCTACCTCCTGAAACACTGTATATAAGTTTATTATTGACTAAAGCATATAAAACTAAACATTCTTGTACTTTAGACGCTTTCAAATGTCATTACTGTGTAATAGACCTAAACTTGGGTACACAAAAGAAGCAAAACACTGAGGGTATTCTCCCAGGTAACAAGTTCATTCTTAAGCTGAGTTTCCTGAAGGTCAAAAAGTCTGCATGTGCTCTACACTAACATAATTCAACAGGGGATTAATCTTTCCTTCCATAATTAAAGGAAACAAATTCCAAACCTGACATGTTATTACAGGCTAAGCTAAGATCCTTTTTTTGACTAGAACATTATCTAGATGTCAGCAAGGTAGTCAGAACAATTTAGTGTTCTATGTCAGTCACAAAAAGGTTTTATTAGATTTATGATTCAGTTCAGAGTAAGCACTTAGTAAATAGAGCCAAGAGCAGTTCAGCTCTCCTTAGATACCACTGTTAGTTGGTCAAGCAAATTGCTCTCCTACCTACTGCACAGCATCTGTGCATAACTGAGCTGTCAATGTTTTGACATTCACTTAGAAATCTATACTGAATGGACTCCCATGCTCCTGCTGTAATTTACTGTCTTCTGAACAGCATGAATATAAAAAAAATTAGCTATGTTTTGTTTTTTTACTAAATACAGACTTAGGGGTCAAAAGGCAGTACTCAGTAAGCACTTTACCCCCTCATCCAGTTACAGCTAAAGCACTCTTTATCCTTGTTCTGCAATAGTTTTGTTGACTCACCTTCTGCCTGACAACAAGCTACCACTGAACATTTTGCTGACTAGTAGCACTTCAAGATAATGGAAGGATTTTATTCTGAGCTATTGTTACTGAACCACTTAGAATTCACTAGGAAAACGATGTGGTTCTATTATGTTGTGAGGGAAGCTACAATGGAAGAACTATTCTAGCAAGAACTTAAAAGATTAACATCTATCAAAAAGGCACTGAATTCATACCATCTTTAAAGCTTCATCTGCAGTTAATATTAGGTTTTGAAAATTCATATTCACAAGGTTTTATCTTGATGACCATTTAATACTGTAATACTAAAAATTGATACTCAGTGACTTAAAGAAAAGTTTCCCACTTTTCATTACACATCAAGCTATTCTGCCAGACTTCTGTTTGTGAAACTCTGTAGGGGTCAAAGCAAATGAAGAATAGTTGTAGTAAAGTTACATTCAGAATCAGACTGACCAGACCAAGTCTGGCATATTCTACAGTGCAATGAATAAAAAGGAACATTTAGTTCCCCTCTTAAGTTGTTTATCACTTTCTCCAAACAGCAAACAGCAGAAAACAGCAAGTTTGTAACACATGCCATAGAGAAGAATGACCTCCCCTGAAGAAATGCATTGAAACTAGTCTGAACTGTGCTAAGTACTGAAACTGGTTCTTAAACTGACATAAAAGTTATTTCTTTAATTCCAAGAAATTAGAAGTAGTATTTCAAATGACAAAGAGAGCTAGAAGATGCTACTCAAGCTACTGGGCATGACAACAGATTTCCAAGGAAGTGTGTTTCACGGCAGCAGCAAATATAATTAATATAAAGACATCATATGTTTGCATAATAACTTACTGTGTAAGTGATAGCTGCCAACATTCCAATCACAGTCAAGGAACTAATGGAAAATGAAAGAGCAGTCAGGCCATCTGCAAAAAAAAACAACCTGCTGTAATTTCATACAGTAGAGGTAGGAAAACTTTTCCTCAATTGATTTCCTGAAATCCTAATCATTAGATAAACAAAAAAGCAAAACAAGAAAACATTTGAAATTTCCACTTAACTCAGGCATGAAATTTACCTAGCACAGCTTTTTGTTCTTCCCCCAATCCTGCAAGAAGCAGGACAGTAATCTCTCCTTCACCAGAAGCTTGAAGATTATGCATTCACTGGTTAAACAGCCACTGATGAACTTGCTCCCACCACTGTCTTAACACCCCTGTTCAAGACTTATTTCTGGTCTCCATAGTATAGCCTTCCACAATTTAAGCTTGCATCCTGGACTGTTCATCTTATCCTGTCTCTCATAAGAGAGCATTATTCAAAGAATCAGTCAAGCATGGATCCCTCAAGTAACAAAACAAGTCAGGCTGTTCGCCTCAGCTTGGCTCAGACCACATCCGGATGCAAACTGGAAAATAGTCAGATAACCAAGGAGCTGTTGCTGCCTTGCTATCACTCAAATTAGAGAGAATAGGAAAAGAAATGCAGCACCAAACTCTTCTCTGTGTGTGTCCAGAGATCTGAGGTCCCTTCAGTCTGAAGTTGTTTGATCCTAAAAAGTTAAGGTCATAGAAAAATGCTAGTAGAGCCAAAACCAAATCCAGACTTCCCATCTCAACCCAGTATCTTCACATGCGTACCAAAAATAAATATCAGCTATACTATACTTCCAGAACAAGAACAGCTACAGAACTGAAAATTTAATCGACAGTCATGTCAAGGTCGCATAGAGAAATTAGCTTGTGTCTCAGCTCAACTACTGTCAGATCCTGCATAAACAGTTTTTAGGAAGTATTTCATTCTGTACTGTCGGAACACTTCTCTTGCTTCAGAAAGAAAAATAAAGTGACAGCAAAATCTATGACAAAACAACAGACTTTTCCTCCCTATCCCTTGTGTTTGTGTGAACAGCTCATAACAGAGCTCATTATAAAAGACTCCATAAGGAACACTGTACTGTGAATCCTCGGACCTGTCCAGCAGCTACATTTCTGTAAGGAGTGATGGAGACAGATGTATGTCAGGCAAGTATAAAGCAGATGCACAAGTTCAGGAGTACATGCAACACACTAGAATCAGCTCCAGCAAAGTGAAGTGTATCCTAAAATGAAAATTAACATATTTATTGCCATTTTATTCCTCCTATGGAATTAGCAGCTCAAAAGTATAAAAGTAACATTACAAAGCTCAAAGAAATCAACATGTGCAAAGTAGTACCACTAAGGTAGCAATGGAGCAACTGACAATTTTATACTCTCAATTACTGCTTCTCAGAAGACTTAACTTGGTCCATAGACAAGTACTTGAAATAAAAAAAATCCTTCTATGCATCTTCTGCAGAAGGAATTAGCCAAAATAAAAGAGAGCACATGCAACACAGAAACAGGATTTAGATACTACTTTTCAATAACAGAAGAACAAATTCAATCTTGAAAAGCAGAAGGCAGCTACAGTTTTCATAGGCTCAGATTCAGTACTCTACCAGCTTGTTGTTTCTCATTCTACTGCATTAAAGAAATGCAAATGGTATATTGCTTTCTCTGTGAAAGTTCTTTAACAGCTCTTAAAGTAAAGTTGATTTAATTAGATACAGCACTGAATAAATAAAAAGCTCTTCTGCAGAGTCAGTAACAAATGTATTGGTTCTAGCAAAAAAAACACAAGCTTTACTCTAAGCATTATTTTAGAGAAGTATTTCTATAGGAATGTGGCAAGGTGATAAGACCTTAATCTGCAATTATCAGAACCCTTTTACTTCAAAGTATTCTTTATCAAGAGAAAGGGTTCTGTTCATGAAAGCTTCAAGATATTTTGCTAAGATTTCAGCCTAACCTTAACATGAAAGAGGTTCTGAATATATCTCAGAGAAGCAGCTTCCTAAAGACAGCTAGCATTTTCATAAAAATTGAAAAGTCTTACTTTCACACCTGCATACATCAGTACCCCATAGTACTTACATTGGCCTTGCATTTCCTTTTCGCCTCAGTTTTAAAAGCAGAGAAATTTTGCTTTGAAGGAGACAGCTACAGATAAGAAGTCCATGATCAGAATTATCATGTCATGAACATGCTGTCAGTAGCCTCACATTCACAGGTGAGGTCATCATAGTGGACTTCAAGCAACTTAACAGTGGCTAGAGAAATAACAGGAGGAGACTCTTGGAAAGTACCAGTGACAGCCTCCTTAAGCGAGGGAGGAAAATGGTGCTCTGCTAAGTCTCATACTGAGAAAAAAAAGGATTCACTGGTGATGCAAAGACCCAAGGCAGCCTTGATTGCAGTGACCATGAGATGGGTAAAGCCGAGGATCTTGAGGAAAAGTAGGGCAAAGAGTAAGATCATAATTCTATACTTCAGGGGAGCAAATTTTAGCTGCTCGTGGTTCTGTTTGAAAGAGTAAGACGGGACAAGGCCTTAGAGGGAAGAAGCACCCAAGACTGGTTGATATTCAAAGATGACCTCCCCTGAGCTCAAGAATGGCCCACCTGAACAAGCAGTAAGTCACGCAGGCTTGAAAAGTGGCCTGTGTGGAAGAACATGGAGCTCCTGGTCAAACTCAAGCATAAAAAGGAAATAAGACAAAGAAGTGACAACCCTTGGTAATTGCGCCATTCCCACTCATCCTGTCATCAACACTGAGCCAAGGAAGGTTCAGACTAGATAAGGAAACTTTAAAATCACAGAAGTGGTTGAACACTGGAACAATTTTCCTAATGAGGTGATTGACATCCATTGGCTTTCAGTGTTCAAGAGGGATTTGAATAATCATCTTAATAATGACTTTTGTCATTTGGTTAGCCCTGAAGAGGCAAGGCTGTTGGACATAATGATCTTCGCACGTCTCTTCCAACAGAACTATTCCAATTCTAGCGTTAACCTTTTCTAAAAATTCCATTAGAAGAGAAAAAAAACCTCATGAGAACTGTAAGATTCTCTTGTCTATGAAACGTTCACTCTTACTTGTGACCAGCAATATCTCAGTTAAGCCACTTGAAGGTTGCTATACCACAATATACACACTGGCCAAAATGAAACTCAGTGATCATAGGGTATCCAAGTAACAATATAGCCATAATAAGTGACAACTCCACGGAAGAAAGTACTATTTCACACCCCCACCAAGCCCCTCCACAGTGAAATATCATAGGAGACTATATTAAAATCCTTAAAGGACAATAATGAAAGCAGACACTACTAACTCCCCATTACATAAACTGTTTTGATTATTTTTGTCTGAGTTAGAATGACATTCTTACTATAAGAAATAACTGCAGGGGAACAGACTCAGATTAGAAAATAGTCACCATCAGAAAAGTTACTTTTTTGTTTGGTTAATGGTGTGCATTCCAGAGTAAGCTGGTAGCAAAGTAAATCAAAGTTCAAAAAAAAAAATCTCAGACTTACGACTGCTTCCAAATTCTTCAAACAGAAGCTTCACTTTCTCCCACTCCGTGGAATTCTTCTTGTTGGGAATATCCAAAGGAACAAAAGCACTATAACAAGAAAGAGTCTTATTTACCCTAGCAAGACAAATATTAAAGATGTACTTCCAACTTCAGAAAATGGAAATATATTAATCCCTGCAGAAAAATTCTTTTAAGGTTAAGTTCAACAAATTCTAAAGGTAACACTTATTTAATTCACATTCCCCACATATGTAATATCTAGATCAGAGGTTATGTGTGAGCCTTTGCACAGTTAGGTATGAGGTCAATGAACAAATATTTCCAATTTACCACTCCTAAGCAAGGCAAGGCTCCTTAAAAGCATCATTAAAAGGTACACTAATCTAACTTACTAACCTGGTTCAACCCAGGTGTATTTTTATAAGAGTAAGTATCACTGAAACAGTTTAACTTATAACCCTCCATTTCTGAATGCTAGAATAAAATTCAAGGTTCCCACACCAAGTATTTAATTAAAGTTTGTGCCTATGTTCCACTACTACAACAGCACTTCTGCATTCTATTTCTTGCTTGGTACCTACAAACTAGAACATAAAAGGTTAATAAGCAGAGTAGAATCCACAGTAACCCATTTTATACACTCTTGAATGAAGATTCAGATAAATCCTGTAAAGGGGATAAATAACTACAGTTCTACTCCTTCTCAAGTTCCAAACAGTAATAAGGGCCAGACTACAGAATGCTGTAGCTAGAAATTCACACACTTCAGTCCGAAATAAGCAGGAATCTTTTACTCTGAACAGGATCCCTCAGTTAGTAGCCAACCAACCAGAAGACTATTCCACTTGGTCCTTTGGGCTCTAGCTTCACAGGTCGCAACAAAAGAAAGGCCTAGTTAACGTGACTAGATGTCTACTACAGCATCTATTCTAACACCAGTACTGCTCTACAGCACAGCTCATGCATTGCACCAATGCAATACAGAGCAATTTAGGCTAATCTTGCCACACACATTAAGCAAGAAAAACTTGACAGAAGTCTTAACTATTTTACTATGTTAAATAAATGGTTAATGGACCATAGAGGCTATCAGCAGAATGAGATGGTGATATGCTAAATAACTACTGAACTACCACCAGTACATTACAATACATCAGTCTACTGAGAGTGAGTGAATAGAGTACAAGTGCCAATACACCGTTGCACAGGTGTAACTGAGAACTCAGCTAATGCAATGGAACAGAACTGCTCAATAGGGTTACCTTACACTTGGAGCCCCAGGTACAAAAGATTTACAAAATATCAAACACTCTTTTTAAAGCACTTGTTGAGAATATTATTATCAAGGTATAGGCTATAGAACAGAAGTAATGCTAGACAAGCAATTTAAATACTAACATTTGGCAGAACTAGCACCACACAGGTCTTTTTTGATCCTTAAATCAAAGATCACCACTAGCAATTTCCAGCAAGTCAATTTCAAAAAGGCATTTTAAGCTGCTTCCCTTAAAAGAGTTCTGCTGTAACCTAAATACAATTCTAATGATAATACTTTCTGAAAACTTACAGAAATAATTAACTCTTAGAACACTAATGTAATGAGTTTAATCATGAACATCAATAGTCAGGGTAACTATTTTTATACTGAAATATTCATTAGCTTCAAATACTTTAATTCAAAAGTGGCTGCTGTATAGAGATGTCTTAATGAAGACTAATATCTCAAGCTCCTTGCCTCCAGCACACTGTAACACAGAATGGCTTCAGTTGGAAAAGACCTTCGAAATCATCCAGTCCCAACACCACTGTCAGAGGCAGGGTGTTACCATCCACTAGAACAGGATACCCAGGGCTCCAACCAACCTAGCCATGAACACTTCCAGGAATAAATAATAAAATATATTCAAAAAAGCAGATAATTAAGACAGGAAGGGCATTACAAGTAAGTTTAGTTCTGAATTTCTCTATGCTTTTCTTTCAATGATAAACAGCAAATAAGGGCTGAGAATTTGAGTGCTATTACAAATATGCACATTGTTGCCACAGTAAGATGCTTTATAACAAGATGCTGAAGTTAGAGTAAAAATATTCACATTAACAATTTAGACACCAGAATCTTCCTCACTGAGCGTGTCACCAACTTGGATTAACAGAAGATATCCATTTTTAAGAACAATTACATAGTTCTCTAATGAAGCAAGAGAAGTATTCAAGACTAAGCTATTGTTAAACTTCAAGCTTAATCCAGCTCTTGTGGCTCTGAATAACTCTTAACAGGAAAGAAGGTCCCTACAAGACATCTTTATCTTTAATAGAGACAAGTTTTGTATAGATCTATTAATAAAACAGACAGTTTGGTAAATCAATCAAGAAAACTTTTGTTCTGATACAAGGCACTAACTATATGAGCACAAGAATATAGACAAAGTCTATTTTACTAGGAAGTTAAATATTCCAACCCCTCTTGCTACTGCAAATTATACAGGAATCTATCCGAGTCCACTAAGCTTAGTCTTCCAAAGTTAAGTCTCATATGTAAGATTCCAGTATGCTTTAATGTTAACCTGACCCTAACCACATGCTGGCCTCTTAAAACCAGTGGAAAAAAACTCTCCTGCTACTGCCAATTTCTCTTCAGTTCCACATTAAATAAAGCCTCCCATGTTGAGGCTTCAGTTCCAATACAATTTTAGCTCACTCCAATGGCACTGGGACTTCAAATACCACTCTCCTCGAGCAGGCAATGAACCAGCTCCAAGATTTCACCACAGAAATATGAACATAAAACATTCAGATTACAGACATCCGCAATTCCTTGGTAACGAAACTAAAGTTCATATTTTTTCCTCTGTACAGCTCTTGTGTGTATCCTAAACTGAACTGCTCAGTCTTAAAGCTTCCCTTAAAGGAGTCAGTCAATAAATTGTTCTCCAGCAACATCCTAAATAATATGGATTCTTAACCACTGCCCAGGCATTAAGACAGTACTGTTATCCAAATATTAACTTAAAAGAAAGTAACTTCTTACTTGTAAAAGCAACAAAAGCTTCTGATTACAAACCAGAAATTCTACATTCCATATTAATATCTGAAGGAGTTCTGCTTCCCTGCAACAGATTTGGATCAGAATCTGAATTTTCAGAGAAGCATTTCTTTCTCTAACTAGCTTAAAGCCATAGTGTTTGGGCTGTGATTAATTTGCAGACAAGCTCACCGTTACATGGCACACCATCAAAAGAGGGTCACAGAAGCCACTGTAGTTTATAAATTCTGCATATTTTAAAGGAACAAGCAGAAGAGTAGAGGATAATTAGGACATCAAGAATCAAGTTCCAACCTACTGGAAATGAACTAATTTGCTTACTGACTCCAAAAATTCATATACTGGACACCCCTACTACAGGTACACCATATAATAAAGTAAATATGGAAAAGTTCCTATACCTGTAGTAAAAGCAAGCAATAAGAGAAACAGTTTTTTGTCAGAGCACTTACTATTTTTAGACCTTGGTTAAGCTAGCTGAACCTCCTTCTCCATCACCTTCTACAATAGTCAGTAACTTATTTCCAACTGAAAGAACACTAGAATTCTTAGAAACTTAAAGTGTTTTCGCAAGCTAGAAACAATTCTCAGAACAGCATGCAACAAAAAGCATTGACTTCACTGGTTTCTACTTCATATTTCAGAACTTCAACATGGATCACCTTAACATACATTCTGTCATGGCTACATTTTAAACAAATGCCAATAATACTTTTGTCATACAAAGTATAACTATGTCATATACAGCTCCACACTACATTCATTTTTTTTTTCCCCACAGAGCACTTCAATTTGGGAGACTGCTACCCAAATTCCTAAACAGCTTATTTGGGACATCCAGGAAAGCATGTGGTCATAAAGATGGAAAATACTAAAGGCACATATTAATGTATAACAGGGGAACAAAAGATATGTCAATACAGTCGTAAATAAAAGTTGCAGTCATCATGCTTTTAAAATGCTTATACTACACAAGAAGGCAGAACTCAGAAGTCTAAGAACCTCCACAGTTGAGGAAAAAACATTTTAGTTTCTAGTTAAACTCTTGCTTTTCAGATGTACAACACCCAGACTATATAAACCCTAATGGAGATTAGATATTGATTACATAGATTGAGTGCATATAATCTACCCTCTTACTCTGGCATAGAAAAAAGTTCCATTTAGGGTTCTATATTGTGTCACCTGTTAGTATTCAATACATAAATACTTACCCAATTAAGAGAAGAACTGCACAAATTGTGATGAATCCCAGAGTATATTTGAGTGCAGTTTTAACCTGCTATATATTAAAAAGAAAGTTAATATATTAATGTAAAATAAATCCAAAGGGATTTGTCCAGCAGGTTATTACAGAGTATAATTAGCACAAGAGGTGATTTATAAAAGAACTTCAAAATAATCAAGTATACTAAAAAGTACACTTGTTCGAAGCAATAAACTCACAGAAAATTCTTACTATCAAGATTTTACACTACTGCTTATTATGACCATTATTTTAAGTCTTCTCTCACATTAAGATCACAAACGAATGCATTTGAAAGTGACTGTGATTACTGATTAAAAGGCAAATGTTTCCTAAATAATTTAGAACACAACAGCTTATGGCATGCAATTGTGATCCTTGGAATACCATGGGTGGCAAAAACCTTCAGTGTATTACACTGACACAACCAAGTGTAAGCTGAAGTTAAATTACTGCCTACTTTCACAAAATGCAGTAATATACTCATTTAGTTTCTACCTCAGAAGCAGTATAATCCACTTGTCTTAACCCATTCAAAATTTATTCCCAGAACTTAAGGAAAATCTGCTATGCTTTTAGCTTCCTTTGCTACAGGGCTTTGCTACAGACAACTTACTGAGCATGTGTTGCCATCATCTTCTTCCTTCTCCTCATAATAGAAATAGACAAATGGTATCCACAGAAAGACGCAGAATAATATGATGGAGTATAAGGCTAGGAGAAAGATTTTAATTAAGTAAAAATACGAAGTTAGACTGATACTTCATTTACTTCATAGCAACCCAAAGTAAAGAATGAAAGACTAGTTTCTTATTCTAGATCTCAATTTCAAATGTTGAAAAGTTAAAATTTAACTGCAAATGACTGCCTTTTTTAAAACTCAAATGACTTTTAGAATTAACTCTTCAGGCAACCTATTTCAGATCAATCATCAACGCAGCAATTACAAAAAGACGCACTCTCCTGCATGCAGGTGACGTATGGAACTAACATGCTAGGGGAGAGGTAATAATTGTATTTTTTCCTTTTTCCTAACTTAATTTTGTGATCACATCTCACAAATGAGAGAGATAGATCTTGTAGAAAGTGTATTCAGAGAACCCAAGTAACAAACATTTTCTGGTTTGTTCCCAAACCCTCACATTCATCAACAACAAAATTCAGTCCTAAATACCAGTATGTGAACATTCAAGAATGCACTCAGCTCTAGAACTGCTTCAATATTGTGACTGCTTCCAGGAACCACACCTCACAAATCAAATGATCTCTTTTTTCATTTTAAAAGAACAAGCTGCATTGTGCCAGTAACTTACTGAAGTTATAATTATCATTAAAAAAACAAAAACAAAATAATCAACCTACAGAGGTCACTGCAAGCACAAAAAACACCCTGCTCATAAGTTTACATCTATATTATTAGCTTCAGTATAGTTTATATATATATATGGCATAGCCATAAATCACATAACAGAACTGGTCCGTGTTTCTTCCAAGGTGATCAAGGAAGATTCAAATCTAAAAGAATTAGCTATGAACCGAGTGAAAAAAGGCTACCACTACAGAAAACACCAGTACTACCTAAAACCACTATTACTACAGTTACTTCTCTTCAGCTCAGGCTTCTGACACTAAACTTAACTTTGAGTTCAAACTGCTGGTGTTTAGAGATTGAGCTCTATTTAATAACTTACATATTTGTTTTTACTTAGTCTTCAGAAAAGATGGGGCTTATAGTATGCTTTACATTATAGAACTGTTTCCTGACATCTTCTGTAATTCTTCCAACTAATATCCAGTTTTCTAAGCTTTTCTGATGATCTACAGTATATAGCAGATGACTATTACCAACAGACACTCAGCTAAACTAATCATCAGTTAAATTATTTTTGTTGAAGTCATTCAATTGGATATTTAGATCTCCTGAATTGCAATATAGTTCACCCAGCCTTTAAAAGTTTTTAAAAAGCCATTCATACCAGAACCATCTGAGCACCACACAGTATGACAAAGTTTAATTCTGTACAGAAAACACTTCTAAAAAGAAGTATTTTCAAGTACTGCTCTCAACAGTATCATGTTTAGCTTTTCCAAGGACTGTCACAGGTGTTTGGCAAGTTAGTTGACAAAAAGATTATAGTAAGGCATTTCTCCAAAATTAACTTCCTAGCTGTGTATGTGTTACCTTTCAACTAACACAGTAAAGTAACAAGTTTAAGCTCAACTCAGAAGGAATTCCATAAACCAAAAATCCGTATGGAAGACGCAGCAATTCAATCCCATGATCATGTGAATACTCAGGAGTTTGTGCACCAAATAAAAACAGCTGAATTAGTGCCAGTTTAAAATTCTACAGTAAAGAAAGTCCAATAGAACTACCTATAGTAGTTCTATAGGTACATCATTTTTCCAATACATTACAAGATATAAAAAGTTCATCTCCATATCATTCAAAAAACAAATAAGATAGGAATGTATTTAATTCTTACTGAATGTACATATTGCTACTAGAAATTCTAACTCCTTCAAACCCATTTCCTTGCCCGCATCCAGTGGCTCACAAGAAAATATACAGATGTTCAAGGTAATGTCTGCGTTCCAGAATATTTAAATCAAATTCAGATTCAAGTGTAAACAGCTCTAAATAGAATATTATAAAGCTCCTGACATCCTAGATTTCACAACTTTGAGTTCACATCTAAGACTCACTGCACAGCCAATTTAAGCAGAGTAAATTACTGTCCAGATTAGCATTAACAAAAGTTAAATTGCTTCACTTTTTGTGAAGCCATAGTTAATCCAATTTAAGTTCTAATCAATGTTCCCATCCTATTGTCACCAGGAATTTATCAGATTAGGAAATCTATACTTGTTAAACAGCACAGTGAAAACAATAGAAAAGGATTTAGCCTTGCTTTTGTGCAACCAGAAGTACAGTTCTGAAAAAAAATGAAGATAAAGTCAGGTATAATGAAGAATAAAACCTTTTAAAGATCCCAACAATCCCTCACATCAAGATGACTTTAAAATAATTTGAGGCAAAGTACTACCCATCTCTTTTTGTATACACTTCCATTAAGTAGAAAAAACAAAATCTTTCAACTAGTTGAAAGAATAATTTGGAGCAATGGAATTGTATTTAACAAGTTACCTCCATAGTTGTGATCAGTTTTAAAGGAAAGTAAACCCAAACATTAAAAATGCCACTTCTCAAAGAATGGAGCAAGACACAGCTACTGATCTTGATCTGGAAAGGCTAAGCTACATCTGACTAGATATGTATATTCAAATCAGCAAGATAGAGCAGAAGAGTTTTCGACAAATTGATTAAACTAATCAAAAACAAATTTAACAATAGTTGCAAACAAGAACATTAACGTCTATCTATCTAGTCTTCACATTACTCATAGAAGGGTGAGGAAACCTGATTGCAATGGCTTAGTCTCACTCTAGATTATATCAAACTGTGCTATTCATACACAACTCCAACTCGAGCCTTACACATTCTAAAGAAGAGGCTGCTAGCTATTAAAGTACTGGAAGAATCTAATAAGCAAAACCTTAAAGAAATTAATGAAGTGTTGTTGTTCCTGCAGTTCTCAATACAAATCTGAGAAACCATTCTCTAACAGTCTGTACAGACCAGAAATAAATGTGGTCAGGCCAATAGTACTTCAAGTCCAGTACCATCATCCCAAGAGTCGAAACAGGAGATAGAGAAGTCATGCAAACTGGGTGACTTTATGCAGCTTCACTTTTTAACTCCTTAAATAGCCATGGATACTCATTACGTCTACAGGCTTTCTATTCAGAACTAGTCCATTCCATGCAAGCAAATGACATTGAAGACAACATAATCAGTCTTACTGCTAGCTTAACGCAGTACTGACAAGCTACTACACTTACATTTGGAGAAGTAGCAAGTATAAATGGACACAGACTAATCTGCTTGTACTAGGTCATTTCCCTTACGCTCCACCCCTTCCATCCATGGAAAATCTTCCACTTCCCTCCCTTGTCTAAGAAATATGTCCAATTTAGATTTTTCTTTGCAGTATTCAGCCCAGATTTTTAAAATCATGCAGCATGAGCTGCTTAGAATCACACAATGCTTTGGGGTGGAAGGGACCTTTAAGATGATCTAGTTCCAACCCTCTGCTACAGGCAGGAACACCTCCCTCTATACTAGGTTTCTCAAAGCCCCATCCAGCCTGGATAAGGCTTTTAGATTTGTCCCCTGCACTTCACAATGCAACAACAAAAAAAAAGCATTCCTGACTCATTTAAGGAATTAGCAACAACTCCACTACACAGCTGGATCATGCTTCACAGCTAAAGATAAAATATGTAGTTTAATTATGTACTGTATAATTAAAGCTAAAACTACTACTTTGGTATGACTATTTTTGGACACAAGGTAGACAAAGCACATCAGCATCTCACACCAATACAAAAGAAATAGAATCATGAGCATTTACTTGATTATACAAATCTCAGTGATTGTCAAGTGGTAAAACACCTCTTACAGGAGTAATAGTTCCAGTTTCTCTCTCCCCCATCCACCTGTTATATTAACATACCTTTGCACCATCTCCAGTATGCTAGACCTTGTGCTGGGTCATCTTAGCTCACCACACTGGCAGAAAAGACAACTACAGCAGTGACTTCAAAATTACTCAGAAAACTGATAGTCTACTCAAACACATAGAGCCTCCATCCTTGGAGATGTTCTGAATTGAGCTGGCAACTTGCATAAACACACCACTGCAAGGGGGGAGGTGGGGGGGGTTGAACTAAATGATCTCCAGAGGCCTCTTTCCAACTTCAGCACTTCTATGAGTCAAAGTGAATTTCAACTAATGTTGAAAGCTTGACTAGCAAAGCACAAGCATCCAGCAAATGCCAACATTGGCCCAAGCAGAAAGGTTAAAAAAAGCACACTGTTGGAAATTGGACCCCTTCTGGCATGAATAGCACACTCCAAGTTCAAGGCAGCATCTAGCGTCAGGTGATACTTCTTGCGCTATAAGCTATTTACTACAAAAACAGAGCTAATTCCAGGTGCACATAAAGCTTTTTGTGTCAACTCAACTGTGAAAGTAAGCAGCCTCATATACCTATAATGGCACATGTTGAAGGTTCTGCAGGGAAGACCTCAGTAAATACACAGGCACAGAGTAAGAGCTCCAGGCAGCTCATAAGCCTACCTGACAAGTAGTCACCTAAGCTGAGTAATAATCAACTTCAGCAGCAGCTTTCTATCCCACAACCATGAGCTTAAATCTCACTTTCTTCAAATAATGCTTCACTAAAGTAATTAAAGCAAATACAACACAACAGGAGTTGCATTACAGTCTCAAACATTAATCATATAATTATCAATTCTGAGACAAGATGCCTGAACGCCTACCTGTGCAGCCTGGTCTAGGGAGTTACTTTGGCAGGGGGCACAGACACGATCTCTAGAGATCCCTTCTAATCCCTACAATTTCGTGATAACTCAACATCCAGAATTTCTGGTCCACCACAAATTCCCTGCTGGCATTTACCCTTAACTTCAGTCTAGATGTTTTCTATAGCAATTACTGGCTTTCATTCCCAGACAAAATTTGTTACTACAACTTGGTTGTAACTTTATTTACATGCACTAGCATGTTGTCAAAAAGTCACGTTACCATACTAAGGTTACAGGGCAATAACAAAAACTGAAAAGCAAGTTTAAAAGCAATTTTGCCTGTTTCTCCAAAGCAAGATCATTTTAAGCAAAACCCTTCCTTTATTAAGTAAATCCTTAAACCTAGCTACTCAAAACACCTGAGAAGTAAACACTGACAAAAGCTTTATACCTCCTAAGAGAAAGCTGCTTTTCCTAAAACAACTTCATTTAATTTAGTGAAAACAGAAAAACAGTTTTCTTTATATTACACCACAAAGGAAACCTGAAGATTCAGTAAAATGTCTATCAGCTCAGGACAGCAGACTGATCTGATATTCAAATTTTATTGTTCAGTTTTAAGAGATTAATATTTTTCATCAGCTCAAAGAAGTCGCTTAAGGCAAGCAACTAATTGCTTGTTGTTCTACCCGCTAAAAGGCTTTTTATTCCCTGGAAAGCTAGCCTTCAAAAATAATCAGAGGTTTTGCAGCAGAAAGCAGTCAACAAAGTGTGATCCTTCCCCCCACTCCCTTCTCATGTGACCTTGTGGCATAACTGTCTGACTTACTATTTCACATCTATCCACAACAGTTTTCTCTCTGATCTTGTGCAGATTTAAATTACTGAGGTTCAACTTTTGCTTCAAAACATTTTCGCCGGGTTGTATCTGAAACTTGAAGCAGTATCACTGCAAAAGGGGAGTCACTATATTGCCAGCACAATGACAGTTCCTATCAGAGGAATTCCAAGCAATCTTCAGCAAGAGTGAGTTTTCTTCCATTTAATACCACATCCATACAAAGACAACAATTAGAATCAAATTCAGTAGTTTTCCTCAAGTAGTTATTGCAATAGTCTCTTCATAATGTTTTGATGTGTTATCTACTGCTGCGCCTAACTGCACTCACATGCTGCTAGAAGAAATGTGGACACGGAAAATACACTCACTAGGTAGAAGAAGCCAGAATATATTTGAAATTTGGGAAGACTTCACACAGAGTACCCAAAGTAAGTACAGTCCCTCCAGATCCCTTAGAAACTACAGTATATGATCAGAAATCTCCTCCATCACAGAAACCATCTGCTTTTCCAGATGGCAGCATATACTGGTGCATAGCATAAGACAAATGCTACTACTATGCTTAAAACAGTACTTTATGTGCTCCCTTATTTCCACTGAAAAAGTGAGTTCTCTAGGTCTTCTGAAATAACTTGTAAATGTGTTCCTTCCCAAATATACTCATATCTTACAGAAGATTTGTTAAAGCAATTTTTAAGCAAGACAGTAGGGACAAATAGCTGTCAGTTAAAATCAAGAAAATTGACACAAAGCAATGAATATCAGATGTGTATCACAATACTTGTTTGAAGCTGGACAGTTCAAGTTTAGAAGTGTGCCAATACTATAAGAACTTACATTCTAGAACAATGCTTAGAGAGGGTTTTTTTGTTTGATGTCACTCCACAGCATTTGTGATATACTGCTCACAAGTCCTGCACAGCATTTAGCATGCCTTCTGCTAAAAGAAGACTACAAAAACATACAGCTTTAACTTCTACCCACTGCTTCCTGGACACCCAGATCTTTAAGTCAATTATGCAGTATCAAAAACTTGCATTAAAAACTCACTCTGGGTAAATTTTCACTCAATTTTTAAAATTATGAACCACTATACAATAATTATCGGAGACTTGAGAAAATACTGCCCATTAATAAATAGAAATGAAAACCCAAAAGTGTGGCCTATAATGTAAAACTGACTCAGATACTGCAGCAGCATTTAGCAGACAGTCCTGAACACACTACAGTTATCAGACACTTAACACATGTAGGTCAAGAGGTCTATCTCACAGGAAGATGGAGATGTCATCTCTTCACAACTCAGAACGCTTTATCAAACTCCACTGAACACCAAGCTGATTCTAATAAGAGGGCTTTACTTACTGCAAGAACAATAACAGAACAACCCTAAAGCTACTGCGAATTGTTTGTCTGATTACTGTGGTACAGAGCAAAGAACCATTAGGTGATTTGCAATTATAAACCTTTCTGAAAACAGGTTCCCTTCCAAACACAAGCTGACATGCTGTTTTAGAGCATCTGCCAACCTCTGATCACTCTTCAATCACTTAAGTACTGGCAGACCTCTCCCATTGCTGCTGGTTTTATGAGAAATAATACAAGTCACTATATCATTGAAGCAATTAGTGAACTGTTTTCCTAAGCTAGACTTTTAGATTCACTTCAAAATAGAGGTATTTCAAGCTCAATTCAAAATTACCTCATTCTTCTCTCTAGCAAGACACAACCACTCTTCCAAAGAAATAATCAGGCCAAGCAACCTACCAGCTAGGTATGTAAAAGTCTACCAATTACATTAAAAAAAAAAACAGAACCCAAACACTTTCCTAAATTTAAAGATGCTTTCTCTGAAAGATTCAATACAGGCAGCAAAACAGTGATATACAGTACAACCAGTTGGTAGGTTTAAGACACTGCCCTTCAGTTTAAGTTACAAGTGCAGTAATGCTACAGGAGGGATGGAAGATCTATAAACTAGCTGTCAGCACTCTTTCTGGAGGGAGAAGAAAGCATTGGCATTCACACGTATAATACTAGGACTAAGTACAAAAGGAGACTTCTGTCTGGTCATCCCTTTATTTTAAAGCACATCAAGACTAAATTATTAAACAATGCAAAAAATTGAATTATGTTACAGAAGCCGTTAAAGTTTATCCTTCTCAGCTGTCATTCCACTGTATTCTGCAGCAGGGGACTTGACCAGACAGACAAGAGAATCAGTAAGCTGTGTTTATGTGCAGGAATGATGCCATCTTCTGAAAAGCCACTTACTACTTCAAAGTAGTTGCATTTATAAAAATGCAGCAATTTCTCAAATTAAAAGTTATGCAAGAAAAATACTTTAAAACATATTTAAATCTCTACCACCATCTGGAGGATATACTATGAAATAAAATAGTCCTGCCATCTACCCGTGCAGGTAGACCAAAAATCAAAAGCTTCAAGGTTCTTCAGGCTTAACCTTGAATTCATCTTGCTTTAAAGAGAGACCTTAATCTGCACCATTTAGTGTAATTTTAAATACAAATGAAATAAGCCAAGTTCTTTGGTAACATCAGATAAGAATTATAAGTAACAACTTGCTTCAGTAGGTACAGTGCTTCCTGCACTGTAGTTTAACAAAGGTGACTTTCCAGAAATCCTGAACTAGAAGGAGTTTGACAATCCCCTAACAACACTGCATCTTAATGTAGACAAAAGCAAAGTATAATAGTGACTACAGGTTCTAGTAATCTAGTAAAACTGAAATCCAAAAGATACTAAATGAGGTTTTGTGTCTTGGTAGCACTTCAAACAGAAAGCAAAAAAAGTTAAGCTTTCCTCACAAAAGTAATGAAAATCAACTTAATTTAATTAGCATTACAAGCCAACCTATAGAATTTAGATTCCCAAAAAAAGTTCAAAAGCATCCATAAACATACCTTCTAGTACAAAACCTACCTGCCTTGTAAGCACTACAGAAGCAATATAGAATGTGGGAGAACAATGCTAGCTGAAATCCTGGCAGAGAGCAGGTAATGCAGTTACCTAACTATAAAAATCAAATTCTACATTTATAAAATTATTCAACTGGCTGTTTTGAACTGGAAAAGCTCATGTGAACTTTTACAAGCAAGAGTTCATATTTCCATAATTTTCACCCAAGATTATTCCTTAAGTTACTCAGTAATAAACTGAAAGTAACCAGTCTGAATCAATAATACACTTGATTCCAAGTATATAATTGATTTCAGGCATTTGTGGCCTGTGAAGTGTTTCCCAGTCCTCCAAGCCAGGATTAACACTTTTGTTAGCCTACTTAATGGAAATACATTCATCAGTTTCATAAATCTATACACACAGTCCAGAGAGAAGTTTGAAGTCAATTCACATGATGATACATGAAACAAGTGCTTAGCAATGTAATAGGAATAGGAAGCATACAGAAAGTGATTCTAGTATTTTATAGAAAAGAAAATTCTTCCATGAAGTTTGCTTATACAGCTCACTTAAAGCCACACATGTTACTTATAATTTCTACTTTTAGGTTTCACTCAGCAAAAAGCTGATTCTAGTTTGTGACCATCACCATGAGGCAATACATATTCTGTTACTTAAGAAGTAGTCTACTATTCAGAATCAATTACTTCCTGACATAAAAAAATAGTCAAGATAGCCAATCAAGTCTTAGTAGAATAAAAAGTAATTATTCCTCTTCTGAATGGGTACCACTGAGCAAGGCACTCACTTCACTCCAGTTGTCATGTGCATCACTCCTCTGTAACCCTAGCAGATGCTTTTTCTAATAACTAAAAAACTGATTTAAAACTACACAAGTTTAGTTAACATGTACTTCATAAAATCTGACTTCAGTTAACTTCTTGCTTCAGTGTTGCTTAGAATTACCATCTGTGAAGTAGTCTACACACACTAATTTACAGTAGCCCTTTGTTTTGTATCAGTAGCTGCTGACTAACTAATGGTACTGTTACACGTGTTCACAGTTGCACTAATTGGACATACAACACAAGTTTCACATTGCTGCATATTTTCAGTGCCACAAAAACTATATGAAAGCTAAGACATCCCCTAAATGGATCTCTAAATACACAAACAATACAAATCAACAACACAAATTACAATAAATAAGACCTATCTAGGAAAAAACTAATGGCTTAAGTATGCTTGCATTTTTAGAGGGGCTGGTGAATGCAAAATCTCTAAAATGGTCTAAATGTAAGGCTAGTGTGTAACCAAACAGAAATAATCCAGTACAACTTCTAATAGTTTTAAGTAAAGGCATGAAGCTTTTAAGTGATGGATCCTATTAACTGTAGAAGAAGAAAATTAGAAATACTTACTATAGTATCCATAAAGTACAGTGTCTTCAATTTGTCTTGAAACATTAGCATCAGCCCAGTCCTAATAATAAAGAATAAAAGCATTTAACACCAAACAAAAGAAGAATTTTATGCTCTTTTAACTGAAATGAAAAAAAAAAACACATTTCAAATGTGTAAGGAAAAGCAAGCATTACGCACCCAGTCAGTTGCTTTTAATCACTGGAATTTAAGTTGAACTAATGCACAAACACAAATTTGATTAAATATATGCTGTATTTCAGGAACAGATACTACAAGCATCCAACATATCTAACTGACAACATCGTTAGTCTCAGTTCTAACCCTTTTCTTTCTGCTCTACTGGAATAGTCCAGTAGACACTGGGAGGGACACTATCAAATCAACTTCACAATGAGTGTGTTACTATTTCCTCTCAATAAAAATGTTTCACATTACTAAGATTGGGAATTGCTAAAAAAACAAGCCCAAAATTCCACATGGGGTTGACACTCACAACAGTGGTATCACAGCTGGGGAACAGCTTTTCAGAAAAAGGTTATGCAATAAAAGTTTTCTAGATGCAATTCAAGAAGGGTAGAGTGACATTTGCATAGCATCTGCTTTGTTAGATTTTCAAATTAGGAAGAACAGTTGATCTTGTAATGATGGCTTTTTAAGGTATCAAAGCTACTTTTTTCAAGTAGATTATTAATAGCCTACAAAGCCCCTTAACTTATGACTAGGTCTATAGTATTACAAATCCTGTTCCTACATGTTCCTACTGTATTTAACAATGCTACAAAAGAATCAAGCAATTAAGAAAACAAATGCATAGACAGATATAAGAATGTTATCTCTAAACAAGTAACTGTATAGGATGCTAGCAAAGGTGCAAATGAGAAGAAATGGAGTAAGCCAAATCTGGTTTATGAAGGCTTTATTAAATGATCCTCTTTCTGGCATGTTGTGTGTCAAGTTGTTTCAGCAGTTAAGCAACAACTCCCACAGCACTTTAATAAAGGGATTTCTTAAGTTATCTGACTGTAGGCAGCATTTTCACCATATTAAAATTTAGATAGATCTAAGTAGATATGAGAACAGAAAACAGTTTTGTAATACGTTCTGCTGCAGTTTAGAAGCTTTTCTAATTCATCTAGTTTAAACCACTGCCTCCTTTCTCAGAAGTTCAAACAGAAAGTTCCTTTAAAGGCAGCTTTAAATCAACTTTTTTTTGTCTTTACACAGAAGATGGTGAGACACAGCAGCCCAGAGAGGTGTCAGCACCCCATCCTTGGATGGGCTCAAGGCCAGGGCAGACCAAGCTGGTAGAGGGCAGCCCTGCCCACAACAGGAGGATTGGAACTAGATGGCCTTTAGAGGGCCCTTTCAACCCAAGTGAAGATGATGAGATTGAAACATAAAGCCTAATACAAGACTTGAATTCCATAAACACTGAAGTAAGCTTCAAAAAACCTAATCTAGAACTGTTAAATTCCTATACTTCAAATTCTTACACTTCAAATTCCTACATATATTTTTTTCAGATTGAGAAAATCAACTTTTTCAGTAAAAGTGTAAAAAGTCATGTACTAATATAGTACAGATGTAATATGGGAGAGAGCACACTCCTTAAGGAAAGCACAAGGTAAATTTAAGTCAACATTTATTTTATCAGATTTACTTTCTCTCAGAAGTGAGTAAATACCCATGCAACATGGATTTGACATACCACACACATTATAGATGACAGCCTGTTATATCAGGAAATCAGTACCACCTTCCTTCATGTTAATGTACTAAGATCTCCCGTGAACCACTTGACATTGAACATCTAAAGTTAGATGATAAGCCAATGGGATTTTAGAAAAAAAATTATGTATACTTTTTCTTAATCTGAAAAAGGAAAGCATGAAAAAATTCTCTCAGAAGGGATAGATGCAACACTGCCAGATGTCAAATGCTTGTTACAGACACAATAAGCCCAGTCTTCAGAGGCTGCCCCTAACAGCATTTCAGTAAAAAAAAACTCTAGGCATTTGTATGATCATTAAAGAATTTGACAGTAATAAGTTGAGAATATTCACACAGAATATTTAAGTGTTTAATTTGCTCAGTGTTAAAAAGAAACGCTGCTTTAATTATGCCTCAGGGAAAAGCAGTAATACATGGCACTACTTACTTTCAACTAGGTCTTACAAAAAAAAGATTTCTTAGAATATGAAATTCAAAACTTATATCAAGAAAGAAAAATTTTTTTAGTACTACCATTGCTCAAGTGGCCCAGCCACTTTACAAAAAGAGCTAACTACTAACTGAAGTACAGTCGCACTTAACTGTTAAAAACCAAAAGTTCCTCCTCTAACTTCAGAGAAGAATTAGTAAGATTGATAATGAAGACATAGAACACTGAAACATCATAATTCTTTTAATTTCATTGCTTGAATTAAGCTGTGTACCAGGTCACAGTATTAGACTAGGAAGCATACAGTACAGCATAGTAAAATAAAGGTGCCATCACATGTGAACATAGGTAAAGATACAAAATTCTACTTCACAACAGCATATAAATACACCTGACCCTCAACTTCTCACAAGAAAAATCTGTAATGCAAACCAACTTACAGGTAGGGCATATCTATTACATCAGCTTCCATTGAGCTGCTGAAGCTCTACTTAGTTTTACACAAGCTAAGGAAGTAAGAATTTTTACTCTTAACAGAAAGTCATCCATATGCATACCTCATCAACAATTCAGAAGCAGTAACAACTTCCCCTGAAAGGTCTCAAAAGCTAAGGACAGCAGCGTCCTTGTCAGAAGGCAAACACTGCTACCCAGACAGCATCACAGCTTTGACATTATTAGCAACAGCACTAGTATTTCTCAAATTGAAAGGCACATTAATTTATTGGACAAGCACACAGAGGACTCTGCTGAGAACTAACATATCAGGAGAGCCTCTAGGTCCAGCCTGTTTTCTTTTCCACCCACTATGGCCCAAATTTACAAGATACATAGCAAATGCATCAGAATTACAGCAGACTAAGAAGGTGAGATCTTGCTATGGCCCTCGGGGGCACTGTAAGATGGAAATGTGACAAATTCCCTTAAGACCTCCTTAATTCAGGCCTTCTACACTGCTCTGCTGCACTTCATTTTGTTTGTTATAATTTAACAAGAATACATAATATCACCTGTAAACCATCTGTAACAATTTAAGATGAAGGCATCAAATTCTATGTATGTGCAGTGGGTATGATGGCCTAATTAAGCAACAACTCTTAATTACTCCTTAACAGAAGCCATGCTGAAGAATCCAGGAATTTTAAATACAGTCAAAAACATTCGACGATAGCAAATTAGTAAAAGGTTGCCACGTAAACATAATATAAAAAGATTAAGTAAACTGGAACTGTATTTTCAACACTAAAACAGAAAGCGTTTGTGGGAGCTTTTATTAAATACAATGACAAAATTTAGCCATGAAAAACATTTGCTTCCCTTACTAGTATGACTCAGAGGCATCTCCCTTGCTTTCCCAACAGCTGCATTCAGTTAATGACTGATGTCAAGGTATTCAACTACAACAGTACTACTCAAACCACAACAGATAACTTCCCCAAACAAAAGGAGTAGAAGCTGATCTGACATTTTAGACCTTCCACACACTGTGGTGAAGGAATGGCTTTCAATTTCATTTTGTCCCTCTTAAAGGGGACATTTCTACCATCACTGCTGGACTCCACAAGAACTTCACAAGTATCCCAGTAAAGACTGTACAACTCTCAGCAAGAATATCATGACAGAGCTTAAAGTGGTGCAACATCACAGGTGTCAGTATGTGACATTTCATCATAGGCAGGTGAAGCTGTCACCCTGCTCATTAGTCTCACCCAAAGCTTAGCCAACAACAGGAAGACAATGCTAAAGCCTGCAACACAAGTCATAGCATGGCTAGATATAAAAATACCTTAGCATCTAGATCACAGATCTTCTAGCATGTTACCACAAAAAGTGAGACAGCCATGATTTTGACTGATGAAAGTATCACTAGAAACAAGCACATCTCAGTCCTACCTACTACCATGAACATTTTGGACAGTAACTTATTTCATAACTAATTCCTACTCAGGACAGGAAATATCTCAGTAAACTCCTTCCTAGAATAAAAAGGCTTGGAAAAGGCTTGGAATGGGTGCCCCGGGTTTGTCTTCTGTTTGCTTGCATGTTTTGGTTGGGGTTATTATCTTGGGGGCTTTTTTTGTAGTTTGTTTTTTAATAGCTACATGAGTTTCCCAAAAGGCAGAAGTACATAACAAAATGGTCTGAAAAAGGATCTACCATGAAAGAGATGGGACTTCACTAAAGAGATAACTGAATTTTTAAAGCTCAGGATGATAAGCAAGGTTTGCAAGTGTTTAATCTATGCTAACTTAAAGCTCATAGCCTTTAATTTCACTCAGCAGCAAAAACCTCACACATTTCAAGTGTAAGAGTTCTCACCATCTCCCCTGCCTTGTGCTGTCTCAGCAGAACAAGCATATCAATGATGACATTCAAGTAATCCTACTGATGTAGGAAAGCATGCTTTAAATATTTCAGTTGTAAATCATTACACAGAATTGTAGCTGGGCACACAAGATCTCAAGTCTTCAAACTGGAGTGAGGTTTTCTGCTCCTACATGCTCGTTATCAAACCAAACAAGCTTTCAGAACAAATCAGCTCTAACTGTATGAGTTGAAGCCTGCTGCTCAAGAAAATACTATCAAAGAGAATAGCCAAACCCTTCAAGAGTAAGTGCAGGTGAGTACTAGTCAAACTTAATTTACAAGGCAATTCCTAAGTTCCTCTGACCAGCACTAGAACAAAAAACCTGTTTCCCTGCTTAGCAACATTATAAACAAACAGAAGTAATCACTGCTTCCAGAAAAGGTACTAGGCACTGGTTTTTGCACTCAGTCCCTGTAGATTCTTTCCGGGTAACAATTCTGTACAATGAACTTCAACATACATAGGAACAATCACAACCAAGTGCATGCATCACTACTTTTTTCCAAACGGACTACATGGTTACTGTGCAAAACTTTTACTGCCAAAATTGTCTTTATAGCAAATTAATTGAGCAAAGTCAGTAATGCAGATCTCATAAAATACAGTGAGACATGTAGTAAGACACCCTGTGCTACACACATACTTGTTTTAAGGGGTTGCCCAACTTCCCCTGAAAAAAACTGACTTAAAACTCCACAAATAGCTAATCTCACACTCAACATTTCAGGTAGATTAAGAATTATACAGATTCACTATGTTAATATTTCAGCACCAAAATAAATCTTGGAAAAACAACTGAAATTTGAGTTGCTAATAAGCAAAGCCATTACAGTGTAATGAAAAGCAATATTTACAAGATGTGTTTAAAGTCAAAGAGTGATATACGCATCCCTTCTAACACAAAAAAAAAGAAATAAGTGTCTGGAAACATGTAGCATCTGGGGATTCTTAGAGAATAAAGTACGAAGTAATAAAGAGGGGGACACTACTGTATTTGCATTGCCAGTACCCAGAAACCTCAGCACCAGCACTAATAAAGGTCTAAAACACTTGGACATATCAAGTAAGCAAAAAAAACCACCATGTTCTTAACACAAGAGAGCTGCCTCTTTCAAAGAGACAATTAACATCTCCAAAAATGCATACCTTAAATGTACCATTTTGATTTTTCATGTATGAAACCAAGAAGATATCCACTGGTAGTAGTGCTGATGAAATTAGAGCAACTGCCAACGCAAAAATAGCTGTTATGGTAGAAATTACTTCACTTTCTCGTCGACTCTGATACTTGCGTACATAAACCCAGCAGAAGATCAGAATAGCCTGAAAAACACAGCGAAAGACGGTTATGACTAACATAAAAAGGGACATCAGAAAACAGCTGCTAAAGTCAGACCCTATACCAGGACTGGAAAATGTGAAAACAGGTTGAGGGAGCCAGACTTGTTCAGTCTACAGAAGATAATGCTCCAGGGAGACCACACTGCAGCTTTCCAATATTTCAAGGTTGATTATAAACAACAAGAAAATTGACTTTCTACATGGATAGACAGGATGAGGTAGAATAGTTTCAAACTATAGAAGGGAAGACTTAAGTTAGATGTCAGAGAGAAGTTTTGTTACTCAGAAGGCAGTGAGAAATCGGCACAACTGCCCAGAGAGCTGTGGGTGCCCCATCCCAGGAGGGGATGAAGGTCAGTTTGGGTGGGGCCCTGAGCAGCTGAGGGACAGCCCTGCCCACAGCAGGGGTCCCCTCCAAATCAAACCATCCCACGTTTCCACAATTCAACAATCAGGACGCCTACTCATCTGAGCACCAGCTTCATTATACGCAATTCACTCCTTTCACCTTCAGCACCAACAAGAAGCGCCGGTGCTATAGATAACAGGACAGCCATACAGCCTCAGCCCTGGACTGTTTTGACTTATAGCATTACGACAAAGCACTTATCAGGAACATCCCGAGACAGCACCAGGCAGAGGCACGGCGGGGAAGCAGCCGGGCCGAGCCGGGGCTAACAAGGGGCGCGAAAGGAAAGTGAAAGAGGGAACGCGGAGGTCTGCTGCTCCCACAAGGAAGGGGACGGGGGGAAAACCATTCCCAAAAGGAGGGGGAAAAGGAAAACGAAGGGAGATACTGAGAGGCCGAAGGGTCCGAGAGGGGCAGCCGCACGACCAGCCGCGGAAAAAAAGGCCCGAGAGAGCTCCGCTCACCAGCAGCGCGAGGCCGAAGAGGCACCATCCCGTCAGCAGCTCGGAAGCGGCTGCCGCCATCTTCGACCCCGTCAACAGCGCTCAGCCCGCCCCAGCAGGCGGGGCCTTTAAAGAGGCGCGGCCACGCCGCCATGGGGACGGGGCGGGTGTCCTGCGGGGCGGGGCAAGGGGAGCGGGACGCCGGGTGAGTGGTGAGCTGATGCCAAAAGCAGTTGTGGGACAATTGTGGGAGCAGGCAATAATGGGGTTGAGATTATTCCACGTCTCAACACAAAGGACATTCATTGTATGGGCAGCTGGAACTTGTTCATGTAGATTCTGACTGCTTGGATCTGTTTTCTAATTCAGTTCATTTGTCCACCTTGCACCATTCATTTCTCAAGCATTTATATGGTTAAACCACTATGCTGTCCACCTTTGCTTCTGTATTATCACTGTTTAAAGGGATTTATAATGGTATAAAGTCATTTTATAAAGTACAAAATATTTTTGCAACAACTACCAAACATGAACATGCAGAGCAGTAACTGTAATGATTAACAGTATACGTAATAACTGTGTGCTACGAGTAAATGGGTAAAAAAAATGAAATAAAGTGGCAGCAGGAAAACTCCATCCACTAAAAATATCACCTCCATGGGCTCCGACTGCTCTTGTTTCATTCCTACCTCTCTCAGGTTATTCTGCTGGTATAAATCTCATACCTCTTCTTCACTGTTGATCAGTGGCTGCCAGGAGCTTAGTTGAGATTCTGAGAGAAGAGAGGTTAGTTTGCCTTCTCACTGTGTATAGTTTAATTCTAAAAAACTCAGTATAATTCTGTCATGTGTGTACAGTTTCCATCCTTTAAAGCCAGTCAAAGAGTATGCTCAGGATCGTTAACTGTAGGATTTTTCTAATGGCATTTTAAATAGGTGGAGGATGCTTGCCAGTCCATCTGGATTCCCTTATTACCCGCATCCTTTTTCCTCTATCTTGTTCATCCTTTCTTTTCTTTTACCCGGGGCAGTAGTGTCTTACTTAGCACATCTCCCTGTTGAAAGAATCATTGTTCCTGAAGGTGGCCTTCCCATGGTTTCTCCAGCCAAACTCCTAAAACTCTCAGTATAGTATTTACCATTCCACTTTAATGTTCCTTCGAGATAGAGGAAATGTTGAAGGCTAAGTCTGTTCCATTCTTGGCAGTTAGAGCAGGTGTGTTGAGGAGTGAAAGCCATTATCTTTGTTTTTGGAGTCCCGTGTTTTAAGCACACATGCTTTTGTGCACACTAGTCTGGATGAAACCAGTTATATGCCTCATCCAGCGGTACTGACCAGATTAGAGGGATGAGCAAACAGGAATCTTACAAAAGTCAGCAAGGACAAACACCTGCACCTGAAAAGAAAACACACTTTGCAGCAATCTAAGCTGGCTAGAAATCAGTTTTGCTATGAAGGCTAAGAGCCAGCAGTGTCACCTGGTGGCACAGAAAGCCGTCGGCATCCTGCTCTGCACCAACAGAGGGAGGCACAGCCAGTAGACCTGAGGATTATGCTCTTCTTCCTTGGGCACTTGTTCGACCCCATGTAGAGTACTCTGTCCGATTTTAGTCTTTTAGCACAGGAAAGACATTGATAGGCTATTGTGAATTCAGGAAGGCCTTCAAGGTCTGGAGCACTTGCCTTGTGAGATGAGACCAGCAGAGGAGCTGGGCTTGTTCAGTCTGGGAAAGAGAGGATTTTGTTGTGGCTGGACATTACTGTGCCAGCTTGTACAGAAAGGTCACTGAAAGATGGAGACAGCACTTCACCATGATGCATAGGAGAAAGAGACAGCAGTCACAAACTGAAACCTGTGTGTCAGACCTCTGGTGATTTATTCTATGATACAGTAATAACATTGTTAGAAAATATAGATCAGAACTCAAAAGTTTAATGTAGTGATTATTGAAAGGCTTCAAAAAGAGTTCTACTGAATCAATATACAAGTCATGAATAGTGTCATGTTCATTTATTTTTTGTTTCTATTTGTTTTTAAACAGATTCTTCAGGATTAAGGGATTTAAAGGCAAAAAGGCATTTCCTTTCACTGTATGCATATGGTCTGAATGTGGCAGAAGCAGAGTACAAAACAGCCTTACAAGTACTGTTAGGCTAAATGTCCCTTCAGTTCTTACTTTTATGAATGATGTATGATGTGCGCATAGACAGTTTTCAAAAAACACCTAGCTAATACCACATAAGGTTCCTTTTTTTCAGCAAATAACAATGAAGTGCCTGACTTGTGAATAATTGAAATATTTAAAATTTAAAGAAATAGGAGTCTATAGAAAGTAGCATTTCAGTCCTTGTTCCTTTTCAACTATGAAAACGCATAGAAGAAAAATACCACCTTGGATAATGCCTTACTGTCTGTTTAGTATTAAGTGATAAATATATTGTGTACATCCTATTAGTAATATATATAATATGTTCTATTACTAATTATTTGTATCTATTATCTCCAACACAGGACGTTTTTCCATGGATATCATTACTATTAAATATGTATGTTATAATTCAAAACTACACTAGACCCCATGAAGAATTAAAAACTTAACGAACAGCATTAAAAATAAACTATTCCCAAATGGGAAGGAAAGTAATCTGCCTTTGGGGTATATAAAGATTTTATGAGTTTTACAGTGCTGTATACCTTTATCAATAAAATATTGAAATAGTGAGCATCAGAGACCCATAACTAGTTAGAATTAAGACTGCTGTAAAAAAGAATATGCTGTAGGTCCATACATCTTTTTGTTTAGAGCAAAGTAGTTACATAAATGTTTAACTTATTTTAGTAAATAAGCCATAAAAGCAACCTCAATATGATCAAAAAAATCTTTTCCCTTCTAATTTGCCTAAACAGTTAAGAGTGTATGTAATTTCTTAACAAACAGTAATATATACATATATGTATCTTATTAGTAGAAAACGTAATTTGTCTTCATTAACCTACTGTTAATTAGGTAACAGAAAAGGCTTTCAAGGATTCAGTGAAAAGGGTTTCATGTCTCTATGCATGAAATGATTATATTTGTAATTATTGTGTTGTAATGTAGTATGAAATAACCTTTTGATTGGTTTGTGTCAGGGTCCTGTAAGTGTCCTCTCTCAATTTCTTGCCCATCCCTGACTTATTCACAGTCAGAGCAGTGAGAGAGGCAGGGAAGGCCTTGATTCTCTGGAATCTGTTCGGAAACAACTGAAACATCATCATGTTATCAATGCTATATGGTTATAAACCCCAAGCACAGTATGACTTACTCAGCTGACTCTGTCTCAGCAAAAAACAGTACTAAGGGAACCTTCATGGCTGTATTCACACAGCACTTTGTAAGAGGTTGCTCACAGATACATCTCAGGAAAAATTTTGGAGAGTTCACAGTGTTCATTGACAGGACTACCTTGGAGGAGATGTTGGTTAGACCTTTCTTGGCATTTTGTCTTTTGCTGCTATTTTAGATTGCTTGCAGGACAGCTACTGTTTGCGGAGCCTGAAGTCCACCTACATTTTACTTCAGAAGGCTATGCATCATCTTTATACCTCTCTGCTATGTGAGGGTATTAATAGCTTATTTATGTATACCTTGTACTTTCATTTATAGAGTTTTGTTTCACAGACTTAACCAGAACTACAATTTGTTAAGTAGTCCACAAGGTTCAGAGCCCAAATGAGGACAGGAGACCAAAGTTATTGTTTGTTGCATTGTATTGTTTTTTGCTACATACAAGTTTGAAGATCCTAATTAAAAGAGGGCTCACATTCATTGATATTCACTGAACTTTAACAAAGATTAAATTGTCCAGAAAAGAACACTAGCTTTCACCTTTACAGATTTCGGTCCATAGACTGCACATTCAGTAATGCAGGCGAAGATATTCCTAGGGCTGTGCTCAGGCACGCATCAGCAAAAACTTAAAAGAATTACTTGTATTAATTTGCTGTGGGCTTGTTTTGCCAGTGGACAAGGTCAGTACAAAGATCACGGGCACCAAGTTAAAGAAGTGTGTTTGTCTTTACTTAAGTTTAAAGCGATGAGATAGTAAGTGAAATGATACCACAAGAATAATACAGAATAAGGCAATGCACCTTACCATTACTACACGAGGACAGCAATAGTGATTAAGTAAGGTACATCACCAGTTGCCCTAATACTTTACCATTATCTAGATCTGCAATCCCTGGGGAGCACTGGTTGCAATGAGGATTTGGAGAGCTTTTCCTGGCAATTAGGTCCTACACAGTGGTTAAACTCATAAGTGAGTTCTCAAACTTTGCTACAAGGGGTCCATCTTTTATATTGTTGAATAAATAAGTTTATGTGACAATTAAGTGGAAACACCTGGTTTCATTCTCCCTTTGGATTCCACTTCAGACCTGGCCAGAACTCAAGGAGGAACCAGGAAGTTTGTGTACCAGTAGGCCTTGACACTATGTCTTTAAAAACAAAAGGTTAATGCATTCTTATAATGCTTTATCTGAGATACATCAGTTGCTGATTAGATGTTTTGTCCAATATACCTATACTGGTAGTGATCATACATATTTTGCTAATGATCAGATACTAATGATATATAACACTGGTTTGGGAGATTCATCTGGAGGTCAACTTTGGTTTGAGGCCTACTGTTCAGGACTTAGTATTTCAGAACTGAAAAAAAGCAACCACAGAATAAAACTCTGTTAGACATTGTATGGGGACTGTTGAATCATGGCCTGAACCACTGACTGATCACCTGAGGCAAGCACTGAGTCGGCCACAGGAGCACAGCTGAAGGCAACTCACCTGTGTGACCCGAAGGGGTGGAGTCTGACTCCACCTCGCCTAGACCCCATTTAAGGGCTGACCACCACTGGGGAAGAATCTCTTGTTGGAGATCCCTCCTGTGTGTAGTTCTGGGTGAGCCCTTCCTGATTTATCATGTGTCTTTATACCATCTGATAGTCTATCTAAAAATATACTGTCCATCTTTGTTATATTGTGTGGGTATTATTCATTCAAGGCATTCACCCTACAAGTGTGTTTGTTGTTAAGACTAATTAAGAAACTAATTAACAAGAGACTTGTAATAAAGAGTTGAGTAGCCTGAAAGGAAGCAGGTGGTCACTAATGCAGAAGCAGCATCTCTGCTACATGCAAATAGGAGGCTGGATGTAATTTTCTGAAGTCTTACTACTCAAGAGAAGGTAAGTGTTGTGATACAGGTCAGCCAGTAAAGTGGCTTCTACAATACCCGAACTGCTGGTTATCTCACAGCTGACAGTATGAGTGACAGTGACATGAGTGTTTACAATCAGTAGACCTAGTCTCAACTGCTCTAGTGGACATCAGTGGTGTGTTTTCAAAAGTATGGTTTATAAAATAAGTTTGGTGACCATCCACATGGTGTTGTTCTTCTCTGCACTCCAGTAGTGGATGTGCTTCTTCCTGCCTTGGCTCAGGAATTTTCCTCTTCCTCTCTCTTGGAAGAGGAAGGAAGAATAAAACTTGTCATCAAAATACTGTAAGGTGTAGCAAGTTCTGAGAATGTGCTGAAGAGCTGCAGTACTATGAATTGCATGAGTAGGACATGGTGTATGGGGCTACATGGTGAAAATAGTGCAAGAAGTGGGCTTAGGTGACTTCTGGAAAAGTTTCCTTGAGCTAGATAGGGTTGCATGGAAAAGCCTATATGGACTTCTCATCCTCACTACAAGCTAATAATTAATTGTTTCATTATAAATTCTCATTAGAAGCCTTAAGTCTTTTATAAAAATTTCTTTTTATGGAAAATATGTATTTTAATTTCTTTTTTATCTAAAGGCAGCTATTCTTTTGCATGTCTGTGTGCAGTTAGAAATTAGGTTTTTTTTATAGTTTGTATTTACATGTAGAATTTACTTTTGAGTAACAAGCTTTCTTATTAATGCTCATGTGGTAAAAACACTGTGAAAGAAGAAGCAAGAAATTGTAGAAAACAAATTACATGAAACATGATACAGTATTCATTTTGTCCAGGACAAGGGATCAGTATCATACTTGATCTAGATAGTGTACATACCAAAAGAGAGCAGGTGCACCTTCTCACTTGACTAAGTTGCCTTCCTCCCACTTGATAATCCTACAAGTCTCGGGGGGCTCCAAGTGTGGGGGTTAATGTGAATCCCATATTTTGAAATTCTCTGAAGGAGAAATTCTACTTTATATATGTGATTTTTCTAATGTTAGAAATTGATAAAAAATGTGATTATCACTATTTGACAAAATGTATCACAGCGTTGTACTTGAAGGAATATTTTTTGTCTTGTGTGGCTTAGAATCCAGTAATGCCTATAAGCCCTATGGAACAGAATGCACTCAACCTTGTTCTGTGTAAGTACATGCAATTAACCATTGGCAGTAAAAACTAGTGAGGTTTTTCTCAAACACTCTGTCATGGTTTTATGAT